>CM067356.1:73289643-73512899 GCA_034190875.2 Urechis unicinctus
AATTTTCTTTTCTCATAATGATTTCACTACATTATGTCATTATAATTTCTATTAGAACCATTATTATTCAATAACGCGTGAATCTTCAAATACCTAACATGATAGATTCACAAACTAAGACAATGGTGAATTTTATTTTACCGCTAGATGCACGACGCTCTTAGGATACTGAAGCAGCCGCTCTCCGCTTTCGTTAATTCTCCATAGCGTTATCACGAGAGAGTCAAATCAACAGGTTTAATAAACTTAAATGCTAAGAAACTGAAATAATGGCTGATAATGTATCATTTAATTAGTGTCGTCATCAGGCTGGTTGGATGGCATCGAAGTATACACGACAAAAGTTATCATAATGAAATAAGGAGGGACAGCAAGTTGCCACCATTTGCAAGCAGCATTGTTCAATATCGTTTGGAGTTGAACAGCTGATTATCGTGTCCAATTGGTATAAAACGCGATTATTGCCTGGACTAGCTGGAGATCAGAGTGGCCGCTATGCGACTACAAAATAATCTGCAGCCTAGAGAGTTTACTATGTACATGTAATTGTATGATATTGCTGTCTAGAGATAAAGGGCTTTGCGATGTATGGAGACTGACTTACGTAAAGGGTCGAGGCGATGATTTCAGCGGCATTAGTTATCAATATCTGCCGACATAATATAGTAATATCTTCACGTTAGTACGGTTAGGCCCCAACGTTGATCCCGATCATTTATTCCACCTGTTACGGATGTGAGATTCAGTTTGTTCGCTGACATATTCACCCCAACTGTCATTGTTGTCTCAGACGAGCTTACGCTGATCCAGTAAGCCAATTACTGCCGTAAGCGAAAAGTAGCTTGATTGAATCCGTTAATCTTGGAAGATTAGCATGCTATGATGCGGATACACTGAATTCTTGATCCGGCAATATCAACGCGCGCTACCTGATGGCAGTAAACACATATAGCTAAACTAATACGGATATCCACCCTGATTGGACTCTTTCACTTTTCAAAAAAATTATGCATGTGCCAATTTACTGCAGTAGCTCTGCGCAAAACATCATCAAGGTGATACATTCCTGCGGTGCCGCAGGTTAAATAATACGCTCGCAGAGAGTCGAAGTATTGTGGTACAATGTTGTGATCTTGCGTAATTCCTATTGTGCAGGTAGATGGTTATGAGAGGCCGTGCGCATTATGCAGTTGAACGATTCGCTAGGAACAGGTTATTATCGGAAATATGGTGAAAAATGTGCCTTTGAAATAAGGATATGTGTAGTAACTCACACGTGATTAACGATAGCAACATTCTGTAATCAATTTGGCCGATTGAGTCAAGAGAAAGTTGTTCAGGACCGTATATCACTTTGACGTTAATTGAACGGGAGCGTCAATTTAATTAACATCGTGTTATTACTAACACATTTACTAACTTATTAGCGACTGAACGCGGAGGTGACGCATGAGTGACATACAGGTCAATGTTACGACTCGCAGATGATTACTCTCTCTCTCACTTCATTTATACTGCAGACATCTAGCATTGTGTATTTCAGCATCTGCTTCTTTTCTCATATTGATTTACGTAAAAGTATGTAGTCATCACTAGAATTGCGACACCAATAGTCCAGTATCTAACCGACAGATGCTTGGATTCCGCAGGTGTAGCAAGGTTCTTGAAAACAAGCCCAAGCCGTAGCAAAAGGTTTATGCAAATGAGTTGGTGGTAATTTGGAGCAATTAAAATGCTAAGCCGTTGAGATAAGTAAACCGTTCGTCGGTGGCGTCACACAACCGTCACAGGAGCATCATGGTTTCCAAATAAATCCATTTTATTTTCGTTAATTCGTCGGCAGTTATTAAAAGTAATCAAAATTGTTTGCAGAACTTTGAAGATTATTGCACACGTGTCTGATCGGAAAATCTCTAAGCTTTCAATTTCAACAACATTATGTCATTATGTGGTCCTCATTGGTATATTGATTTAACTTGTCTACATGTATTTATATAGATCCGGGATTCAAACAAGCCTGTTTAGAAGGTATGCATTTAATGTGTTGTTTACTGAAGCAAAGCGATCTAATTATAAATGTTATCAAAATAAGCAACCACAAATCCTACTGAAATTAGCAAATAAATAGGAAACGTGGCTTACCGAAAGCTGAGACCGGATTCGGCTCACAATTCCATCTTAGAAAAATATTGTCATATTGTACATAATGTGGTACAGTAGATTGTTAAGCATATGTGTCTCTGTTGGCTAAAGTAATCATTCTAAATTATCCCATGTATTTCCAAGTACGGTCAAGCCAAGATTACGACTCCGTTCCAATTGCGGCCGTCGACTAAACAGAGATTGATAACGTAAGCCGAGTCGTTTGATGTAACAGATGAGCGCGCCATGATCTAGACAAGGCCATCCGAGGGACCCACGTGAAGATGTCGCCAAATAACTAGAAGCATTTGATCAGGGAGTCTTTGCAGCACCATATGGATTCACAACGAGTTGTAATTGTTATATCCCCTTCTTTATATTGTATTCTTATGTTGCTTCCAGTATATATGAGTACGGGCTTAATAATTAATATGCAGGTGTAAACGGACATAGGTATGCTTGTGATTGCACGTTCGTGTTTCGTAAATTTTCAGAATGTATCTGACCTCATGGAATCGTTTACTTTCATGAGCATAAATGTAGATAAATATGTATTTCTGTATGTATGTTAGCAAACACGCATTCTGGGGTTTTCATTAATGCATTTGTAGGAAATAAATGGATAGAGTGATAGATGAAGTTACCGTTAATTTACGGGGTCAGTATCCCTGCATTACAATCTAGGTCTGTTTTTCGTTGCATATTTAGGTGTGTGAACTAGCCGAGGAGGTTCGCATGTGACTGGTGTGTATAAATGATGGGTTTATACGTATGACGCCCAGAAAATGATAAATGTATTTTATGTGCATATATAATGTAATTAGAGCGTCTTTTGCTTAGAGGCTGCCTGCACAATTGCATGTCCTTTGGATTTAACCACGTTCGCAGGTATAAACGTTCTAATTGGCAGGCCTAAAACTTGCAAGAGCTATAGCAAATGTCATAATAACCGGTTTCTAACGGAGCTAATTGATGGCGCGGAGCAATACTACCGATGTCTTGGATTGATTGGTCGTGGAGCAAGGTCGTAAAGAAGAATTGAAATCAGCCTCGGAATTGAACGCAATAATTTAATATACGTCTCATTTGAAATAACCAGAGTGGCTTCATAACAGTTCATGTAATTAACGTCTTGCTCTTTACGCATGTGTTCTAACCCCCACGTTTATATATATAACCTTAAATCCGCAAACGGGCATGGTCTGTCGACAGAAACATTAAGCGTAATACAAGCACCGTGTGACGAGACTGTTTCCATTCGCTGTAGTATATATATATATATACATATATATATATATATGGTATGAACAGGATTAAGCAATAGACCTGCGGAAAAATTGTCTACATGCTGTATATATATATTTATATGGCCTACATAATTAAGCAATAGGCCTGCGAAAATCCTACAGGCTATATATAGACATTTTGCTTAGCAAAGCATAGCCGTTCAACCGACGTCTTCGTCGAGTGGATAGCGTCAGGTAGGATCAGAGATTAGATTTGTATCATCCAAGGATATAAGTCATGCTCTAGGAACCACACACCGCTTCAGGAGGAGCTGTTGGTTGTCATCATAAAGTGACGATAGGTTAGTCTGGCGATTCGGTCGGTGTCAGCGTACATGCTTACTCCTTACGAGATAACGGTTATGTTGCCCAATTCCGCCACGCTACATATACCCCAGCACAGATTCATGAGATCTTTGCTAATTAGACCAAAAATATATCAAGGTCAGATAATTGTAATTAACATCGAAAAACGCGGCAGCTTTGCAACTAAGAGGACTACAGCTGGTTGCATAGTAATTGCACTAACCTTCTGTGTGGGTTGATATTGTAATCAGTTTTCGGCGTAGTGTTTAAAAAATACGGCTTAATTGCTGTAGATTATTTATATTAGCTGCATCATCAAATAAAATTACGGAATACATCGAATTGTTAATTGATGCACATATAATCACACAATTCATTTATAAGTGCATATATTTTGATTGCAACTTAAGTAGAATCAATGAACTCGTGCCACGTGCCTCCCGCATGCATCCGTGTGCGACCACCGGACTCTGATTATAAGCATATGTGAGCTTGGAAAAGCCACGCTGTTTTCCGCAATAAAGGGACGAAAAGTTTGTCTTATCATAGACCGGAACCAAGTACAAGTCATTCAAAATTTTACAACTTGTATACGTTTGTAGTCCATGGGCAGATATGTATGCATAGTGATGACGACGTTTAACATGACATTCAGACATTCGGGTGAGGTCACTAGAGATTCCGATTATATGCGAACCTACAAACTTATCAGATTAGACAGTAACCATCCTGTTGATTTGCTTTGTCATATATACAATTCACAGGTACGGCTTAAAGTTTTTGTCAGATGTCAACCAACAAATCGAGTCAATATGATTTGATATTTTATACACCCATGCATGAAGGATTGCATCTAGTTGAGGTGAGCTCTGCAACATCAATGAGTATATCTGTTGTTATGCTGTTTTCCTGCGATTACATTATTCTAACGTGAGTACACAAGAGCATCGCTGACGACCAGCGCACCATTCACTGTGTTACATGACTGTAACATTCCCTTCATCCCTTCAATCTAGGTCGAGTCCGCATCGGCTCATCTCCCTCTGTCTGCCATCCATTAGGTGATCTTGTCAGATATAGCTAGCAAATTGCATTTTCAATTAAAGTTTATTGTACTCTCATGCTTAGAATTTCCAATGTGCACAATCAATGCTTCTCGGTAGCAGTTTGTAAAGAGTGGTTAATTTGGTGTAGTTGACCGTTAAAATGAATGTATATTGGATAACATACATACAGTATAAGATATGTTTTTGCCATCACAACTGAACGTTTGTCTAATTGATAGGCATTGACGCAGCAATATGACCTATGATGCCACGGTCCAAGTTATAGATTCATCCTGGAGGAGCGGATGCTGGTTTATAAAACTAGACGCTATCACTGGTACGATTGTCTTCAACATACACACTTATAGTTTGCTAGGATCCATTAGGGAAGCTGGGATTTATAATTAATATCAGCTGCAGGGGGTTTCTCCATCAATAGATGACTGAGAGGGTACGTTATTATGATGGGTAGGTTTGTTATCAATTTGGCACACATCACTATCACTAGTCCTTAGTTTAGCTTAATATTAACGTACCAACGGTGCGCATGCTATTTATGAATTCAATAAAGCATTTCCCACCTATAACAAGATGAAGAAGCATCATATTGACTCACTATTTAAAACAGGGCTACATTCAAAATGCATTAGAAGCATAGTGGTTGATATGATAAGCAAAACTCTTTGGCAGTTTGGATAGTTTATTGTAATCACATAGTGTCGTTCACCGAGTCAGATGCATGATGGAGGTATTTGAACAAACCCAAGAGGTGTGTTTATTATCATGAATCAATAAAGAACGCAAATTCAGGGAAGTCGACTTTTCAATAGCCGGTTACACTGTACCTTTGCCAGGTTGCGCTTAATAGCAGCGCTCTACCACCTATGAGGTGGGTAGATTCAAGCTGTTGGCATGGCATTTAGATATACTTTCTTATCTGGTCCGATATGTTTTCAATATCACACGGTTGTAATACGAAAGCAACTTGCCCTATTTACATCAAAAACCTAGCGCCCGTTTAATAAATACAGTACTTCAGTGAGCACCAGGAATGCTAAGCATTATCGTTTTGAATGTATAACAAGACATGATGTGAATATTGCTTCCAACAAGAATGTGATATTTCGGCCTTGATGAATGAGAATGATTGTTATGCTTGGTCAACACACTTTGAGTGCCCTTGCCGACCACTGGATAGATGTCAAAAGCAGTGCCACTGAGCAGCGAGGTATGTGCAGAACATATATAATGAATAATGGAGGATGTCGCATTGTGATATTCAATCTATTGAATATGAGTCGGCTGAAACATCCGTTGCTCTACTAGGTGATATCTATCTTAATTTTTTTCAATTTTGGAAGCTCTAATGCGCAATACAGTTTTAAGATATTCGATATTGCATATCCAATCTCGACAGATGTTCGAACTTTAATTGGCGTAACAATTTAACACCAAATGATTCAATTCTCTCTCACCATAAACTGATCTTTATGCACGCTTCTTCTGTCCTGAATCAAATTATTAGCTTGGCCTTCCAAAACCTCCGAGTCTTACAATTGACGTCCCACCTGCGTTACAGGGTTACAAACGAGACAATGGCTGAAGTGCATGCATACACATGCGCTTGAGTAGCTCAATTGTTGTATTGACTACAGCCTTTTAAGTATGTCAATATGGGAAAAGGGTCGGATGCTGCAATATACAACACAAAATGCCAGCAGTATAAATGAAGGTCGAGAGGGGGTAATTTTCAGAGTCGTGAAACTGTCGTGATGGTCACTCAAGTATCACTTCTGCGTTCAGTGGCTAACTACAATTTGCTCACCAAATTAAATTTGTTGGTTGTAACACGATGTTAATTAGGTTGACGCTATGTTTCAATAAACGTTTTTTTTATTTAATTATACTGTTTAACTACCGTGTTTAAATGAAATTAATGTCGTTACGAACGATAAGGACCCTCTAAACGTCGTATATATTTGCGATTAAATATCACAATGCGCTCTTCAAGAGAAGTTTACCGGCAAGGAGTCCAATAAACACAATCGGTCTATAAAAAAAATGCAAAATACATTAATGATGAAGATTAACCAAACCAGAGAGGTTACTCTAGCGTATATCTCAACACTCATTGATGATAACTGATTTTTACTGGGTTCGTATCATCAAAACCTTTTAAATATTTGCTCCTTTATAATTTAGTGAGTTAATCAATGCCCAATCTCGTTTGTACTCCACCGTTTTAATTTATTTATTTCATTTCATTTCCGCGGTCACCTAGGGACATTTTAATAGCAGATTGCGGTCAGCCATACTATGGACGGATAATCAATTATACTTACTTCCATTGACGCATCAGTATGTAGTATTTGTTAGGGGTAATCTGTCGTCTGTAAACTATCAAATGAACGTTACAATTACTGTAGATAAGACGATGATGCTAATAGCCTTCTATGATTTGCCGTCGAATTGTTAGTGACCTTACAAAGAATTCACAAGCGCAATTAAGTTCAGTTGATCAATTGTATTCAAATTTGATTCCTTATGCCGTTGTTAATAACAGAATGGAAGCAAAAAGCTTTATAAGTATATTTGAGTCTGACATTATTACCAGCAACGTCCCAGTCTAACGAGAAACAAGGGGAAATGATTCAACAAAAAACTATATTTACTGCATCTTGGTAATACGGGCGTCAGCATAATCTATCTGTACACAAATTACTACATCTCAAGATCGAAATGACAGGCGTGTTCTGATGTGCGAGAGCAAAACTTTGGTGTTGATATACCGAATCTGTTCTTCAGTCATATACACCATATCTCGCTTTTAGAAGCACCCGAGGGCTTGTAAAAAGTGATAAATCGTTGAAGATACCTCTATGGAGAGATTGATCACGGAACCACTCTGTTATTCGGATGTCTGCACTATGCACCAAGGGAGATAGTAGGGAAGGCTATGTCGATGATTCATCTAACTAAAGTGATAAAACAATCGCTGCTATGAATGAGTGATTGGTATATTAATCAATCACCTAGTCAAACGGCGTCACTTTGCTTTTATCCCTCTAGGCTACATATTTTAAATCATACACACATACATACTGACATACATAAATACTGACATACATACATATATACTTACAAATATATATATACATGCATGCATACATACATGAATGCATACATATACACATACATACGTTCATATATATAAACATACTTACATACATGCATACACACATACAAACATACATATACATACATGCATACAAACATAAAAACATACATACTTATATGCATACATACATACTTACATTATTAAATACATACATACAAAGATACATGCATATATTCATCCATAAATACATGCTTACCTACATGCCCAGCAACAAACATACAAATATACATACATACATGCTTACATACATATACTAACAGAAATATAAGTAATCAGGGCCCATATCTTTACATGCTTTTCCATTTCCAATTGCTCTGCCTTCGATGCTGAATGATTGACGCATTTTTAGAAAGACCGTTATTCGCAATGGCCCGCATCGAAGCGTGTTCTTCGATTGGATCCAGGGATTTAGCTGTCATGACGCCATGCTTTTGAAATGATGCAGCGACGTGGGCTTTAGGGGATTTCCACTGTTGCATATATGGTGAATGCAGGAGTCAACAGGTAGCAAGGGCAACAACGAGTAGGGTCAATATATCAATGACCGCGCCCCGTTGTTATGACCTTCGACGGAAGCCCTTGTTTATGCACCACCTTCCATGAAACGAGGCTCATGGGATGTCATTAACGCCGTTCAGGTGACAAATACGCCTACTGTGACCTCTCGTCACTCACCACATCTTTACAGTCCTGACCTGTTACTCCACGTTATTCAAAGCTTTTGTTGTATAAGCGTTACCAGAGCACTTTTGTCATTGCATATACAAATCCAAAATTGGTTCTGATGACAGTTTAGGGTGTTACTGGAAGATATTTGGCAGAAATTTATTGGTTCCGATATGGATGGCTACACTTAAAGGGCGCACACAACTGGCGACATTACCATTGGCTACCTGCTGACATAATAATGATATTAACTCTAATCGAACATCGTGTTTTGAGGCAAACATGTTAAATAAGTGACGTTTTAATAGGGCATACCCGATCGCGATAGGAGAGGTATTTATCTGATGATCAGAATAAGTTGCAGTCGCTAGCGTCTGTGTTAGGCTGTAGGCTATGGGCAACAGTTATCATTTGCAAAAGGATAGTAATCGTTTTTAATGTGTCATCTCCTCACACAAAACTGCATTCAACAGCAGATCAAGTCTGCAAATTCTTAGTCGACATTGTATGATGATCGAATGGATATCCCACTCACGTAGCAAGTCACAAGCGATGATCGAACAGTGACAAGAATAAAACAAAGCCTTTTATGCAATTTACGCCTGATATAATTAGCAGCATAATAAACAAGTTTCCACTACAAACTAACAACAGAGATGCATTGCTGTTACTGGTTTGCATTACATTTCGTGTCTCTGTCAATTGTTGCATGGTTCATTAACGTTTTAAAACTCACAATAAACCTTATATGCGCACTAATATACAAGCGAGCAAGATATTACATCTAAATAGAAAAGATATCGCGTAATATTACAATTGCATAAAGCGGCTGAGCTATCAGGCATCACATTACAAAGGTGGTTTATTATATTATTTGTTAAAGGATGGTAATCGTTTTAGTGTGTCCTCTTATCACCTCAAAACAGAGAGCACATCCCAAGTTGCTCAGTAAAAAGGGCATTCCACAGCAGATCAAATCGAGCAAATAACCACTGTCGACATTCTATGAGTATTGATAGGAAACGCCAGTCACGTAACAAATCAGAAATGATGATCGAATAGTGACAAGAATAAAACAAGCCTTTTATGCAATCTACGCCTGATATAATAGGCTAATTAGCAGCATAATACACAGGTTCAAATACTAATCATACAAAGAGTCTGCATTGTTGTTATTGTTTTGCATTGCATTCCGTGTCTCTGTCAATTGTAGTATGATTTATAAATGCATTCAAAGCTCACAATAAGCATTAAATGCATGAGAATAGACCAGCGAGCAAGATATTAAATCTGAATAGAACGGATATCGGGTAATATTACCATGGCGTCCCAGACAATTATGCTAGCCCAGATCTTATGACAAGATAGAATTGGTTATTTTGCAGTCAAAAGAACATACTGCTACCAGGAAATACGATATGAAAAGCATATTTTCGAATTAAAATTTAGGGTGATTGTTTTGTGACAAAAGCCATTGGAAATAACTTTACCGCTCTATTCATTGTTTTTAGTTAGTCAGAAGGTTTAAGTGAAATGATTAGAACAAAATGGTAATCTTTAAATAGGTTTATGGATATTGCATAAATAGAGAGAACAAGCCATTGTGTTATTGAGCTAAAGGCATTGCATTCGGATTATTGGCCGCACGTAAATGGTGTTTATTTTCTCTTAGTACGACGCCCATATGTTAATAGAATACCAGATGAAATATTTTATAAATAGAACAATTTTGATCGCTGAAAACAAAACAATTAGGCAGGGCTGGTCCGATGTAAATATAATCGATATGGTCTACATGTGTGAAGTTTTCACGATGTATTTAATGACTATTACTAGTATGGAAGGCTGCATTGGCTCGCAATAAAGCCACCACCTGGGATGTTAAAATTCCACCCGCTTTATTTTGAACGTTCGGGGATATAAACGTCTCAACCATTCAGTTACGCTGTAAAGCAGGGGATTCTTATAATTGACGTCAATTATATTGCTCAGCATGCAAAACAAACTAAGACAACCAGTCAATGTAGCCTCAAAAACAACTTTGATCCAACTAAGCAGCAACAGCAAGTATGATACATATCCCACTGCTGCCAAATCATGAACTGCTTGTCTTGTGCCGGTGGCGATAACCACATCACTTATCCGTTCAATATTCAAACACCCTTTGCTGAGTCATATGACACATTACAAGGACTATCGCAGTAGGATAATGATACTGATATATTTGTCAGGAACTTTCTCGTTAATGAGTAATGAAAAGCTTTTTTCTATTGTGCAATCGCTAAATATAAAAGGGTTTCGTTATGTGAGTCAATTAACGTAGTGGATAATGGCCAGTAGAACACATTGTAAAATGTTCCGTTGGTTTCATTAAATGCTGGGTAGCATTTATTTGATTTCGACATCAAGCAGCCATTGAATAATTCAAGATTGTTGTCATTATATCGTCTTAGTTAGCACCTGTTTCACGAGCCTTAATTTCTCAAATTATCACCTTTCACATGTTTCCAAATTGTTGTTAATGACCTGCAAATTTAAAATGTCTACGTTATGTCATTTAGTTAGGTGTCACACTCATACCTTACAATGTCCGCACTCAAACCATAGTGGAAACTTCAAATATTGCTATCATTAATATATTATAATATTTCGATGACTATGTTTCTTATTGATTATTGCAATATGAACTAACTCAGCTACACAAAAGGCCGACTGACGACTTACTGATAAAACAACAATGCATCGTCAAGCACATTAACAGAACATATGTTACCTAATGTAGGCTGATAAAATGATCTATTCATGTTGGATCTCGATAATCATTAAACGCATATAAATGTAACGTTTATCATTAAGCATGGGATCATCAATTAAGAAGTAAGAATCATAAGATTAATGATCACGAGTGACCTGAGTCTTTTACTGACTAACTATTGAGCAGTCATTTTGTCTCTTGAGTTTAAACAACTTTTGCTTAGCCAGATAAGATTGTTTTTGTTATATCGTCATAATATGCATCTCTTGCACTCTTATACTTTACAACATCGGCACGCAAACCATATTGGAAACTTCAGTAAGTAACAAATATTGCAATCTTAAATATACCGCAATATTTCGATGTCTATGTTTCATATTGATTATTGAGATATGAATTTACTAAGCCACACAAAAGGCTAACTGAGGACTAACAGGAAAGCGTAACCGATGTATCTTTAAGCACAAAAACAGGAAACGTGTAACCTAATGTAGGAAGATAAAAGAATATATTCATGTTTGATACATTCTCGATAAATCATCAACCACATATAAACATAATGTTTATCATTAAGCAAGGGAATATCTATTAATTAAATAGGAATTATAAAATGAATGATCATGAGCGTCATGAGTTCTTCCACTAACTAACTTATGTGCAGTGATTCGGTGACTCGACTTGTAACTACACTTTGCTTGGCCAGATAATTTTCTATAATATTGTATAATATTGGTGGCACAGTTGTTTTAAGAAGCCTTTAAAATATCACTGCAGATGTCAAGAATGCAATCTGCCCAAGCATTGTATGCTACTCAGCTTACTTGTTATTTAATGTCAGATATTCAAATGCACGATAAAATAATGGATCGAGATCGATACAATCAAATAGCACTGGGACTGGACATCGTCGGTGTCTATTTGTGATACCGTTTCGCAGCAAAATATGAATAACATTGGTGAGTTCATGTGTATCAGAGTTTGTTGACACTAGACCACCTCGAGGAATAGCATCAGTGTGCTAATGACTTGCGCTCTAAGCAATAAATCGTGCGCTACAGCTAGTTTTAGCCTATTATGTGCGGTCGTACTATTGTGTTTGTCCAGAGAGTCAATGCGTGCTAGCTAACAAAATGATCACATGGACTTGCTACCTAAGTGGCACGCATAAAAATCAGCGGTTGCAGTCACACATGTTAGTCGATGTCCAATGACATCTTCCCAATGGCAGCAGTAAATAAATGACCGCTTGTTCAAGTCAGCGCTCAGCTGCTTCCATATGCTTGGGGCATGAGTAGGTAACTAATGCCATAAAATCTGCTATTTGCAATCGGTTCGTGTCTCTTATGTGTTGCTTTATGTAGTAACAAATACATTGAAATTTCCCCGGAGCATAATCGTGAATGGTTGATCAGGTTTGTGTGCGTTCCAGCGTATAATGGGATGCAGTCTGGCTGCATACACACTTTGCTCACTTACAAGTGCCATCATGGCGGTTGTGGTCCGTCAATTTCCCTTCTTTATTTAATATAAAAGAAGCAGCCCGGGTTATGCTATCAGCGAATTTGGTAAAGATGCGTGCGTTAATAAAGTGTATAGGGGTATATTGAATTGCCCATGGAACTAGATTCCCAAACAGCAAGTAAACAATTTCAGAATGATGAAGAGTTTGTCAACCCTTTGGTTGAAATTAGGATCAAAAGGCAGATTGTCCGAATATAAATCAAGTATATACTTGATAGAGGCCCAATTATCCGTGCATAAAGAAAGCCATTAATAAGTATCGCACACCCTTTGTGTCTGTTACAAATGTATGGGGCGGTGCCGTTTGCAGATAACAATGTTACAGTTTTGATCTTATACATATATATGCGATACGAAATTTAGAACCCCTGCTATTTCTCTTAGACGATATCAAATATGATATGCTACCATTGAAGGTAGATAATAGAATGCAGTAGCTTTGGTCGATATATTTAAACCAAAATATTATTTTGGCAAGTTGGTGCAATGTACTTGAATATATCAGGTAAATGATTGTACCATGATATCTTAAACGGTTTTCAATTACACAAATACAAGTAAAAATATACTATTCTGTATTCTTGCAGTAAATAACACTATAGGAATACGTATCGTGAGAGATAACCATAGCAGAGCTAGAGGTGGTATGGTGTTGCAAAATGTCAGCAATGGCATCCAAGCGACCAAATGGTGTAACGTCATACAACATGCTTACTATATAAAACCTCTCTGTACATATTATATAATTATGGAAGCATAAACAAGATGGCATTGAACAAAAGCGCTGTCAATATGTATCCTACTACGGAGGTAACACATGGGGCTGATTGCAAAGGCTAATAATCCATTAAATGTTTAATACAATCATTTTTGCACCCATTACCGTTCGATGGTAAAACCGACACAGTTTCATTCCTATGATATTGCATGTAAGCACGATAATTTCGATATTACCC
The DNA here is from genome assembly GCA_034190875.2 of Urechis unicinctus. Taxonomy (NCBI): domain Eukaryota; kingdom Metazoa; phylum Annelida; class Polychaeta; order Xenopneusta; family Urechidae; genus Urechis; species Urechis unicinctus. Next base: position 73,303,500 of record CM067356.1, read on the forward strand.
TGGACGTGTTTGAAGTGAACTATTTCGAATGTGTATCATAGCTCTGCACGCTAATAACTTATTTGAAAGGTGATCAGTTGCAAGATGCGCAAGTAGAATAAGTAGAATGTATGGTATGCTGAAGCCTATATATTGCAAAACTTTGTGTTACTGTATTGCAAGCAACCGAATACATGTTCCTTCACTACATGGATCGATATGCGATTTTTCTTATATTTTGTGCACTATTTGCACTTTATTAAATAGCCATCGACCGTCGAGCTGGTAAGCTCATAGCCATATAGTATCACGACCTAAATTAATGTTTATATGGTTCATTAGTATATATTTAGTAATGCTATCAAATCAGTGACTTGGTTAAGCAATTCCAGTTAAAACCCTGCATGACTCACCTGAATCAGCTCTTCAACTGTTACGAATATATATATTTGCTCTAAAACGTCGGATCGGAACATTTCCGATATTCTATGCTGTTTGTAGAATGCCGTTGCGCTTTCCACAGTGGTCGAATTCCTATACAAATGTAATCTACACCAAGCAGTAAAATACCTAGTCGCAGTTTCGACCATTTGTTTAATATATACTTAAACATGCAGCGAATATTAAAAGGAACACCTTTTACATAATAAACATACCAGGCCTGTCGTGTTTTTCAGGTTGGAGAGTGAATTTAAAGGTGATGACTTAATTTTGCAAGTACGGAGTTGCTTAAATATTCAGCCCCGCCCCTTGAGATTAGTTTAAGCGTCCAGTCATAAAAGACGGATTTGTCAAATCATTGTACAATAGGCTTTTATGATGTCATATACAAATAATAATTGCTGAGTAATCATCTGGAAATGAGAAGCAAGTGTCCCCGTCGGACGCAAAGATACTCGGTTAGAATAAAGAAAAAATGTGCGCAGCTAGGTCTTTTGTATACTTTCTGTGTTTCCCTTTTCTGGATCGACTATCAGATGCTCTTTGTGTTTTGTTCAGTAACAAAAGATGCCAATGATCTGTGATTTCCCTGCGGACAGCAATAATAGAAACAAACGACATCAAGAAGGTATGGAAGCGTTAGGTCCGATACATTATCGAAATTTTACGTCGCTTTCAATAACAACGTAAGACCGCGTTTTGGAAGGCGGATATCTGTTAGTAATCATCGATTTACTTATGCCACTGCCCGCTAGGTAAAGTTCTGATGTAAAATGTTGGCTTCACGATTTTTCTCCATAAAACGGTAAAAAAGCGTGTTGCCTCATATCTGCATATAATTTGCATAATCGGTGTATTAACATTTAGAGTTACTGACAAACACTTAAAGCACGATACGAACTGTGACACTTGGCAATACACCGATAAGAGCCAACTGCCCCTCCTCGCTGGGGCTGTGATAATGAAGGCTACAACGTGAACACTCCACATTCTCCCCATGATGTTTTGCGAAAATAAGCACGACATTACAAATTGTACACGTGCTGTTAATCGCTGTGCTGGCATTCGAGGCAATCATTTGTCAGAAAACCGTACCAAAGAGTGGCAGCCTCTTTTTGAACTCAGACATTTATTCGTTTAACTAGGTCTCTCTCTTCTTTCAGATAGCTAGTAGCAAGTACTCAGTACCATGCGTATTGTATGAGGTGCCCCAAAAATTGCAAGTCATTATTAGCGCTGAAGTACTTATGTTGAAAGCTGACGTCAGTCAGTTTGTACACAGATTTGTTGCTGCATTTAAAAGCTCTACTGCTCTTCCTTGAGGAAGACATTGTCAGTTAAGGAAATTATATAATTGTCATTTGCGTTATAATCTCGTCAAATTGAAAGCTTTACTTCTGAATGAGGCTTTATTTTCATAAGATGACGGAGATATAATGCTGGTCATTATTTTGTCATATTACTATAATCCGGTGACATTTCCTCCAGTGTTCATATTAAGCTACCGGAACACATCGAGCAACAATGCAAAACCGACGCTTCCATGTCGGAACCGAGTTTCAAAATGTCTGTCCGGCTTCTTATCTCATAACCTATGCATATTTAATCATGTCATTGGGCTTGCTGTTAAAGGCAGTTTGTCAAGACACGTTCTGGTTCACCGCAATCTGCATATCATAATACCATGTTTCATGCTGTAATGGAAACCTTAGCGAATGCTCTAGATTTAAACAATTGTTCAGTCGACGACTAGACATTCACCATCCGTTTTAGTTGGGTATTTGCTATGGATGTAGATGAGAAATCATGTTTGGTCTGCATTAAACAGTAATGCGTCTTCCCTATTTCCATACTTACAGAGGACATTCCATGTCAAATGCCAGAGGTGACGCCATTCACCTCATTACGAGGTGGTCAAAAAAATTGTTATTGTTACATTCGAGGTACAATGGACTCACTATAACCATTTGACCTGGACCGGCAAAACTACCTAAAGCATTTTGCGAGTTTTAACAAACATCAGGCAATGGCAAAAAAACGATGACTTCCACGGGCACCGAAAGGACGATGAGCAGAACGGATAATGTGTAATCACTAATTTTCCAACCCATGTGACTGCAGCCTCATTATATATGCAGGCCATAAGTACTGCAAATAATCATTGTGATGGAGTAGTTAGAGATTGAACGTTATTTTACCATTGGCTTTCGGTCGGGTGGGCCGTGATCTTTTTGGAGAGTTTCCTAATCAACCCGTTCATCCTCGTCCATTCACGCTGCAGTATCAACTCGTCGATGACTGTGGAGACAACATTTAATCTAGATGTCAACTGTTATTACACAGAAGTGTTTAAGGGTTCTATAAAGGCTGGTTCCTACTTGAGCAAAACATCTCGAGTAGTGGATATATAAGTCACACCCTGGCGTAATATGTACCACTTACGTCACTTTTATGGTATATCTAGATATGTCACAAAAGCAATATACTAGCTGCCGATACTCCTCACTATTGTTGCTAGTATAGAGAGGCTAACATACGTTGGATGAATGTAGTATAACCACGCTCAACTTATTTGTGACTCTTCATGAAACTAAACTGGCAAAATGTAGGCATAGTTGTCCAACACTGAGGTTGGTTGTATCGCTAAGTTAACGGCCATTATATGTTCACGTTGAGGAAAGTCGCAAAGGATGCTGTTAAGACGCAACAACTGTCCAGCCTGAAGTTTCTGTCTCTCAAACGCCAGCGCTAAAGAAACATGAGAATTCACACGGCTCATTCATATCTGTTGATAATAATAGAGCTAATATTCCGGAACACGGTTCACACTCAAACTAAACGCTAACATAAGCATGCACCCCACATACTTTACACAAATTGGAAACACATCACACACATCATCAGCATATTACAGCACGCTACCAACCATAGCAACACTCATATATTGTATTATACAACACGCGCACCAGCATCCCCCTCTGGTTGAGTATGCAGCCTACACTGCGTATCTAGAAAGACGGTATAACTGGACAATATATAACTAAGGTATTTTCATCACGTTTGCCTTTGTTTGGCGCTCCAAATCTTAGCCGTTTTTTTTATCTGAAATCGCAATTGAGCAAACGTGATAAATCTGGATTTACTTATCGTCAACAATTGGGATGATAATGTCAGCATCTCTGGATTCGTGCTGGTACATAAAATCGGTTTGCATTAAGCATCAGGGCGTCCTCTGCTTTTATATATCATCAAATTTGCCAATAACTACATCAGTTACATATAATATCCTGATATTACACTCATCTGTGAGTCACTTTACCAATATGTGTAACATGTACTTCTTGTGCTGAACAGAACATCTAGCTCTTCGAAAGTATTTCGATTCATATTGTTAATTAACATGTTACTTTTTCCACGCCAATGAAAAGTGTTTTCGTTATTGTGTTTGACAACGAACAGTGCTGTTGAAAACAAACGTCCATGGGACGTTCGACCTTTTGGGGCTAGCTATTTTGTTTGAAAACACCTCATAAATTAGCCAATGTCTTTGTGACCGTGCATACATACTTATTTAACAATACTAGATCTCCAGCAGCAATGCAAAACACAGTCTGTTTCACAATATTGACTTATCAGTTCGATAATTATTTCTATTTCTTAGGGCAGGTAGACCTAGTTGTCTGCTTGGTAATGCAAAACGAACTAACTATTTCATATCACGCACCTGTTTTAGTGTGTCTTCAATGGATAAGTGTCACGATTTATGCAAGTGGAGCAGAGGCATAAACAATAGAAGTGTTCATGAACAGATGGGTACTTACCAATACGAATCGCTGTTCACGCAGTACCGGTCACACATTATACAAAGAAGGTTTGCATAATTGAGACGTGTCTACTAACTCAAAACATATTTATACAAAGGGTAAAACACTCTCACAAAAACTTCTAAAGCAAATCCGCCCATTCAGAGAAACAGTGCGGGTGTTTATTTTTTCTTCGATCAAACTCTGTTGACACGGTCGTGACATTGGGCCAAAAATAGCGCAGAGCATGCAATACAATGTATCACGTCTACATTTAGAACATTAGAATTTGGTCCTTGGTCCATGTTGACTCCTGCTATCATCAACTACGGAGCTACATATAACGCGTCGCGTATTAAATATCGAATGGAGAGCAAATAAATATGCCGATATTTATAATACCGTCAGTATATGTAGGTATATGTGCATACATGTATGCATGTACGTTTATATATATGTACCTATGTACATATGGACGTAGGTATGGATGTATGCATGTATGTATGTATATATATGTATGCATGATGTATGTATAATACCGTATGTATGTATGTAGTATGTATGTATGTGCATGTATGTATGTATGTATGTACCTGTATGTATGTATGGACGTATGTATGTATGTATGTATGTATGTATGTATGTATGTATGTATGTATGTATGTATGTATGTATGTATGTATGTACGTATGCATATATGTATATATGCATGTATGTATGTATGTATGTATGTATGTATGATGTATGTATGCATGTATGTATGTATGCATGTATGTATGTATGTTTATATGTATGATCATTATGCGTGCTTCTTCTGCGCTGAAGCCAATAATTGGCTTGGCTAGCAAATCCTCCGAGCCATACTATTGACGCCCACCAGTGTCAAATGGTTACAAAAATGGCAATGGCAGAAGTGTATGCATACACATGCGCCTGAACAGCTCAGAGCATGATTTGTATTCTATCAAATTCGTGACGTCTGACAAAATAGAGGCAAAACTAACCAAGTAAGATACAACTCTAGTCGAATTGCTTTAGTTCATCGATATGAATGTTGGATGCCTTACGACTGCGGTTTCGTTTGGTAGAATAAATCATTCGATTTGCACAAGCATTAATTTCTGAAAAAGTACCCTTTTTGCCAATGTCAAGCATTGAAAAGCCGATACAATCAACTTGCAACATCTTAATATTAATGTAAGGAGCAAGACCTTTTGAAGGATATTATTTGCGCGCTCCATATTACAAATGCACGTACTCTGTCAACTCATATAACATCTCCTCTATGCAGCCTTGACCATGTAGTTAAACGCTATATCATGTTGGTCTTGGTATAGAGTATGTGCAGACGACCGACCAAGCAGCACCATGCATAACCGTCATGATATTACCACATAAACATATTAATGCATTGATTACAGGCGAAATAGAGTGCTGAAAGTGTTTACAACTAGGCACATATGCAATTATGTACAACATTACTGCAATCAATTTTGATTACTTCAAATTAGAATTTAGAAGCAATGATACTCCTATGGCGTTGGTCTGGCCCCACAGGCTTTACAATAAAGGTCAAATAATTGAACACTGATCGTAACAGCGTAAACGTTTAATTGCTCCGGATTAGTATCCGCTCATTAGCATCAACCTTGTGCTGCGGCTGCTGCTTTCATTGAGTACGTTGCTTTATCTGAAGAACCCAAACATAGACTGGTCAGATATCGGACAATTTTAGGCATGTCAAGGGGAGAAAAAGGGTTAGATGCTGCAATATTCAATGTTTTACAAATGAAGGACGAGAGAGGGTAGTTATCTGGGAGTCGTAAAACTGACATAATTGTCATTCAAGTGGCACTTCTGCGTTCAGTGGCTAACCACAATTTGCTCACCAAATTAGTGTGTTGGTTAAAAAACGACGCTATGTTTGCAATGAGCGTCACTTTGCGTCTCGGGCGATGTTGTCTTTACTCAATCGGCCAAATTCAATGAAATCTTTAATCAAGTGCGCGATGTCACACGTATCCGGATTTTAAAGGCACATTTTTTTGACGCAATGAAAAGTTTTGCCGCCATTTTATCGGTTTGTTGCAGACCCAAGCACAGCCCCATCCTTCCATTGTTATAGCATAGATGATAATGACTCTTTCATAACCCAGATCTCTTTGGTCGCCATCATATACTTTGCATCGTATTCTCCCCATGGAACGCGTAAAAAAGCTAAAGGACGTAAAAATACATCTGACCGCGGTGTCTTCAGGTATGTCTAAGAGTGAACTAAAAATGTTTGATTCGTGTAATCCAGTGGCAACCCAGTAAACTGGTTCAATGAACTATATTCACAATAAGGCGCTTTTTTAAAATGAATATCCTGTTCCACCAGCGTAATTAAACCAAATGGATGTCGTTACGAACGATAACAACCCTCCAACCGTCGTTAAAATTAGCGATCAAATATCACGGAACGCTGTTCAAGAGCTGTTTACTGGCAAATAGTCCAACAAACCCAGTCGGTCCATATTAATATTCGTGCCTTAATTATTTAATGAGTACATCAGTGCCCAACCTATTTTTCACTCACCCGTATTGATTTATTTTATTTCATTGCAGCATAGATATATAGTATTTGTTTAGAGCTTATCTGTCGTCTGTAAACTATCAAATGATCGTTTACAATTATGAAGATAAGACGATTATGCAAAAGCCTTATCTTATTTTCCGTCGAATTTTTAGTGAGCTTACAAATAGTTTACAATGGCAATGAAATTCAGTTGATATATTGTATAAACATTTAGTTCTTAATGCCCTTGTAAGTTACTCTCTCTGAGGTTAACGCACTGACAGGTATTAACTAACTGAACAACGTGCATTTAATGTTCGTGAATGTGTACGATAAGTCATGCACCGTAATGACGATTATTGGATCTGCGCAACATGTGCTTATTTCGATCAGCACATTGCAAGTCACTATATTTACTGCATAACTTTAATACGGGCGTCGGCATAATCTATCTGTACACGAATTACTCAAGATCAAAAGGGACGAGCGTGTTCTAATGTGCGAGAGCAAATCCTTGGTATTGATAAACCGAATCTGTTCCTCAGTCATATACACCATATCTCGTTTTTTTAGAGCACCTGAGTGCTTGAAAAGCATGATATATCGTTGACGATACTTCAATGGAGCGATTGATCACGGAGCCACTGTTTATTGGATTTCTGTACCATGCATCAAGGGATATAGTAGTGAAGGGAATGTTGATGATTTATCTAACACCGGTGATAAACCAATCGCTGCGATGAATGAGTGATTGGCATAATAATCAATCACGTAATACAACGACGTCATTTTGCTTTTATCTGCCTCGGCTACATATTTAAAATCATACACACACATACTGATATACATAAATACTGACATACATACTTACATAAATACTTGCAAATATATAAACATGCATACATACATACATGAATGCATATATATATATATATATATATATATATATATATATATATATACATATACATATATATACATACTTACATACATGCGTACATACATATATACATATATACATGCATACATAGAGTTATATATATATAAATATATATACATGCATACAAACATACAGACATACATACGTATAGACATACATAAATGCATAAATACTTCCAACATATAAACAATCATACATGCATATATTCATACATACGTGCTTACATACATATACATACAGAAATACAAGTATCGCGGTCCGTATCTGTACATGCTTTTCCATTTCCAATTGCTCTGCATTCGATGCTTAATGCGTGACGCATTTTATAAAGGACTGTATCTAAGTGTGTTCATCGATTGAATTCAGCGACTTAGCTGTAATGAACAATCAGAATATCAGTGCCGCCTAGCTTTTGAAATGATGCAGTAACGTCGACTTTAGGGGATTTTCGCTGTTGCATATATGGTGAAAGCAGAAGTCGATAAGGACCAAGGGCAGCAACGAGTAGGATTATTATTGCATTGACCGCGCCCCTTTTTAGGACCTTCAACGTAAGCCCTTGTTTATGCACTACCTTCCATGAAACAAGGCTATTGGGATATCATGAACGCCGCTCAGGTGACAAATACGCCTACGATGACCTCTCGCTACTCATCACATCTTTACAGACCTGACCTGTTACTCAGTGGTATTCAAAGCTTTTTTTCATATGCTTAACCCGAGCAATTTAGTCTTTGTGTATACAAATCCAAAATTGGTTTTGATGGCAGTTTAGGATGTTACAGAAAGATAATTGGCAAAAATGTATATCCTGACAATTTTATAAAATGGAAAAAGAGCAGGAATATCATATTTTGGATGCTAAACATAACTGTAGTGCACTCAGCATCAGGAGCTATCCCCGTGAAACCGTGCCACAAATATATTTTAGTGTATCAGAAGGATGTATCAAGCGTTGTGTTAAGGTAACCGGGAATTTGTATTGGCATATGTTCTTTGTCTGATGGTGACTTCACTCCATAACGTGACGGTCATATACTCAAAAATTAATAGAATAATACGGATATAGGTCAGTATGAATTTCGAATTATGGATTTGTAAAGAGCTGTAGTGAAAGAGTGTCGAACAATTTTACATTTAAACATTGCATGCGATTCGTATACAAGTTATTTTTCATTATAACGAAAATAACATTGCGACGACAGACAAAATCAATTGTTTGTTACTGTAACCAAACCTAAAGTGATTCAGTCAAGTACTCTACAAAGTTATCGTGAAATAGGAACATACTGCGTGACGTATGTGGATTTTCCGTAACACATTTGTCTGGAAAATCAACATTCAGCTTGATTTCATCACGGATGGGCATTGTAGTAGTCAACTTAACTCTAAAAACGGTAAATTTATATATATATATAGAGATATAGAGAGAGAGAGAGAGAGATAGAGAGATATAGAGAGAGAGAGAGAGAGAGAGAGAGAGAGAGAGATGAGAGATGGGAGAGAGATGAGAGAGAGAGAGAGAGAGAGAGAGAGAGAAAGGAAGAGAGAGAGAGATACGTCTAGATATAGAGAGATCACATACATATAGAGATTTAGGCATAGGGAGAGAGGGAGGGCAGAGGGAGAGATTTAGGGAGACAGGCATATAGATAGAGACACACACACACATAGAGAGAGAGAGAGATATATAGAGATAGATCCATAGAGAGATATAGATTTAGGCATATTTATAGATTTATTTATACATTCATATATATATATATTCACACACACATATATATATATATATATATATTATATATATATGTATATATATATTTAAATATATATAGATATATAAATATGTATATATAAATATATATACATATATATATATATATATATATATTCATAAATATATATATATATATATATATATTTATCTATCTAAATATATACATATGTATATAAATACATATTAATATATTGAGTAATAGTACAATTGCATATATTGCAGCTAAAAAGACATACTGTTTGTAATAGTATGTGTGCGTTACTTTCCATGTCACATTTGTGTGTCAATATGTGTCGGTGTGTGTATATGTGTTAGTGTCTTAGCACTAGTGAATGAAATGTGATGATAAATTTGTGTTCATTGTAGGAGGCTATAGGCCATTTTAAACCGTCATTCGAATCTCGGCTGGACATAAGCATGCCATACAGTACGAAACGCACACGACCAAGGTCGTGTTAATGCGTCTATGAAGCTACAAATGGATGAATATATGTATATATATATATATATATATATATATATATATATATATATATATATATATATATATATATATATATATATACACTCTAAAGCTCCATTGTATCCGCGAAAAGCGCCCCATACATAGGCTTTCAATAGAATATCTAAGAGCGTTATTAGTCATATGTTATAACGCGGACATTTACCAGTGTAGAAATCAACTACATGAATTAGTTCCTGACATCTGTAACTACAATAAACTGTTAGGCTTATTACTGCATGCTTTATCGTTTGTAATTGCATGCGCATTCGGAGGTTATAGAAGGTAAAGAAATACTGCAACCCATTATCCAGAAATCCATCCACATTTCAATTTATTGGTAGACAAATATCATATCATTATTGGAAATTATATGCAGATATTGATAGCCTACTTCTCTAAAAAATCGCCTCAACCCTTTACGTATGTCTTTTTCTACACAAAGCAATACATGTCGTATCTGGACAGCGATACTAAGGACTAGAAGGGGGTGCGCAACATAGCTATTTATTGAAATATAGCGTAGGGCTTCGACAATCAAATGTATTAATGCAGAGCGCAAGTGAGCACATATGATGAAATATTATATACGGTGTAGGCCTCAACCATGCGCTACATCATTTCGAAAACAATGTATGTGATTTTCCTATCCAATGACAGGTCTATCAGGGTAAACAAATCGCATTTGGTCTGCTAAATCCCGCAGTAAAACTCAGTCTTAAATCAAGGGAACGCCCCGAGTTTCACTTGCATCTCTCCAGATTTTAATCATTTGGTGCCAAATATGTGGACTGTTGGAAAACACTGGCATGGCCTTTGTGAAAATGCATGGGCAATGCTACCTTTGGCAGTATATTGCAACAACATCCGGCTGTTTTTAACGGAATTACACGATATTCCTGATAAAAGCAATGTTGTCATTCCCCACTTGCAGTCAAGCAGTGTGTTTGAACTATGATTCAGTCTGCAGTCAATGCTAAATACATGAGTTAAAAATAATAAAACGCGAAATATTCATATTTAACGGCCAAGGTGCCAGCAGCATACTGTGCTGAACGCCTCTTCATTCGTGTCCATCAATGGATATTTACACAGAAATTGCAGGAATCACTTTTACCAGTATGTGAATTTCACAAATGTGTAGAGTCGTGTTCATAAGGATGTACAACAATGTTATATCCTAGTTCGTAGAGCTCTTCTTAATGTTCAAACATACAACGAGAGGTCAGTATGGACAATAAGCAGGCGATAAAGTAGGCAGGATTATCTTTGTTCGGTATCTTAATGCTGTACTTTGTGTTATTGCTGGCGTGTTATGTAAGCCGTTTGGAATAACCGCCCCCTGTTGTTCTCTCCTACCATAATCAATATTCCAAAGACATCCAAGTTTACTGTTGTAATCCGGCTGCTGACGTCAACGAAATATTAATTTTGCTCAATCCCCTTATCCAGCAGATGGGCGCTTTATGATTTGATCAGTGAGAATTTAGGTACTCGAATAGAGGTCTTCATGCAATATGCAACTATCAAACTAGGTAACGTATTTCATATGCACAAGGCATTTGTTCAGGACTTGTTACTTTCTGTGATCTGTGCATCCGGGTTTGCAACTGTCGTGTATGTCCATCAATAGTGCGTTTGCATTTATTGTGTGCGTTAAACGAGCATAATCTTGCGTTTATAGGTATGGCTGTGTGCACACCGTCATTTACTATTGTATATGGTCGCATCCGTTGACGTTCCCGTGTATGTCCGTTAAACATCTTCCCAAGGTACGCCTTGGTAATTCATTAGATTTCCTTATATGTGCATCATCATCAGTTGGTTAACATCTTGTATATAGCTATGGTCACTTTTTGATAAACTACGGAAGGACCTGAGGCCTTAAATAAAAAAATGATGATTCTTCCAACAACGCGGGGATATCACGAATGTCGTTTATGCGGATAATCGTGATGGCTATCGATATTGCTATCAATTTAGGATCAAGACTTATGCAAAGTGGTGAGAATTTAATTAAGACACATTTAAGTGCATCACATGAAATATGGCGTTATACATCGGGATAATATAAGTTGATTGTAGAGGCTGACTGTGCTGCAAATGCAGAAACCCCGAGGGGCAAGTGTCCACTAGTCACATACCAATGAGCCATGCCTGGCTTTTAGCCCTCACAGCTTGGCTGAATGTTTCATGCTATAGGGTTAATGACGCCAGGTTAGCATATGACAAATAGCATTAATAAAATTGATTGAAAAGTAGTGTAACATATTGAAAAAAACATTAACATGACTTGACTGTAGAGTGTGTGCAAATGTTAATGTCACGTGCCACCGACCTGCACCAGTGAAGAGTGGTGCAATCAACGAGAAGCAAGTTTTTCCAGCTTTTCCACGCGTAAGGACGCCAGAGAGACGCACATAGAACAACAAGACGCGATGGACACTGCATTAATCAAAGTGTGAGATTTTAGTCAGAGGTATATTCTGTGAGCTTTTGTCTCGTGTCATTGCGCTTGAGAATGGCTTGTTGCTGGATGCAACATACGACAGGAAGTATTAATGCTTGTTTGGTCTAAACACTTTTCCTTCATGGAGATCGCTGTAGCGGCCACATGGGTTTGTAATTCATGTTTTACCAGGCTTATAGCTTATAGATGGATGGAAAGGCCAACGATACATCAATGTCAACATTCGTACGTCGATCCTCACAGTAGCCATATTGGTGGAGACGAAGCTGTTTGTTGAGACTAATCAATTATGTTGTAAAATGAGCTTCATATATAATCTGACAGCAATTATTCTTCATATATTATAAATGCAGTCCAACACTACACGATGCATACAGCTACATCCGACAAAATCCGACATAAGCCCTTGGTGTAGTGACACGTGTCGTATACTATGTTCGCCTCATGTAGTCAGGTAAGCAAATGCATATAAATATGTCTGTGGCGTCTTTTTTATCATCAAAATGGTTTGCACAAGGTCATGACGTGCACTAAAGTATATAGCTGTGACTGATTTACAATGAGTGTGTAAATATGCTCATTCAAGAATAACTGGCTCGTTTTACTGTCGATGTTAAATAGCAGATCGATAGCGGTAAAAGGTTTAAAAGATTTTGTACTGTGCATACATATATGCAGCATAAGAGCACGATCGACTGTTTCCATGATCCTAATCTATAAATCTACCCAAAAAAGTTAAAAACGCACCTTTGCACAATGAGTTGCCCATATAAAGTTATAATAGAAGCCGAAGTTTCAATTATCATTAGCGGATAATACAAAAGAAGGTTATATATATCGGTCATCGGACATTCATCAGATTTGACAATATGATGCCTTGTAGTAACTTGGTTTTTAGGAATATATTTCAAGAAAATATGGAACATGGTTGCATTTCACAGGCCATGAAATAGGAAAATTTTGGGACTAACGAGAGCATATGTTAATTCAAAAACAGCGAGGAAAGCTATCTGGGAATCATGAGACAATGGATTCAATGGGCCATCGATATCAATTATTGTACCATATAAACAACTGTCCCTTGTGAGTGATCGTTACGTTACAGCTCTTCACCCTCTGTTTAAAGGATGGCCTTTTTACATGTTTTGTATGTCAGATTTAAATTATAGCGAAAAGCTGAACAATGTCGGTGTGAAATCAGCTCTCCTGAGTACTATCTGGCTTTTTTCTCCATCACTCGAAAACCCCATTGTAGCTGCAAGTAACGCCCTGCTCGTTACCATTTGGTAAGTAACATCAGAGGGTTACCGCGATAAACCGTTGTGTAAGTTTCATGGAATTCTGCTTTCAGATGGTGATTTGTTTATTCAGACAGACTTAAACACAGGGATTGAATCCAAATGTGACTAGTTTTAGAATTAAGCATCAGTCAGTTCCAGCCATCAGCAGCGGCATTAAAATATGAGGCTTATCACTGCGCATAGTTTCATGATCGGGAGTTTCCCTGTAATGTTTGTATAATTCATTATTATTCAATATCGTTCAATAGCATGTATGTATATAGAAGGAGGCTTTGGTCATAACTTAACCCTGTGACGACAGAACATCCGACCTGCTCTAATATTATAAGAAATATCTGGAATACAAATATTAGGGAAAACCTTACAAACATTATTATGTATGCTCCCACCATAAGGTATGGGTGTATCGTCTGTCTAGCATTTAATATGCTTTGCTCTTTTCACAACATATCCATATTACGCTTACGTTCAAAGGTAACATGGCCCTTTTTCATTACCGATGGTGGTGTTTTTACCCATCACTAGAGAAGAGATGTTACTGTCGAGGTATCAAAATAAATTGATTGACGTTAAAGAATGCATACAGGTATGCAGTTTTGCCGTTTGCCAGACCTTCCGTTTCAGGACAATACACTGCATAATAGAAACACCTACATGACCTTATTGCCTGGCTCTTTGACCCTGGCCGATGAATTATTTAGTTTGACTTCCGCTTCCTTCTTCCTGCCGGAGCATCTGCTAAGACGTATGAGCCCCAAGTACCTCTTGCAAAATTTACGGAACCCTGCAAACCGCTGCCGTACTGAAAGAAACACATAGTGAAATACCTTCTCTTCAGGTTGGGATAATAATGTCAAGTATAATACACACTAAATAAAGACGTACTGTCCAAGCATCAGTTGTTTCGTCGGAAAGTTTCTCCATCAACTCGTCGCGTTGCCTTCGTTGTGTATACCTGTGTGAAATAATTTACATTTATATGACTGCGGACAATGTCATATGAGTTACATGTATATATGGCAAATCACCAAAGCTAACTCAAACTCGTCTCGATTAATTAAGGGACTGAAAGTTTTCGCAATCTCTAAATAGAATATTTTGCTCGGTGTCAAGAGAGGACCGAAAACAAGATCGTTTGTGCGATACGCCCATGAATTGTGCAGGTGAATATGTCGATATGTTTCCAGCCGCATTTCCTTGAACGTTGCAAAACCTACTTGGACTGTTCATAAGATGTCATAGCATTTGATTTGCGCTAGAAAACAATTATATTTTTGTCGAATTGATAGTTGCATTGTGTTTCTTTTTTGAATAAATATCTAGCGTTTGTAACAAATTGAAAACAGTTAGGTTGTTTAAGCATTGTCTTTGTATTGTAGTTTCTCACTCTGCTATTTTTGTTGGTTTTTGGTACTGTTGGTAATATAAAGCAGTGAGAAACAGATGATACATCTAGATATCAGGCGTCATGTTAGCACTGAATGTACTAAGCCATGTTGTACAAACGTGTGATTGTAACAGTGCCATAGACATCGTCACACAAACACTCTTCTTAATGAGTTAATCCGAATAAAACTCTGATATCAGTTATGGACTCTTAACGTGCTTTAAATAAACAGTATCATGTACGGTCTTTGATAAATTACAATCATTTGGAACCAAGCTACAGTGGCCAAGAATGTCCCATAGCTGCACAGTGAACAAATCACCCACAAGTGGCTGCGACGTTAATCATAATCTTGTCAGACTATTTCTCGTTTAATGCGGATTGCGTTCGGCGTATTGCATTCGAGCTGACTTATTGAATCTAGCAATCCCGAATTACGATATTTAACTAATATATATGATAATCGACATTAATTGGGATTCCGCCAGCGCATGTTAAAATCTATATTGTGATTGCTGTTAATGCCATTCAAGCTCTTTTGCAGCGCAACAATTATCGTCACACAAACACTATTCTTAATGAGTAAAAATCCAGATGATACTCTGTTATCAAAATAATCAATATCGTGCATATGTGATTGCCGGTCTTTAAGAATATCCAATAGCTGCACAATGGACAAATGACCCATTAATGGTTGCGACGTTAATCATAATCTCGTCATCCTATTTCTCCTTTAATGCGATTGTGGACGGTGCATTGCTTTCGAGCTGTTTCGGCCCATTAGAAAAAACACCTCTCCATCACACTGATTTATTGAATCTAGCAGTCCCAACAAATTACGTTATTTAACCAATATATATGAAAATCGACATTAATTGGGATTCCGCGAGCGCATGTTAATATCTATATATATAAATAAAGCAACTTCCACACTGCGATACATAGCCTATATATCATTAAATATCTATAAGTAAAGATCTTTGTAATATGCAAATTCGCTGATTCGTCATAGAGATTGGTTGACTCATTAGCTGTCCTTTTGTTTAATGTTGCTTGTCCCTAAGCATATCAGAGAAAGCGAAATTGACTGTCCTGTTATAATCCCTAACTTGGACGAAACGAACAACGGTCAGGTATTCCCTTTACCCAAACAAGGGGTGAAAAATATTCATTGTCAACTGAAAGGTGGACTGGTGCATTGACGAGTGATGGTTACACGTTACCCAGAGCCATCCAATTTGAGCAGATGTGATTGCTAACAAGAATTCTAAATAATGTAAACAATGGGTAACATTGTCAAGGTGGTGAAAGGTGCCAATTTGCCAAAATGACCTGGTCACATATAGACGAGTGATGTCAACACATTGTAATTTTAGAATTGTGCTGTACTTTTATATTAAGTAACTGCTGCTCATTTATATAATCTATTACCTATGCTTTTGTGTACTTTCGTCACTTTATTCACTCGCAGGTTCACAACGACAGCGCATTATTTCACCGCTATCTGTGCTATGTCTATGTTACAGAGCCGCCAAATGACTAAGGGACTATATGCATCCACGCCTCTACTAGTGCAAGTACATTACCGTGAGTAGATATGCTATATTGAATTCTATACCAAGACACAATATATGAGATGCAATATATTTAATGTCATACTTGCTTTGTCTTTGATAAACTCTATCGAGTAGCATCAATATGTCACCGAGTAAATACCGGGTCCTGTTATCGTCATCACATCGAGATGCATCATCGCTTCATTCAACTGAAGTTAGCAACTGATTCGGTAAATCTTTGCATCATATCATGGTCGCTCATCAAGCATTTACGAATCTCCACATCATTACCAGATTATATGTGTCTTCTCTGTTGCATGTTACCGCCGTCTGAAGGGTTAGATACAATTGCAGACTTAACTCTGCATTGTCTTGGGAGAGATTTGCAATCAATAATTTTTCAGCAAGAAATGGTAATATTACCGCTACAAGAAGCTTATCCTGACGGATTGACAAGATTGTACTTGTAAATGGGTGAGTCAGCTGCACCACAGTTAAACACAAAGAGCACTGAAGGAATGGATGTTTCCAGTAGTCAGGCTATGTATCCGTCATTATGTCTTGAATTAATGCTGCAATTCATCACCATTAGGTTCTCAACAACAGCATCCCGTGGAGAAAAGAAACGAATTACGAGTTATCTTTTGTCGCGATGCCGATATCCTTCAGGTAAACGTGAAGATGCATGTGATGCAGCATTAAAGGTGCATTTTTTCCCAAAAATATGGCATGCGGTTTATTTGGCTCCATTTAATAGAACAACTCTTTTGGAACCCACATCACATATTTTGCAGACTGGTTCAACACTATATCGTCCATTACACCGTATCGAGATCTGTCGGTCACACCCATGTTTACAAACATGAGCACATGTCGATGGGAAAATGACGCATGCGTATTGAAGGGTCATTTGTTTACAACACATAGTCTTGACGTCACGCGCAGCGCAGATTCGACAGAAGGTGGAAACGCAAGCAGCCGAAATGGTGAGTCTTTTGATTTTTTCATTTCTGGTATGACTCTTCTTTTATTGGAGTTAACGAAAGTTATGTCAAAAAAGAGCCCGCCTCAATATAGTGAATCCTATAAATTTATATTACCGTCTGACCGGTGCTAACCCTGAGGCTGCGCATGTTTAAGCGTAATAAAAAAGATATTCTTGACTACTCAGTCACATTTTTGAGTATAAAGCTAAAAGACTTGTTCGAAGTTGAATTATTTCATATGCAATTATCGGTGCTTTTTCATCGAAAACTATTGGAATATTCCTGAATGAACTCATAAACTGTATTATAAATCAAGGGGCTGGGGTTTCCCTCAGGACGTCTACGTTATCTGGTTATAGCGAACTGAAACTGGCTTTTGAATTGGCCGGCCGACCGCTATTTTCTATGCATACATAAACCCTACAGAGAAGATAGCACTCTGCCGATTGAAATCCTTGTGTAATGAAACGTACAAGCTAGGAGTTTGGGGTGGTATGTATAATCGTATGGGTTTGGACAAGGGACAGTAGACGGATGGGGAGGTTTTGGTTCTGATTTGGGTTATTTTAAGTTTATTGCAACCCGCTTTGATAAGACTGGTTTAGATTGTTTGTCTATAATTGTCTACATTAACACCATGCAGGTATTGTAGAAGCCTTGGACAGCTGGAATAAATTTGGTTAAATTTATGGATAGAAATAACCTTAAACCTGTATTGTTATAAAAAAAAAATTTGTCCGACTTTTGCAGGCTTTTGGCTCAAACACTGTAACGTTATTGATTGAATAAATCTTGTCATGTTCATTCATAAATTAAATTGAACCAACCCACTTTCAAATATAAGAAAATCGAAACGTTGAATCTGTTATTTATCAGTACAGTGTATTGAACCACCGGTCTCTTGATACCCTTCTATCTCTTCTTTCTGCGAACTGAACCTAAATCCTGGTTCACTTCAGTATTTATCAGATGGATAATCATTAGTAGGGTTATCTTGCAATGCGATTGCTGCTAGATGTGACAGTAGTAAACAATCTGCAATTCTGGACCTGCCTCCGTCTCGAATAGAAGTGCTTCGGGATTCTCTGTCACGACCTGATACCAAACCAATCTATTGATCCTCCAAGGCCGCCTTGTTTATCTCCTGGTGTATCATGATCAAAAATCAAGATGAATCGTTTGGGCTATTTATTGCATGTGGCAGAGTAATTGTCGACCTGATGGATGACGTGGACTGGTCGGATATTGGCTATCGGCCGTTGTTGACTGCAAAATGTCTGGGTCACAAGTGGTAATATACACATTGCCTCTATGTCTTAAATAATTATAAGTAAATTAGATGCAACCACTATGGAGGTTCAGTTTAAAATGCGAAATCTGCGTGAACTATACTGGGGTTTTCGCATAATCAGGCTACTCATTCATTCGGCCTGACTTAACTGCTACATTATAATTACTTTGATGATTGCCATCTGGGATATCGTTTATAACAACCGTTAGCAGTAGTCGTGGATACTAGGAGCACAACACAGATTAGTAAGATGGATCCTTGTCACGTGATTTTGTTCTGCTTCACTGACAATCAAACGTTCAAAATCGCGCTTCTTAACGCAGCGGGAATCATCTCTCTTGTCTTCTCTTGCATACTTGTCTTGCAGCGGATATATTTGCCTGCTTCATCAACGTAGATGACATTATATTCGGCTCTCGTAAATCGAAAATTCAATTGCAAATAGCAATATTTCCAGTATTTGAAGGTGTGCAACAAGACAAATATCGCTCAATATCCATGTATTAACGTCTGTGACCATTTGTATCGACACCTTGGGAAGCAATGCTCTAAAGATTGATCATATCGGGGTAATACATTATTCATCTTTTAGCCGGAAACTCGTGCTTTCCCATAGTTCAAATATATATTGATGGACTAATTCGAAACAGATAGTAGAGGGTCCTAAAATCGATGAAGCAAAAATGGCCGTGCATTAGTTTCCTCCAATTGTCTGATATGGCAGCGCTTCGCCACGTTATCATTTGCTGTAAGATATCGCCCGCTGTTAAGCTGCTGTTAAGATACGGCCCGCATTCATTACTATATTGGCCACGCTTATCTTAGCGGGCTATATCTATGGAATCAGCCTCTCTAAGCAATGTAAATGTTGGCACGCTCAGCTTTTTAAATAAAACATTCAATGCGGATCTCCCGAAACACACAGACGCGCATACGGGTTCTACCATGGGATTGCAATTGGCAATTAAAGACGCACTTTTAAGATATTGTTCATGTATGCAGACTTTTCAATGTGCTCCGACCTAACAAAGCAGCCTACATAAAAATAGGCACACTCGGACTCGCATTTGTGTTGGAATGCTGGCATATTTTAAACGCATAGTTGGGTATCTATTTTCAGTTTTATCTCCATCACTAATAGCCACTATGCCTCACTTTTATGGCCTCTTGAGGCCACTTAATCATTCACGAACTCTCTAGAGCTAACGCTTGGATAGCTTTATTCTGATTGCACACAAGATTGCACTCTACGACGATTTCAAGCCGTGTTGTTTCAATCAAATTAATGCTGCAACCGATAAATCTTCATGTTGACCGTGTTGATTTTAACTTCGCGACGAACGAAAACTCAATTGTGTGAAAAACACCCGCTCGCATTTGGTTTTTATCTGCACGGAAATCTGATCATGAGAACCTTATGGTGATGGCACATTTAACTAAAGAAATAGCGTCGGAAATTTAGCATGAGTACCAAAAACAGCGATTCCGTAGACTGTGAACGGGGAATGGAATGAATCATCTACGTTCAGGAATGTGAAATGTTCGGCTCCTTAAACATTATCATGACTTGAACAATTAACCATAGACATTGCATGGTTGAGTGGAACTGATAGTTTGGTTGCTGCATTCGTCCGCCAGAAGTAGGGAATATAGATATGTATCTCGGGCACACAATCCCTGTTGCCACCCATTGATGGATCCTATTTAACGTATTTAAATGACGTAAATTTATAACAGGCACCATGTGTTTATTCATATTCACTACTGAGAAATGCCCATCCGGTTTTGCTGCAGAGCTGTTTGTTTGCAAAAGACCTATTTGGCCGTTAGTATGCAGCGCGCTTACTGACATAGGATAGCGAAACAGAAGCTTACACATATGCCGGTTGATAATGCATATTTGAAGACAAGCTATTATGTACTTTGTACAGGTGATTTGACGAACGTTGAGCAAGTATTGCAAATATGGTCATGGTTCGAATGGATTAGTACTTTCTAAGATGAGTGCCTCGCAAACATACATACTGTTCGACATTGACGCATACATATTGTCCAATAAATCATTTAAGGAACGTATTTATTATTACATAGAGCAAACGTATATAAGTTCTTGACTTTAACAAATCCATTGTGACTTTATGATAAATGTTGTAACAAAGTCATCCCTTAAATTAGAGTACCATGTGTTTACAACGTTCTGATCAACACAACACTATGTTTGCGGGATGGGTCTCTCTATGAGCCGGACGTTCAGTCAAGGGTTTGCACCAAACGTATTTATATAAACATATATATTTCATGGATGTATTATATCACATCAACCTAACGTGTTTGTGTTGTGTCATAATCTAATCAGCAGGCGAACCACATTTATATCATATAGATGTCTCACAATGACGCTTCGAATGATAATTACAGTGTATCTAGAGCATAAGTCATGTATGTTGAGCGATTCACGAATATCCTAAATAAGGTCCTGTGAGATCCGGTTGGTTTAAATTTAATCTTGCCTAGCGATGATTCTGAAGAAAAGTAAACATATAACACATCAAATAAAATATCATTAAAACTGCCAGCGCGTATTGGTAGGCGGATATAGTTTGAATATAAACCGGATGTCACAGGAACTTACTTGAAATATTCGTGACGACACATAAACATTTGATGCGTTATATTCCGATTACGTATTAACACATATGGTGCTTGCGCTTGTTGCTGAAATAGAAAACAATAACATCTGCCAAAACCACCAACACGCTACCGATTAATAATAATAATAATAATGTATATATATATACACAGTGGTATGCGTTTTGCTTTGATGAGTGAAGGCCGGCGGTTTACAGGCATCTTATTTGCATCAGAGATGAGAGTATTTTAACAGGAACAACCATTCCTTTTTGCAGAAGAGGTGACGTTTTATCTCGAATAAAAGCGTAATGTGATAATCAACTCGCTTTATGTTTCGTATTATAATAATTAAGACGCTATGTCAATCAACACACCGACTGTTACGATATTCATCGTAATTAGTACCTAAGAAGCTCAATATATGCCTGCCTAGCAGCTACTGTCATTGTGAACAAATATCTATCAGCTGATGTGCCCAATTTGTTTATCCATTAGGAGACACTTTGTAGCATTCATGATTATCCGCAGATATTACCGTACCGTACCCGTAACTCTTTTTGATAACTAAGATCGTACACATACTAATTCATTCAAGATTGAAACTTAGCGACACGCATCCACTCAGCGATCCAGGGGAGATTACAATGAGTGGGTAACTACAACGGGCGATCAAGCATGTGCTGGCTACATATAGCGGTTTTAACGCGAATATGTTTTTACCGTTGAACCAAGCATCCAGAAGCTTGACAATATATAAATCAATTTAGTCAATTAGATGGTGGCAACGGACCCACCAGTCTAAATTAAAGCATATGTTTTAAGGCAGGACCGATAAACCATTGGCATGCGGGCAACATCATTCTACCGCCAGCAACTTGTGGTCTTCTTGTAGAATGCAACGCAAGGACAGCATTTATTCGAGCATTGTTAAATATGTTTGAGACGAGGATCAGTGTGCGATAGAATAAATTCAACATATCTTGCCAAGTCTAAAACATACGTATTGGTAATACGCATTAAAACATGTTTAAACTAATCTCGGCAGCGGAACCCCTTAAGGAGTATGCAATTGCTAGAGAGTAAAAAAAGATACACATTACTCGCAAGCATTTGGACGTTATTGATGACAGCATTACGGACTGCAGCTGACCGAACTTATTTACTTTGCGTGCAGTCTTAGGTCGATGAATGGCAGCTCAGCAGTTACGAGTAAATGATAGAAACTAAATGCAATTATTTTGACAATCTCAACGTCGCTAGCAAAGTTTAATTGCGTTAAAATATACTTTAGATTTTGATGCACACTGGTAAATATTACCTCGATATATATATATATATAATATATATATATAAATGCATATATATATATATATATATATATATATATATATATATATATATATATATCTCATATATATATATATATATATATATATATATATATATATATATATATATATATATATATATATATATATATATATATAGATAAATATACATATATATATTTTATATTGGAGGATGACTATATCAAGCATATGACTGTTGTAGTTGTAGACGACTATCAGCAATAATGGTTTTGGGTGCAAACTATGATATAACGACGAATGGATGTTTCGGCGAAAAGTAATGTATTTGCTTCTTTAAGTGGATACGACTTTGCGCAGTTTATGTGAACGAAATAAGAAGGGACATTCTAGCAAATCACTGCAAGCATCATATACGAATTAAGTCAACACCTTCGTTGTGGTTAATTTAGTATTACCATACACAATATCAAAGTAAAAATAATTTTTCCGTCAATCAATAAAATGATTCAATGTGAAAATACCATACTTAGTAACGTTGGGGGAATGTAGCAGTTATCTGAGCTCATAGGACTTGATGATGTTGTAATACACTACATACATTCAAGCAATTTCATACCATTGAGCATTAGGTACTCTACGAGAAATAATCCTGGTATCAGGAAGAAGCGATGAGCGATTCTTTGTCATCATACCCGTCTAATTAACGTCAAGGGACAATGAATAGGTGTTTATCATGAAAGGTCATGATGTTGATAAAATGAAGCATGGCGTCACGACAGAAGTCGACATATTACCGATGACGAGTGCCATGTTGAAGTGGATATATTCAATCATAAAAAGTAATGTTATGCACCAAGACGCTGTCCCATTAACTTGCTATGTTCATTTTATGCTTATTTTAGTCGTTACAAGAGTTGTGATAAAGACATTAGTAGGTTCTCCTCACTGTATTAATTAACATTCGTTACCACACTCTATGTATGTTTTCCAGGCACTTATCTTAGCTTGTCAAAACACTAAGTGACTTGAATTAAGACCATCATTTCAATATTCGTGAAGGCAAGACCCATAATCAGATCACTTTAATGTGTTAGCATGTCTTCTGTCAATTAATTACTCTGAATCGTGAAATCCGTGAACATAATTCTATGCCATTTAAATCGAATAGCATTACCGTTGCATCCGAACTTTTTAATTTTGAGAAGATTTATAGTATGATATCAATGAACTAAAGTCCATGGGTACTTTCGTTGTCTATAAAATAGTATTCGGCAATTAAATACCAGCTGATGACCGACATATAGACACGACAATAAACGAGATGCTTAGCAGTTAAAATATAATAATAGTATACCGAATACGACATGATATTGAATGGTTATGATCGCAAATTTGGACTTAGTATATAAATCACGTACATTTTGATGGTGACAGTCGGGATGTAACAGGTATTTGTTGACAAGACATATCGTCAGATCGCTGCCATGTTTTTAATCTGTCATCGACGCCTACAATTTTAACAGAAAACTCAACACGGACTATATTTGTGCCTGAAGAGATGATGCAAATTGATTATAATGATCATTACTAATGCTTCTCTGATTGAAAAAAAACATATGTGACGGCACATGGCTATAGACGTGTTTGTATCTCTTGGGTCAAAAAGCAGTAAATATTTCGGCTCGTGTAACTTGGTGCGTATTCAATGTCATTTGTATGCATGAAAACAATTAACGATTATATGCATATACATGTGTATATCACCGCGATTTTTTCAATATTGGCTAATTGACAGATGAAATGTTTGCATGAATTCATCCATGCTGTTATTTCTGCGAAAAATGTTAATGCATTGGTGTTGTAATGTGTGTAGAGTGTGTTTACGTGCGTTTGTGTTCGGTGCGTTAAAATAATTATACGTTTCCATTTGTCGGTTTGCGTTTCCTGTAAAACAAAGATATGTTTGCATTTGATGTGAGCATAACATGTGTGTCATGTATGCGCATCGATATAGACGAACGTGTATGTGCGAATTCTTTTAAAGACCCCATCTGTGGAAACGCAATGGTCTCATGACAGGCATATATCATACAAAGACAGATACTGAAAATGAAGTGGTTATGAAAAAGTCGTGAGCAAGGTTAAAGTGTCAGATAGCGAGCACAATCATCATCGACTTGAATTCAAATATGATCCATTAAGATAAAGAGAGCGTTGTATCATGTGTCAGCTCTTTCATAGCAAGGGAGACCTTTGTGGGTACCAGTAAATAATGTTTTCAATGTGCTTCTCTGTGAACATGTCCATATATTGTTATGTGATGCCTGTGGCTGCCCAACACTTTTCAGCTTCTATGCCAGCATCTATATGACAGCCATCGTTTTCTATCATATTTATGATAAAAGCAACGTATGACAAATGCCTGAAGAATGTCGGTTATTCTACGAATGGTCATGTCCTTTAAAACGCAAGTCTCATTGAAGAATGTACAATGAAAATTTTGCACAATGTATTGGTATGTGCGTTACGTTACGATGCTCAACGTCAGCCGATCAACCAATGACATATAAAACGAGCTTGTTTGGTTGTTCTCCGATTGGCCTAAAGAGATATGTTATATTGCACGATTAACGTTACCACGCTGCGTGTAGATGTGTCTCCGAACCGCAAATCGCACAGAACAATTACCCATAGTGCCGCAATTCTTGCAGCAGAACCAACGGATATTATTATTTTTCATGAACGGATCATTTTGTGACTGATTTTAGCGGATTAAGCAAAAAATCAACTGCAAATGAAACTAAGAAGAATCCGTTTTATCCATGCACAAGTCATCTATTTACCAGTACTCGTATCTACTTCACCTGTAGTCTACACCAACCTCCATGAGAATGCAACATGAGTATAGATACAATGAATAAGCAATCTTCTGTCAAGGACATCATATCTCATACGTATAAGGACCTCAGAGAGTGAGTAAAGTGATTCATGTGGGTTGCAACAGGTACGAAATGGAGTCCAATATACTTTCACCTTGATTAAGACACATATGGTGGTGTTTTGTAAAACTGCTACATATGGACTGAAGCCGCTAGCGGATGTATGCCATTCGTGGCAGTAAAAGGTATTGTGGCGTAATTAACACGGTGCAGTGAATTATTCTGAGAATATGGCACTCTGTTTGTTTGCCTTTTGGTATATCGATGCCTCCATGTGTCGATATGTCAGTCATATTAGGTTAATTCAGTTGATGCTTTCTTAGTACACCATTCAAACAAGAAACTGGGCAAATATGCTTAATGTAAGATTATTTCAATCTGGCTTGCGACATAGATTAGTCAAGCATCAGCAGTATGGGCATACATGCTGAAAGACCTTTTCTCGCTGTATCGTTTCAGGCATCAAACCAGCTCTAACCCTTATAGAGCAACATCCTGCTCTCACTGCACAGTGGCCGACCGTACTTAACGACCTACTTTGGAGTATCTTTTCTAAGGCACCATACAAGCTCTCAACCCTTACAGAAAAAGTACCATTAACCAGAGATGCAGATACAATGCCCCCGCCAAAGACACGTATCATTTACATTGCTGCGCGACCCAGCCGATTCGCCTTCAGGCCAGGATATTCTAGAACAGAGCCATGTGTGCTCATACTGGGTGGGTTCAGCCTGCTAAGGCTGCGTTTTGTGTCATTCGCTCAAACGGCCTTATTTAACACCAAAACTTGACGAGCTCTCGAAAAAGATTTTCTTGAAAATTTCGAAATGCTGTCATATTTTGGAATGTTCGGCGGTATGCGCTTGAGTAGTATAGACAATATAGATAATGGCACAGCAAGCTCGTAAGCATTTGTAAGCCCTATTACCCCTTTACGCAACAGATTTCACAAGCTCATGCCCTGCATCTCATCACTGGCAAGCTCCTCTAGATGTTTCACTCGCTTCACAAGGTAATCGTTTTTAGTCTCAAAATCACTGACCGATCTCTAAATAAATTATCACGTCTCTCAAATAATCTATATCTAACTCGAACTCTTTAATACAATCTCCTATCTCCGCAATACGTTCTTCGCTGCTCATTTCTACACCTGACCCCCTCATTTATTCAATACGCGGAAAGACTGGGTATCTGCAGCGAGTATTTAATCCCCGCATTTAAATCATGTTGCGTGTTGAGGTATGTCGATATCATTCACAGTCAGCTGGTTTGTGAGTAAGCAGGTGCACCCAATTGTTTTCTGACGCCTTCGAACTTTTCGTCGTTCTGACGTTGGATTAGTGCGTTTGTGTTTCATAAATTAAAAACGTCTGATATGCTTTGACAGATCTAGCCTTAATTTCCCCCCTTCATTTATGTTTTCATTGTGACCTCAGCTAAGACGAGTTTAAACGCATGATCCGAAATATTGCCCTCGTTGGGTGCTGTCGATATAGTGTCAACAAAGTTATTCAATTTGCTATGCGCAAAATGCGGACATGATAAATTGTTTAACCTTAATGCTCAGTAGGCGACTGAAACATTTTCAATCGATTCATCGTACCCCACACCCAAACCCAGTAGTGCCCATCACAGTGGCAATATGAATAGCAACTACTGTAGATATCAAACCAACACCACTTGCGCCAAAACTCGTACCAACACTTAATTAAGCAGTGAATACTGCACCCATTGAGTCAACTGCACGCCTTTATTTGTTGTACATGGCAGAGTATTTTCTCAGTCGATAGTGAGTCTATATCTTACTGATGTAATAGGCGTTGGTCTGTAAAGTGAACTGTTAAGGATAGCTATCATAGCTTATCATATGCAACCATACAAAATGTTCCAACTGTTTCATTCCAACTATTGACGTCAGAAAAATCTAGATTTATCAGGTGGGCTTGATCCCGTGATCCAGAAGATGAACGCATTGTGGTGCGAACCACGACGCATGAGGGCCACGTAAAGACACTTCAAAGCAATTGGCAACGATATGGCGGAGCTTACCTATCTGAGCAAATATATATGGCGATCGGATAACGATACAGATTCTATCAGTACGTTTTCGTTATTTATCATGTGATTCTCTTACGTGCCCCTGATGGAACGTGGATACGTTAAGGCGCATTGATATGCACTTATTTGTAGTTGTTTTGTCACGTGCCTGTACATATATTGCCTCGTGTACTTTGGAACGACTTCTGTTTCATTTGTATAAATGTTGATTTTATGAAAACAAATGTATCATCGAGATGCTTTTGTGATTGGTTAATCATTAAATCAACAGATATACGGGCATATGTTTTAACATGCGACGTGTGTTTGCTTAACAGTATGCATTATTTTCTTTTTACTAAAAAAAGAATGCGTTCGTGTTGTACAGAGTACAGAGTGTTGAGTGCGTTTCTTTAGCCACTCAATGTGATTGCATTTGTTGCTTGGAGTTAGATGTCGATAAAATATGTGTTTTTCAGATTGTGGGTATAGCAGTGTTAAACCCTCTGCGGATACCGATAAAATCATTAGTAACTGAAATAACTTTGTGATGAACATACATAGCCTCAAACGTTTCTGTAAAGGAGTTATTAGTGATTATGCAATACGGAAGTTGATATCCCGATTAATCTTGTTGCTCATTATTATCCAGCAATTTACATTTTTCATTATTGAATTGTTTGCAACATAAGGGGGGCATAATTTCTTTACAGATGCCAAATGGCTGATTGTTAAAACAAAACCTTGAGGGCGACGTCAATGTTAAAAATATAACATATTTTAGAAGAAAATATTTTTACTACAGATGAAAAATAGTATTTTGCTTAAAAAAATAAAAATAGCGACATCTTTATTGAAAACACTACATATTTCTGCGCTTAGTCTATCTGCTTTTGCTATCTATCTCCTTATTAAGTACCAAATCTTGGTGTGAACCAAAATGCAAGGCTGAGAGTGTTAATTAGTAATATGTAGAGGTCAAAGCAATGCGCTAAATATTACAATACGACTAATGTATAAAACAGTGGAGACAGCGCAAAGGACAGCTGAGCTATTGATTGCAAAAAAAAACAATTTATGTAAATGCTCATTCATCTTTATATACACCAGATTGGTGATTGCATCACAGTCAAAGGCAATGGATGGGTGTGTAAATCTGCCGGTTTCAATTTTTATCTGCTGTTAAATCTGATTATTTGGTCTTGATGGATGGCAACATTAACTCAGGAATTAACTCATCTCGGATACACAGAACCAGCATAACAAAACCCGCAGATGTATTGCAGCCAACTTAAGAGAGCACGCATTCGCCGTCGCCAAACATAAAATTGAGCAGTAATATATAAAACACGTGACACAACGACGTTTGCAGCTAACATGTCAGCATTCACACTTATACCGACATTAATTACAATACTAAGATACAGGATCGAGTTGAAATTGTAGTCAAATCCTATGTAAAACATTAGCAATATTATCATAAATAATTGACGCATAAATTACATGAATATGGTGGTACATGACGACTATGCCGCTAAGGGCATTGCAATACGGTCTTCGGAAAATATACCAAATATCTTTCATTCCATGATAAAGTTCACAATTACCACGGAAACCTCTTTTTGCCACCTGCGTCATGCTTGTCCTTTTTGCAGCTAATTAATCAATCATTTATGTCGCTTAAATTATTACAGTTGTAGGAATTCGACTCTCTAGTCTGTTAATTAGCTCTAACAAGACATGAAACACTGTCATGATTCTCGAATTCTCTCTTCTGCTACTACCTGCCGCTGTCAGCTCTTCATACCTCGCGACAGCCTCGACCTGCTTTTTATGAGACAATTCGCGTGGTATGCATCCACCAGAGAAGGATATATACTTTCTCTCTATGTTTGCATATACTATTATGTTTTACCTAAACGGTGAAGATGGCTTTTATTTGTCTCAGTATAAGTGATGACAAATATGCGTCTGAGAACCTAAGTAACGTTGGTCGCAATTTAATAAAGAATTGCGTTATCTGGGCACTTTTAACACAAAGGTTTCGGTACAATCAAAATTAAATTGCATACGAGGATCACCTTATCCTAAATGGCGAAACAAAAAAACAAATGAGACAAATAACCGAACCGATAACGGAAATATTCCATGCTAATGACTATTGACTGGCTTTAGGTTTGAGGCTATGATCGTCGATGTCATAACGTGATATATTTGCAATGAACAGCTTGTTGACGATATGAACTGTGGAAAATGCTATGCGGCATAGTCGTAAGCGTTTAACTAATTATTTTTTATCCACGATGATTCATAAATTGATTTACCACAATAGAAAATAGCAGCAGTCTATGGGGCGGTTAATAACCAGGCAACTTTTGAATGGTATTACAATCAGATTGCTAGCCAATCATGCTGCAAGGCTTGCGCTTCCAAGAAAATACATATTTTACCTGTGAGTGTGCCGTCTGCATTTGGGAGCATTTATAGAAAATAAACTCTGACAGCACCTGACTTCGTAGGGCAAACAAGATTGGAAATGATATGACTAAATATTGGAAACACTTTTAAGCCGACAAGCAGATTGACAAAATATTAGACGTTCATGAAAAGTGTATAAGCAATTTATTCATTTTAATGCGTTACAGTTAAATACTGCCTCGTCGATGATAGCAGCGATAAACAACAGTATTTTATGTCGTGCCTCACTTATGTATTGTATCTTGTTTGAATGCGGTTATAATGCATAACGACACTGGTGCACCCTCTTAAAGTAACAAGTCTTTATTTCCAGGTGACCGATTACTTCATATATCTCCATATGTCTCTACCCTGTACACATGGACAGTCCACAATTCTTCAGATACGATGTGTGTTAGCAACATAACTCGTAACTGTTTCAGATATTGTCATTCTATTACAAACCATCGGAAAAGCATCTGTCAACCAACGTGTGTTTCGTCATGCAGAGCAACATCTATCTATCAATTACATAGACACATACGTTAATAAACCGCGTGGTAGGCCGTGAGAGGGATGGGAACAGTTCTGCTTTGTTCTCACCATCAGACCAGTGTTTTACTAGTCCACTGGATTGAACGACCGGACTCTCGATACCATTAAATCTCTCCTGTCAGATTGTGCCTTTCTGGCCGTCTTAGATGTAGACTTTGATGCTGGCTCAGTTCTACAAGTGGGTTATTTACCTCTCTGATAATTGTTGCTTGGCAAATTACAGGCTTTATGAGGGTTATCCTGCATTGCCGGCTACTGCTCGATGTGACGGCGCGAACTATTCGCTATTCTGGAACTGGCTCCCTAATTGAAGTGCTTAAGAGTTCTCTGTCATTACATGATACCAATATGTACCTGTCCATCTCCTGATCCTCTAGGACCGCCAGCACTGCTCCCGGCGATCAACATTTTCTATCAATTGGTGTTTTTTATTCAAAAAGCAAGATATAACGTAAGACCAGTTACTCCCTGTGCCAGAGTAATGATCAACCTGGTTGTTGGCGTGAACTGGTCTGACCCTGTTTATTTGTGTGTGGTGTTGCTATCGCCATTACACTAGCTGTTCTACAACTTGGCGCTCGGGCATTGTTGTCCACAATTGCCCATACAAAGAGGCCAATGAGCATTGTTCGGGTCCCCGATATGTTTACGTATGAAGCGTTGGTTCACTCCATTTGCTATGCGGACACAATAACGAGGCGATAACACGAGGCGATCATGCGACACACACACACATACATACACACACACACACACAAATCTCTAAATTATAGAGTGCTGATTGGTCATTTGCTGCGTTTTGTTAGCATGGAGTGTCAGTGTCATATAGCGTGGAATGTATGTTTCACGGCCTAAGTTGCTACGCACTCTGTTTAGTGTCTCGACTGCCCGTGCATGTTTGCGACTGTATGACATGGTTCACGACCAGCAGTCATGGGACTATTAGACTTGTGATTGCTGCAGCTGTTTCCACGAACCAGGTTTGATGCGTCGTAACCCTATCCAGGATCGTGCTAACCTGGGCCAAACCAGCGACCGGTGCATAATTGCAGAGCATTGTACAGTGTTGCAACGCGCTGTCTTTCCAAATAATGCTTGAACTCGGTTTAGGATACTTTTGTGTCAATTGTTAGTCAAGATCTATCAGTGAATCGCCCTTGACCGAGGCAGAAACAAGAAGAAAAAACGCCATTCCAATGCCAGAGTCATAATTACTACGAACTAGGCTTGGTATGCGGAGGGATTATCATATAATGCAAAACAAAAAGCCAAGAATGGTGTGTGGGTATTCAATTCGTTATCAACTTGTATGTGCCTAATTCATATAATGTTCAAATTAAATTACTTGTTCTTGTTTTTAATATTATGGGCTCCGCTAAGGTGTCCTCAATAATTGCAAATTTACATAAACGCTTGTTGATTTAGGAAAGCATATGTTTTACTAATAATACAATATAGATATATGCGATAACAAATAAGAGGAATCGGGATAATAACGAGAACACTGCTTTAACAGGATGTCTGTTGCGCATGTGTTGTAAAGTGGTTAATGAGAGTGATTCGTTAGTCCAATACATGATGTCGCGCATATTTGATTATGTTGTGAGGTCGGTATTTCAGGACATTTTTTTTATTGTGGATACAGCCTTAACGGGATTCGAGCTAGACAGATTGGTCTTTCTGAGCTTGGGCATGCAATGAATATTGATGTGAAACACCAACTACCTGATAAGACTGATGGGATCGGTTGGAAGAGTCAGGAACATACCAGATCCTGACAAGTAACATATAGCCTTATCGCTTTATTCAGAATTTGCGTTCAATGTCACTCTCACAGCAATAGATGGCCGACAAGATTGTTTTAACAGTTGCAACTGCGCAAGTATCCCTTTGTGTTAGAATACATAACACACCAAAGAGAGTTTATTCTAGAATTCTAAATCACATTAAGCGTTAATGCGTTGTGCTTACCATTAACGTAATCTATGTTAATAGTAAAGTGGGCGTTTTAATACCCGTAATTGTAACTTATCGGCAATTATCGTCTTTGAAATCCACATCCTGCTCACTGATAATGGAATGCTTGCTCAATTCACACGCATTAATAGTCAATTATTGACTTGCTTCTTATGTGATGCATATGCTGGTGACATATAACCACGGCCATAAAAGGAGCGTTTAGCAATTATCTCATGATAATACTGTGATAATTAAGCGGATCATTCCGCTCTACAGTCGATCGCGGTTCGATATCTTACTGCTGTAATTGGTAATAGCATTGTTCTGTATAGTAGGCCGTTAAGCCTAGCTATCATAGCTTGTCATATGCAACCATATCAAATATCCCATTGCAAATACTGTCAATCCAATTACATTTTTTCGTTCAACTTCCACGAAATTTAGATTAATCAGCTGGGCTGGATCCCTCGGTCCAAGAGATGAGCGAGACGTGGGGGCCTTATATCACGCAGATGGCAATACCGTGCGAAGCGACCTCGCCTCACCACATACATGTTGCAATCGGATAGCGCCATAGTCGCTATCTGGATATTGTCCATATTTATGAAGTGTTTTGCGAACACGTATCTGATTTGAAGTACAACTTTGATGGCGTTTGTTTGTCCATACTTTAAGTTGTTTTGTCAAACGACTCTAATTAAATTTGAATAAATAGAAATGTTTATATAACAGTGATTGTCTCGTTATGGGATATGGATATATTAACAGATGGACACAGGTATATGTTTATGCTTGGTGTGTGTTTGCTTGAAAGTGTCATGCGTTTGGTTCTACGAAAGAAATGAAATACGTTGATGTTGAAGAGTGTGTAGAGGGTATATTTGTTTTTCCGTGATCGGTGCGTCTAGAAAATATTGTGTTCGCCATTTTCTCTCCAAGTTTCATCCAATCCTTACCATTTATAAAAGGCTTACCGTTTTGCAGCAGTGTATAGCAGCTCAAATTTAAATGGCTGGATGATTCCGTGAACATCCAGACTTCACTACACATTCGCAATACACCTTATTCACAGCATACTGGATGCATACGATCCAACATGCTTTGAGTAAGAACACGCAATATATCTGCAAACGATTAAAAGCTTTGAATGCAATAATCGGTTTGCATGCAGTTTCTATCTCGCTGTCACTGATTGCGTACAACCGTGACTATTATACAGTTAATGGTAATATAATATGAACACATGATGTTTGTTGCTCACACATTTACGGTATACAGTATATCTCGGGCTTGAGCATTAGCTTAATGGATGTACATGTGTTACCAAACGCTCACATCATTTTTATAGTCTACCTCCATGATATATTTCCCAATTTCCAGACGTCTACTTGCGTCTGATTCAAAATAATCTATAGTAGCAAAGTTAAGCTTATATGTTCACACCATCGCGCACATACAGTCTCGCGCGTGAACATATACAAATCAAGATCATTTGCGCTGCAGATAGTACGATACTATCTCGACGATGATAGAAGCGATGTCACTCGCCTATCGTATATCGTACGAACGCGATGATGATTTAGAAAGAGCAAGTGCAACTTTCAAAATTAACAAGTACTTAGATACAGGTTGACGATGACTACATAAAGCTCAATTCATCTGAAGCCTGTACCAAGGACAGTCAACAATTATCTCGAGTGATCTTTTCAAACATGAAACAGGCATGTACGACCACGTCAGTGTAGTAGACATTGTTCATCCTCTTACAAACCTTCGGAGCAGCATCTGACGTGCACATAAGCCAACACATGTGTCTTTCCTCAGGCAGAACACCTGGGTTTAATTAATTGCATATAAGTATTTACAATGAACTGCATGGCATGCCGTGAGAGACGAAGGAACCGATCAGTTCTGACCGTCAGGCAGGTTATTAATCCAGTACTTTGTTAGTGCAGTGGATTGAACGACTGGTCTCTTGATACACTTCCATCTCTTCTGTCTGATTGTGCTTATCAGACTGTCCTTGATGTGGACTTTGATCCTGGCTCACTTCGTTATTTATCCTAGTGATAGTTGCTGTCAAACTGCCGGATTTTTTTTCATCTCTTGCCACACCTTATCAAAAAATCAAGATGTATCGTCGGGCTATTTATTGCATGTAGCAGAGTATTTGTCGAACTGATAGATGACGTCGGCTGGGTCACACGAGGTCATATACGCGTTTACTCCATGTCTGAAATGAGTATGTGTTAAATAGGTGCAAATGCAAAATTTGCTTAACATACTTTGCCCCATAAGAGCTTTTATTACAATGTCTAAACAGATTGACCACTGCATTAACCCATATTGGCCTGCTTATTAATTCGGACTTACTTGTTTGGCGCCGCATAACATTATATTTGTTTGAGTTGGGTTGCGAATTCCCAATGCGTTTCAATCGTTTAACTACCGTGGCAACTGGTTTGGTGTTCAAAATGGCGTTATAATTGTCAAAATTCACTGCAACTCATCCCGAAAAACGGAAGCAAATTAACAAAATATCCGCTGCGCATGCTAGCGTGTTACAAAGTGGTCAATTAGAATGATTCTGCAGGCTCATACCTACTGTAACACTTCGTTGAGCTTCCGTTGAGATTGGTTGACTTAAACACATTATCTTTAATTACTGATAATATGTAACGGGTGTTGAAGATTTAATACATTGCTCATTGTGAGCATTGACATGCAATGACTACTAATGATAAACGTCTATAGCCTGAAACGTCGAGAAGACATTAGATAGTATATACAGGGAAATGACAGATACTACCCAGTAATATAAAGCTCAGTGACTATATTCACTGATTACTTTTAACGTCAGGCATGGATGGTTGCTTGACGCAGTCAATTTTTTTCCTAGCATGTTTTAACATTGCCTAAGTAATTTTGTTCCGCACTCCGATGATTGCGTTTCTTTTTGGCCCAGTTAGTAATGGATCTCTCTCGTATTTGTAGCACCGATCGTGCACATGCATGATTATGCTCAGTGCTATTTGAGCTTTTATGCAAGTTGATCATCATTGTCATTATAAGCCAATCCAAAGTCACCCCTCGTCCGGTGATGCTACAAGTTCAATAAAATGATGCAATCGCCAACCTATGTTGTTGCTTGCTCAATATAATGTTCCTGTTATATTGTTGCACAAGTGACTACTATCATGACCGTTATGGTTAATGCTCTGTCATTGTAGACTTTGCCTATCAAATTGTTGCCTCTCATTGGCAGTGAGAAAGAGCGATTCGGAATATCACAATAACATCCGACAGCACCATGCAGATGAAAACGTTTTACCTTCGAAGCAAACCAATCATATTGCCGTTTTAATGGAGTCATAACGCAATACAAAATGCACATTTCTATGTACCATACAAAGAATGCACATGTCCTCAATAATTGCAAATTTACATAAACGCTTGTTGATTAAGGAAAGCATATGTTTTACCAATAATACAATATAGATATATGCGATAACAAATAAGAGAAATCGGGATAATAACGAGAACACTGCTATGCCGGGATATTTGACCTATCAAGGTTGTCGGAGGTCATATACAAACTGCCTCTGCGTCTGAAAGGATGATATATGCATTCTATGCGATACCCGTGACGGTTTTAGTCGTAAAATGCGCATTCGGTTTACCATGCCCCCCCCCTTCACACACACACACACGCACATGCTAACATCTATTCTAAAAATGTCAATGTAGATTGGGGTTTCGCAAAAGTCGGCTATTCATTCATTCGACATTAAAATAAGAAAATAATAATTATGCTGGTCGTAATATTAAATATCGTTTATGATATATCTTAGCAGTAGTCGTGGTTACTAGGTGCACGAAACATATGTAGACTCGAAGCATAGAGAATATTTCAGCCCTTCTATCTTTACAGGGTAATTTATTTGTCCGCTTCATTCACGCGGATGGCTGATATTCGCAAGACGGCTCTTGGTTATCGAGTATACGGTTGATAAAGACAGATAATCCCTGTATATGTAGTGTACAGAAAGATGAACATATCTCAATGTTCATCGACTTACGCTAATGAACATTCGGATGAAAAAGTCTAGCATGTTACAGAACACTACTGGAAATGTATGTTTACCCTATTTGCAAAGACGAAAAGCTTCATCCAGTCTGTATTCGTTTAACCGGTATGAATAAAAAAGAGGTGAAGTAAACTGTAGCGACCCTTCCCCGCAGGTTATTGCAGAAGGTATACGTACCCCAGGAAGGTAGATCACAACGGATGTAATACGTAAGGCAATAAACACCCGATGCTCGAACTGCCCGTTGCGTTCCAAATATTGATGCAATAATTCGCAGCAGACAGTATTGTCTCAGAGGGTTGATGAACCGAAAACGCCCGGTATCAGTTTTTTCCAATTGACTAACGTAGTTTGGCTGAGCCACATTACCAAGAGCTATTGCCTGGCTGTTAACTGTCACTCAATTGCCTTAACTCAAATTATGCCCCTGCCACCTATCAATTCTCATTTTAAGTGTCAGAGGCAGACAAGTATATGCTATCTCTGTGGCTCAACTGCTGATCAGGTTTTGACTTCTAGTAAACATGTTTGGTTGATGCGATGCAATGCCTATCAAAAAACTTATGCAATATGTAAATAAACACGTAAGGCTTGACGCATTCCCTTGATTAATCACCCAAACGCAGCACGTGGTGCATATGGTATGTAATGGATATAATTATTAGACATGCAAAGCTGATATATCAAGGATTCAAAAGCTTTTATCTCGGAAGCGCTTTAACAGGATGTCTGTTGCGCATATTTAAGTGTTGTAAAGTGGTTAATGAGAGTGATTCGGTAGTCCAATACATGATGTCGCGCATATATGATTATGTTGTGAGGTCGATATTTCAGGACATTTTTTCTTATCTGTGGATACAGCCTTAACGGGATTTGAGCTGGACAGATTGGTCTTTCTGAGCTTGGGCATGCAATGAATATTGATGTGAAACACCAACTACCTGATGAGACTATGGGATCGGTTGGAAGAGTCAAGAACATACCAGATACTGACAAGTAACATATAGTCTTATCGCTTTATTCAGAATTTGCTTTCAATGTCACGCTCACAGCAAAAGATGGCTGAAAAGATTGTTTCAACTGTTGCAACTGCGCAAGTATCCCATTGTGTTAGAATACATAACACACCAAAGAGAGCGTATTCTACAATTCTAAATCACATTAAGCGTTAATGCGTTGCGCTTACCATTAAGGTAATCGATGTTAATAGTAAAGATGGCGTTTTAATACCCGTCATTGTAACTTATCGTCCATAATTGTCTTTGAAATCCCAATCCTGCTTATGGATAATGGAATGCTTGCTCAATACACACGCACTAATAGTGCAGTTATTGACTTTCTCCTTATTTGATGGATATGCTGGTGACATATAACAACGCCATAAAAGGAGCGTTTTGCAATTATCACAGTATACCTCATGATAATGCTGTGATAATTAAGTGGCTCATTCCGCTTTACAGTCGATCGTGGTTCGATATATTATTGCTGTAATCGGGAATAGCATTGTTCTGTATAGTAGACCGTTAAGCCTAGCTATCATAGCTTGTCATATGCAACCATATCAACTATTTCATTGCAAATCCTGTCAATCCAATTACCCTTCAACTAAATCTAGATTAATCAGGTGGGCTGGATCCCTTGATCCAGGAGATGAGCAAGACGTGGGGGCCTCATATCACACAAATGGCAATACCATGCGAAGCTACCTCACTTCACCACATACATGTGGCAATCGGATAGCGGCATAGTCGCTATCTGGATATTGTCCATATTTTGAAGTGTTTTGCGAACACGTGTCTCATTTGAAGTACAACTTTGATGGCGTTTGGAAATGTCCATACTTTTAGTTGTTTTGTCAAACGGCTCTAATTAAATTTGAGTAAATGGAAATGTTTATATAACAGTGATTGTCTCGTTGTGGGTTATGGATATATTTACAGATAGACTATTTTTATGCTCATTGTGTGTTTGCTTGAAAGTGTCATGCGTTTGGTTCTACGAAAGAAATGAAATACATTGATGTTGAAGATTGTGTAGTGGGTATATTTGTGTTTCCGTGATCGGTGCCTCTAAAAATTATTGTGTTCGCTTTCTCCTCTCTTAGCTTCATTCAACCCTTACCAGTTATAAAAGGCTTACCGTTTTGCAGCAGTGTATAGCACCACAAATGTAAAATGCTGGATGATCCCGTGAACATCCCGCCTTCACAACACATTCGCAACACACCTTATTCACAGCATACTGGATGCATACGATCCAACATGCTTTGAGGAAGAGCACACAATATATCTGTAAACGATTAAAAGCTTTGAATGCAATAATCGGTTTGCATGCTGTTTCTATCTCGCTGTCACTGATTGCGTACAACCGTGACTATTATACAGTTAATGGTAATATAATATGAACACATGATGTTTGCTGCTCACACATTTACAGTATACATTACATCTCAGGCTTGAGCATAAGCTTAATGGATGTACATGTGTTACCAAACGCTCACATCATTTTTATAGTCTACCTCCATGATATATTTCCCAATTTCCAGACGTCTACTTGCGTCTGATAAAAAATAATCTATAGTAGCAAAGTTAAGCTTATATGTTCACACCATAGCGCACATACAGACTCGCGCATGAACATATACAAATCAAGATCATTTGCACTACAGAGATACTATCTCGCCGATGATAGGAGCGATTTCACTCGCCTATCGTATATCGTACGAACGCGATGATGATTTCAAAAGTAACAAGTACTTAGATACAGGTTGACGATGGTTTAATTAATTGCATATAAGTATTTACAATGAACTGCATGGCGTGCCTTGAGAGACAAAGGAACTGATCAGTTCTGACCGTCAGGCAGGTTATTAATCCTGTACTTTGTTAGTGCAGTGGATTGAACGACCGGTCTCTTGATACACTTCCATCTTTTCTGTCTGATTGTGCTTATCAGACTGTCCTTGATGTGGACTTTGATCCTGGCTCACTTTGTTATTTATCCTAGTGATAGTTGCTGCTAGACGAATTGCAGGCTTCAGAAGGGTTTATATTGAAATGCATGGCTGCTGCTCGATGCGGCGGTGTGAACGTTCGGTAACTGTCAAAGGCCAGAATTTTTTTCATCTCTTGCTGTACTTATCCACATAATATTTGCAGTGGTATTTGACGCACTTGATAGATTCCATCGGCTGGGTCACACGAGGACATATACGCGTTTACTCTATGTCTGAAATGAGTCCTTTGAATAGGTGCAAATGCAAAATTTGCTTAACATACTTTGCCCCATAACAGCTTTTTATTTATCTAAACAGATTGACCACTGCATCAACCCATATTGGCCTGCATATTAATTCGGACTTACTTGTTTGGCGCCGCATAACATTATATTTGTTTGAGTTGGGTTGCGAATTAAACATTCCGATGCGTTTTAATCGCTAACTACCGTGGCAACTGGTTTGGTGTTCAAAATGGCATTATAATTGTCAAAATTCACTGCAACTCATCCCGAAAAAAAATGTACAAGTTGGCTATTGAGCGACTTATTTCATAGATATATAATTGCGACCTATTTACAAATATAATTTGGTTTTCCTGTTTCCTCATTAGACATCTAACCAGGAGTTATATCACGGCTGTGATGCATGACAATTGATGGTGAAGGATGCACATTTGTTCGTTTTTTCCAGAATTGGGTTATTCAGGTGGTACTTCCATCAGGTGTGCAAGGCACTATATTTGGGGTAAAACGCGTTTTTAAAGGCTGATACATCGGAAGCAAATTAACAAAATATCCGCTGCGCAAATTGGTGTTACAAAGTGGTCAATTAAATGATTCTGCAGGCTCATACCTACTGTAACACATCGTTGACTTCCGTTGAGATTGGTTGTCTTAAACACATTATCTTTAATTGCTGATAATATGTAACGGGTGTTGAAGATTTAATACATTGCTCATTGTGAGCATTGACATGCAATGACTACTAATGATAAACGTCTATAGCCTGAAACGTCGAGAAGACATTGGATAGTATATACAGGGAGATGACAGATACTACCCTGTAATATAAAGCTCAGTGGCTATATTCACTGATTACTTTTAACGTCAGGCATGGATGGTTAGTTGACGCAGTCAATTTTTTTCCTAGCATGTTTTAACATTGCCTTAGTAATTTTGTTCCGCACTCCGATGATTGCGTTTTTTTGCACTGTTAGTAATAGATCTCCCTCGTATTTGTAGTACCGATCGTGCACGTGCATGATTATGCTCAGTTCTATTTGAGCTTTCATACAAGTGATGATCTTTGTCATTATAAGCCAATCAAAGAGTCACCCCAGTCTTATCTCTGATCGTCGCTAATGCTCTCGTCCGGTGATGCTACAAGTTCAATAAAATGATGCAATCGCAACCTCGCCAACCTTATATTATATTGTTGCACAGGTGACTACTATTATGACCGTTATGGTTAATGCTCTGTCATTGTAGAATTTGCATATCAAATTGCTGCCTCTCATTGCCAGTGAGAAAGAGCGATTTAGAATATCACATAACATCAGTATTCGATGGCATATTAAGCAGGAGTGATACAGAAAAACCGACAGCACCATGCAGATGAAAACGTTTTACCGTCGAAGCAAACCAATCATATTGCCGTTTTAATGGAGTCAAAAAATACAAAATGCACATTGCTATGTACCATACAAAGAATGCACATGTCTATGTCTATGGAAGCGTGGTTGTTGCTCAACTATTCGCGTCAGCCATCTTAATAATCATGAATTCGCCAGGATTCTGCATAAGACGATATCGAAAGTCATAGGTGATCGAATAATTAATAGTTGGTGATAATTTATACATGGCGTTTAGTGACAACTATACGTTACATGGTGGTTGATCGACGAATTCGGACCCGGAATATGTGTAAATATTGATAAGGCATGATGTTGACGACATGCACATGGCTTCGCGACAAAGGTCGACTTAATCTATTGCTGTCGTCGCATGCGTGGATAAACGCAGTTACAGAAAGCAATTGTGTGCGACAATACGGCGTTCTGTTTATCCGTTCTTGATTTTTACCAAAATAGACGTTTGTCTGAATAACTAGTACCTTACCACTGAGCAAGATACTAGATCTGGTAACTGCCAACGACTTTCCGTGACTTGCGACTGCTATATATGTTCCTACATACACGACAAAGATGCTTAGCTACTGCTACATTCAAAATATTGGCAACGACAAAACCAGGATTAACATGAATGGGTTCATCTCTTGTTCCAAATGGTGAACGCGCTACAAAGTGGGTCACCTTTGCTTCTCATTTAATATAATGTATAAGCGATCCTCAGTCATGGACGTCATCGCTTATACATTTTTACATCTCATGCAGCTAGAATTACTTACACTAT
This sequence comes from Urechis unicinctus, assembly GCA_034190875.2. Classification (NCBI taxonomy): domain Eukaryota; kingdom Metazoa; phylum Annelida; class Polychaeta; order Xenopneusta; family Urechidae; genus Urechis; species Urechis unicinctus. The sequence goes on from CM067356.1 coordinate 73,345,875, forward strand.
CGTTTCTAACTTGTCCAAGCTAAACAGATTTTATAAGTCGTTAAGCAGAGGGACATATTTGGTGTTATATAACATCGAATGAGTTCATTATGCATCTACATGCAGATTATCTTTCCACGATGACGTCACAAGGCTTGTTGCTATCATATGTGCCTGTTATGTTTATATAATCATTCAAAAGTAGCCTTTTAAGGGGTGAAAATTAAGTGTCTCTCCGCATATACAAGTTCCAATCGGTCATGAAACAGTTGGGTAATAGCTTCAAGACATTTGCAATCAACCAATCACTACATATATATATGTGCTATACCACTCCGATATACTTCCTAACATATAAAAATGAATTTTCCCGCCGTCCACCTGCGTCTCATTAAGAATAGTATTAAGTAGCAGGATTAGACTAATATCGATTGACATAATTTTGCACATACAGTGCATATACGACCATATATGTTATGTAAAATCAAAGTTAAGGAAAATAGTCCGTAATATTTATGTACATGTATGACATATCCAGATTTACATAGCTCCTGCTGGTTAAAAGTGATCATGGGTATCATGTTTAGTGACGGATGAAAAATGGAAAGCCGGTAAAGATACTATCGGTTTTCTGTGGCTGTATAACTCGCGACACAGGTGAGCCTGTCTTATCATCACATTTTTAGCATTCGATCAGTCAATTATTTCTATATGCATTTATTGAGGTTGTGTTGCACAGCCGCGAAGTAGGAATATCTTTAGGATAGAGAGAACACTGTAGCATGTGTAAGCTCTATCATAGCAAACGAGAGCTTTGTGGGTACTAGTAAATGATGTATTCAATGCGCTTCCCTATGAACAGGTCCATATATTTCTATGAGACCCCTTTGACTGTGATAATTAAGTGGATCATTCCGCTCTACAGTCGATCGCGGTTCGATATCTTACTGCTGTAATTGGGAATAGCATTGTTCTGTATAGTAGGCCGTTAAGCCTAGCTATCATAGCTTGTCATATGCAACCATATCAAATAATCCATTGCAAATACTGTCAATCCAATTACACTTTTTCGCTCCAACTTCCACGAAATCTAGATTAATCAGGTGGGCTGGATCCCTTGATCCAAGAAATGAGCGAGACGTGGGGGCCTCATATCACGCAAATGGCAATACCATACGAAGCGACCTCGCCTCACCACATACATGTGGCAATCGGATAGCGGCATAGTCACTATCTGGATATTGTCCGTATTTATGAAGTGTTTTGCGAACACGTATCTGATTTGAAGTACAACTTTGATGGCGTTTGGATATGTCCATACTTTAAGTTGTTTTGTCAAACGACTCTAATTAAATTTGAATAAATAGAAATGTTTATATAACAGTGATTGTCTCGTTATGGGTTATGGATATATTTACAGATGGACAGAGGTATATTTTTATGCTCGGTGTGTGTTTGCTTGAAAGAGTCATGCGTTTGGTTTTACGAAAGAAATGAAATACGTTGATGCTGAAGAGTGTCTAGAGGGTATATTTGTTTTTCCGTGATCGGTGCGTCTAAAACATATTGCTTTCGCCATTTTCTCTCTAAGTTTCATCCAATCCTTACCAGTTATAAAAGGCTTACCGTTTTGCAGCAGTGTATAGCAGCTAAAATGTAAAAGGCTGGATGTTTCCGTGAACATCGCGACTTCACTACACATTCGCAATGCACCTTATTCACAACATACTGGATGCATACGATCCAACATGCTTTGAATAAGAACACGCAATATATCTGTAAAAGATTAAAAGCTTTGAATGCAAAAATCGGTTTGCATACTGTTTCTAGCTCGCTGTCACTGATTGCGTACAACCGTGACTATTATACAGTTAATGGTAATATAATATGCGCACATGATGTTTGCTGCTCACACATTTACAGTATACATTATATCTCAGGCTTGAGCATTAACTTAATTGATGTACATGTGTTACCAAACGCTCACATAAACGCGTCTGATAAAAAATTAGTAGCAAAGTTAAGCTTATATGTTCACACCATCGCGCACATACAGTCTCGCACGTGAACATATACAAATCAAGATCATTTGCGCTGCAGATGGTACGATACTATCTCGCCGATGATAGGAGCGATATCACTCGCCTATCGTATATCGTACGAACGCGATGATGATTTAGAAAGAGACTGGTGCAACTTTCAAAAGTTACAAGTACTTAGATCCAGGTTGACGATGACTTCATAAAGCTCAATTCATCTGAAGCCTGTACCAAGGACAGTCAACAATTATCTCGAGTGATCTTTTCAAACATGAAACAGGCATGTACGACCACGTCAGTGTAGTAGACATTGTTCATCCTCTTACAAACCTTCGGAGCAGCATCTGACGTGCACATAAGCCAACACATGTGTCTTTCCTCAGGCAGAACACCTGCGTTTAATTAATTGCATATAAGTATTTACAATGAACTGCATGGCATGCCGTGACAGACGAAGGAACTGATCAGTTCTGACCGTCAGGCAGGTTATTAATCCAGTACTTTGTTAGTGCAGTGGATTGAGCGACCGGTCTCTTGATACACTTCCATCTCTTCTGTCTGATTGTGCTTATCAGACTGTCCTTGATGTGGACTTTGATCCTGGCTCACTTCGTTATTTATCCTAGCGATAGTTGCTGCTAGACGAATTGCAGGCTTCAGAAGGGTTATATTGAAATGCGGCTGCTGCTCGATGCGGCGGTGTGAACGTTCGGTAACTGTCAAACTGCCAGAATTTTTTCCATCTCTTGCTGTACCTTATCCAAATATCAAGATGTATCGTCGGGCTATTTATGGCATGTAGCAGAGTATTTGTCTCACTGATAGATGACGTCGGCTGGGTCACACGAAGTCATATAAGCGTTTACTCTATGTCTGAAATGAGTATGTGTTAAATTGGTGCAAATGCAAAATTTGTTTAACATACTATGCCCCATTACAGCTTTTATTACAATGTCTAAACAGATTGACCACTGCATTAACCCATATTGGTCTGCATATTAATTCGGACTTACTTGTTTGGCGCCGCATAACATTATATTTGTTTGAGTTGGGTTGCGAATTAAACATTCCGATGCGTTTCAATCGTTTCACTACCGTGGCAACTGGTTTGCTGTTCAAAATGGCGTTATAATTGTCAAAATTCACTGCAACTCATCCCGAAAAAAAAATGTACAAGTTGGCAATTGAGCGACTTATTTCATAGATATATAATTACGACCTATTTACAAATATAATTTGGTTTTACTGTTTCCTCATCAGACATCTAACCAGGAGTTATATCACGGCTGTGATGCATGACAATTGATGGTGAAGGCTGCACATTTGTTCGTTTTTCCAGCTTATTGGGTTATTCAGGTGGTACTTCCATCAGCGTCTGCAAGGCAATATATTTGGGGTAAAACACTTTTTAAAGGCTGATACATCGGAAGCAAATTAACAAAATATCCGCTGCGCATGCTAGCGTGTTACAAAGTGGTCAATTAGAATGATTCTGCAGGCTCATACCTACTGTAACACATCGTTGAGCTTCCGTTGAGATTGGTTGTCTTAAACACATTATCTTTAATTGCTGATAATATGTAACGGGTGTTGAAGATTTAATACATTGCTCATTGTGAGCATCGACATGCAATGACTACTAGTGATAAACGTCTATAGCCTGAACGTCGAGAAGACATTGGATAGTATATACAGGGAGATGACAGATACTACCCAGTAATATAAAGCTCAGTGGCTATATTCACTGATTACTTTTAACGTCAGGTATGGACGGTTGGTTGACGCAGTCAATTTTTTTCCTAGCATGTTTTAACATTGCCTTAGTAATTTTGTTCCGCACTCAGATGATTGCGTTTTTTTGCACTGTTAGTAATAGATCTCTCTCGTATTTGTAGCATCGATCGTGCATATGCATGATTATGGTAAGTTCTATTTGAGCTTTCATACAGGCTGATGATCTTTGTCATTATAAGCCAATCCAGAGTCACCACAGTCTTACCTCTGCTCGTCGCTAATGCCCTCGTCTGGTGATGCTACAAGTTCAATAAAATGATGCAATCGCCAACCTTATATTGTTGCACAAGTGACTACTATTATGACCGTTATGCTTAATACTCCGTCATTGTAGACTTTGCATATCACGTTGTGGCCTCTCATTGGCAGTGAGAAAGAGCGATTTAGAATATCACAATAACATCAGTAATCGATGGCATATTAAGCAGGAGTGATACAGAAAAACCGACAGCACCATGCAGATGAAAACGTTTTACCGTCGAAGCAAACCAATCATATTGCCGTTTTAATGGAGTCAAAAAATACAAAATGCACATTGCCATGTACAATATAAAGAATGCACATGTCTATGACAATGGAAGCGTGGTTGTTGCTCAACTATTCGCGTCAGCCGGCTTAATAATCATGAATTCGCCAGGATTCTGCATTAGACGATATCGAGAGTCATAGGTGATCGAATAATTAATAGTTGGTGATAATTTATACATGGCGTTTAGTGACAACTATACGTTACATGGTGGTTGATCGACGAATTCGGACCCGGAATAGGTGTAAATATTGATAAGGCATGATGTTGACGACATGCACATGGCTTCGCGACAAAGGTTGACTTAATCTATTGCTGTCGTCGCATGCGTGGATAAACGCAGTCACAGAAAGTAATTGTGTGCGACAATACGGCGTTCTGTTTATCCGTTTCTGATTTTTACCAAAATAGACGTTTGTCTGAATAACTAGTATCTTACCACTGAGCAAGATACTTGATCTGGTAACTGCCAACGACTTTCCGTCACTTGCGACTGCTATATATGTTCATACATACACGACAAAGATGCTTAGCTACTGCTACATTCAAAATATTTGCAGCGACAGAACCAGGATTAACATGAATGGCTTCATCTCTTGATCCAAATGGTGAACGCGCTTCAAAGTGGGTCACCTTTGTTTCTCATTTAATATAATGTATGAGCGATCCTCAGCCATGGACGTCATCGCGTATACATTTTTACATCTCATGCAGCTAGAATTACTTACACTATCGTTTCTAACTTGTCCAAGCTGAACAGATTTCATAAGTCGTTAAGCAGAGGGACATATTTGGTGTTATATAACATCGAATGAGTTCATTATGCATCTACATGCAGATTATCTTTCCACGATGACGTCACAAGTCTTGTTGCTATCATATGTGCTTGTTATGTTTATATAATCATTCAAAAGTAGCCTTTTAAGGGGTGAAAATTAAGTGTCTCTCCGCATATACAAGTTCAAATAGGTCATGCAACAGTTGGGTAATAGCTTCAAGACATTTGCTATCAACCAATCACTACATATATATATATATATACTATACCACTCCGATATACTTCCTAACATATAAAAATGAATTTTCCCGCCGTCCACCTGCGTCTCATTAAGAATAGTATTAAGTAACAGGATTAGACTTTTGCACATACAGTGCATATACGACCATAGATGTTAAGTAAAATCAAAGTTAAGGAAAATAGTCCGTAATATTTATGTACATGTATGACATATCCAGATTTACATAGCTCCTGCTGGTTAAAAGTGATCATGGGTATCATGTTTAGTGACGGATGAAAAATGGAGAGCCGGTAAAGATACTATCAGTTTTCTGTGGCTGTATAACTCGCGACACACATGAGCCTGTCTTATCATCACATTTTTAGCATTCGATCAGTCAATTATTTCTATATGCATTTATTGAGGTTGTGTTGCACAGCCGCGAAGTAGGAATATCTTTAGGATAGAGAGAACACTGTAGCATGTGTAAGCTCTATCATAGCAAACGAGAACTTTGTGGGTACTAGTAAATGATGTATTCAATACGCTTCCCTATGAACAGGTCCATATATTTCTATGAGAGCCCTGTGACTGCCCAATACTTATCAGCTTCTACGCCCGCATCTCAAAGACGGCCATCGTTTCCTAATCATATATTATGATAAAACTTTAGCGTAGCAAAAGCTTGAATAATGTCGGTTATTCTTTGAATTATCATGCCTTTTAAAACGCAAGCTTCATTGAACGATAAAGCCACAAATAACGCACAATATATTTGCAATCAACAACAAATTACACATGAGTGTAACTTACGATGTTTACTCAAGATTTGTCTCGCGGATTTCTCCGATGATATGCAAGGCTTAATGGTGAAGTAATGACGTTACTGGCTAGATCGCCAACCCAACATATATTCATTGGTGGTCTGCGTTAAAAATTGCCAAGTCATCACCTTACATATTAAATGTTTATCATTTTGTAACATTGCACCAGATATGTTATTTGCTATGTTTGAATTTAATAACAGGGATATCAGGGGTTTCAGCAGTCGCGTATTTATGTTTGTGTAGTGCTATGTTGTAAACGGCTGAATATATTTTTGTTCTTGTGCGATTGTTACCCCTGTTTTGGTCGTTTTTAGCGCGTGAATGATCTCCATTTTATCTAAGTGACTTAGTCAAAATATTCGATATCAGCTTAACGGTACCCGATCAAAATTAAAATATAAAATGAACTGTGTTTTTTATCTCCGATTCGCTTAAGTTAATTTGTGTTATTGCACGATATGTATTAACATCTTTGCGTGTAGTTGTGCCTTCAAACCGTCAATCTTAAAGAATAATTACCAGTAGTGCCACGATTCGTGCAGCAGACATCGGGTGTTATAGTTTGTCCTGAACGGATTAATTAGAAGCTGATTGAAGCGTATTAAACAAATACAATCAACTGAAAATTAAACGAAGAATTATCAGTTTTATCCATATACTAGTCATCTACTTGCCAGCGCTCGTATTCGCTGTAGATGTAGTCTACACAAACCTCCAGGAGAATGCAACCTGAGTACTCATACATTGAGAGAGCAATCCTCTGTCAAGGACATCATCTGATCATATTTCATACTCATGGGGACCCCAAAGGATGTAGAGCAAGTAATGTTGGTTGCACCTGGTACCTTGCTGAATACATATGGTGGTGTTTGATAAAACTGCTATACATGGACTAAAGTCATTTGCGGATTTATGCAATTAGTGCCAAGAAATATTGGTGTGGCGGATTTTTTATGCAATGATAAAATAACTCAATGGGTTAATAAACACGGTGCGATAAATGATTTAAACATATTTCCGTTAAACTACATATTTCATAGTACACCACGCATAAGAAACGGGGCAACAATGCATGTAGTATACTTATTTCAATCTGGTATGCGTCATTTATATGGCAAGCAGCAGTCTGGCCAACCATACTAAACGACCCAGTCCCGCTCTATCGTTTGATGCACCATACCAGCTCCTACCCTTGTAGAACAAAATTCTGCCCTTACAGCACAATGGCCGACCAAACCTAACAACCTCTATCCTTATAGAGCAAGTACCCTTAAAAAGATGCAGATAGAGGGCCCCCGCGAAAGATGTATCGGCCATGCCGATTCGCCTTTTGACCCGGATATTCTCGAATATTCAGACCGTTTTCCGCTTGCCAAGCTTGCGCTACGTGTCATTCGCGCAACGGCCGTGAAGCTGTTGGCACCAAAACTTGACGCGCCTTCGAAAATATATCGGAATGCTGTCAAACGTTGAGTAGTATAGGGAGTAGCGGTTCTGGCACACCAGTCTCATATGATTATGACACACCTATCTCATATGGTGCAACCCAGAAAACACACACACACACACAGGCTGACTCACATGTGCGAGCGGTACTGGCACACCTGTCTCATATGATTATGACACACCTATCTCATATGGTGCAACCCAGAAAACACACAGGGTGACTCACATGAGCCAGCGAACCACTCGCACCTCCCCCCCCCCACCATATGAGCCCAGCCCTTCCAGCCCCTATGGTATAGGCCCACACCAGTAGTTAGTCACCGTAAAGGTTATTGAGTGATAAATATCTGCGACCGTCGCTGTAAGTTCCATTTTTCACGCGGTTGAGGTCCTGTATAAACTGGGCAACCTTAGCGTCGTTCTTCTCGATAAAGTCGGGATCGGGACGAGCGGTTATCAATCTCATTGTAAAGAGCTTCCAACAGTAGAAAGCCCCCGTCGGCCTCTCTGTGGTCCCACTCGGTCTTCCCAACCAAGGACCGTGATGCTCCTGTTCAAAGCCCAGGCAACTATTAAACCTCCCGTTCGCACTATAGTCGCCGTCTTCAAGCCCCTCCACCCCCGCCCACCCCCAAGCCACCGTCTCCTTATACTTCTTCCGATCCTTGTGATACACCTGGTTATACGTCTCAGCTCTCCTCAGGTCCTCAAAGGAGCACAACCTGAAAACGCAGTCGACAAACACCCCGATGGTCGCCACCGGACTGTGGTGCAACCCCAACAGAACCTGAGGCTTATACATATTCGGAATCACCCTCCCAGGACTCCGAGTGTAGGGGCACTTTATCTCGAGCAACACAACCTCCTCAGGATGCCCCAGACAGACAGCATCCACTCCAGCCTGCCGGATTGGGAGCACACAAAAGCCATCCGGAGAGTAGGCCGTCGCGCCGCCATCAATATAGATATTATTTCCTTAGACCTTGGTGTCGTACACCTTCTCCAATACCGCAATTGCAACCTCCTCAAAAGTCGTATCCCAGAGGCAGGGTGCGCTAAAGCGAACACCCCCGTTGCTAGTTTTTTCTGTCAGCTTCTTGCTATAGCTGCTGAAGTAGTTTTGCCCTATGATAGCGGAGTAGTCACTTCCTCCAACGCAGCCCTTCCTCATGGTCTCCCACTGGTCCGTATTTTGTTTGACTCCAGTATGATTGTTGCAGAAAGATTTTATCGCCGCCTCCATTATATCTAGCAACCCCCACTCTTCAAATGGACTGTCAGGGTAATACCTTAGCAGGTCTAGGGGGCGATTCTGCCGCTTTCAAACATTTTGCTTTAATGTCATTTTTCATTTGACTATATTTAATGATCTCGACCGAAACGAGCTTAAACTCATCATCTGAGATATACCCATCTTCAAGCGCCGCCGATACAATGTGAGCAATGGTATTCAATTTGCTCTGAGCGAGAATGCGGATCTTGTCATGCCTTTTTAACTTAATGGTTAGCGCCTACTGATGAATTTTCCAGCAATTACAAGTAGCCCACAAGCGGCTCCAGTAGCACCCAACACTGTGGCAATAGGAATGGCAACTACTGTAGACATTACACCTGCACCACTTGCGCCAAGACACATACCCACAGCAACTAAAGCAGTGTCTACAGCGTCCACTGAGTTTACTGCACACCTATATTTTTTATACATAGCACCATATTTTTCAATTTCTTTCTCAAGGTATTGCTTCTTAAGACTGATCTCATTCAGCCGATAGGAGTGCCCCAGATCACATGGAGGAGGCTCTGGATTTAACGGTGCAGTCGTTGGTTGTTGTTTCACACTGTCTTTGTATACATAAGTCTATATATCAAGTTCAATTAGGAGTGAAGCTACAGACCAAGTCGCCCCTCTGTTTTGTGTGGTTGTATAAAAGTTAATGACGTTGCCTTCTTCTAGCTGTAAAGACTGGTCTAAAGTTTTTACAACAGCCCGTTGGTTAGCAGGCTTACTTATTCCTACCACTTGATTAGTTCCATTAATAACAGGAACGACTGCTATAGGACCAGCATCAGCACCAACACCCGAAGACAACCCCATACGAATGATCTTGCCATTACATAACATGGTATATCCACAGCTTGAGTCTTGTGAGTCTCGACCCCTAGCCCCATGGCCAAACGACCACTCATGTCCTCTGCGAAGGGGGCCACTTGCTTCTGCCCATATAGTAATGAGTGGTTTCGTCTTTTCATCTACGTATCGTCTCAGGTACATGTTCTGCTGTCTATATTCAGCATCAATATACTTTTTATGAACAGCATCCTTCGGTGAAGTCGGGTCTCCCAACTCAACGATTTTATTATCTCCCATTTCAAAGTCTCCGGTCATAGTACCGCCACTTTTATCCATTTTTTTTTGAGTCACCAATAGATACATAGGTCTTTGTGGCATATTCCGAGAGGTCGGCGCCCTGAACAGTGTCTGGCGGTTTTTGCCTAGGTCCATAAATACTGGTTTTTATTGACATCTTGTAAATTTAAGAACAACGCTAACAGGTAAGTCGTGGTTATCTAATAGCCTTCCTTTATTATCGCGTAACTGAACCTTTAACTCATGCACTGTTCCACTAGTGACACGCTTACAGACAGGATTAGCGATGTTCGTGGTTATAATATCCCCGAAAGAGCCACCCTCTAAGCCAACAACTTCAAGAAGCGTAGTGGGCGCACCATCTAGCATGTTGTGTGTGGTACTGACTTTATCGAGGTGAACATAAATTGTGTTAAAGATGCTAAAGTTGATGGGCCGGTCACCTAGGTAAGTACCTGAAGGTATCCACCCCCCACTGAGGCCGTCAAGACCCAACATTGTTAACACTCCGCCTGTTGTGTGCGCACCCACATTGTCTGGAACTGTTAGGGCAATAACCCCATTTACATCATCAACCTCCAAACCGATACCTAATGGTGTAATCTGCTCCCGAAGAAGGCTGAAACTCCAGAGGCCCGGTTTTAATGCAGCATATCCTCTCTCTTCTGAGTTCCTTGACCGCCATGCAATGCTCTCGTCTGATTCTAGATTGTACCAGCCCACAGTATACGTGATTGACCTTAGGCCAACACATAGATCGCCCGCAGTGTTGTCAATAGGTTTTTGCAGGGACACAGCGTCGCCGCTTTGAACATTTGACAGAGTGTGATACATAGCACTATGAATAAACAAGCCTTTAGTTTCAATAGAAAAGCTACCCCATATGGTGCGGGTGGGGTGTATCCAGCCTCATATGGTGTGGGAGATAAACTAACCCGACAAACAATTCAAGTTGTTCACAATGGTGGTACATTCACAGCAAAGTTTTCTGATCTATTCAGTAACTATAAGGTGCCGCCGGTAACAGCGGACAAAGTAGTAAAAGACTGGTTGACAAATCCAATGCAGTTTTGGCAGAACCAGTTAAACTTTGCAGTCTGGTGTGCATCAGCCGGCTGCGGCGTGTCATCCCACGACCACCTCGAGGCTGGGATTCCACTCGTGAAAGCTCTCTACACCTTTCACCTTTATTACACAGTGCGTCGCCTATTAGCAGAACTGCAAGCGCCTCTACCTCAGGATCATGCCTATGACCCCTATAACAATACATATGACAAGAGGGCATATGAGAGACTCTGCACTAACTTTGGTGTTCAACCAAACACAGACTGGCGCCAGAAGGCAACCGCAGCTAATAGTGGTCTTGGTATCTTATATGCACATGATGCGTATGGTTACGGGAGTGTCGTCAAGGTTGCTGGTCGAAACGTTCGTTATGACCCTACACGGATGGCCTTTGAGGCGGAAAAGGATACAAAGCCAGGTTTTGCTCACGCGAAAAACCTACAATCCTTTCAGAAGAGAATGGGTGCTGTTTTACATCCAGCACAGGGACCTGAAGCAGACGAGGCCTGGAGTACCTTCATACTGGACACGTCTGAGGGTTTTACACAAACCGGCATAGAGCGAATTAACGACAGCATCAGGACCTATGTATGGGCCATTCTTGAGGCTCAGGCGCAGACCCGCTCAGAGATACTAGGTGTTGGAACGTCCTTTGATGCTCAAAAGCAATTTCAGGCCAACGTTGAGGATGCCATCAACTCCCCAGTGGATATTCCTTCATCTATCCGACGGTATCAGAACGTCCTCCAGAATGCCTCTTCAAAGGTTGATTATGTGTTTGGATCGGGCCTGTACATGGCTCCGTCTGATATGAGCCTCGCCATTGGAGACGTTGCTGGGTACAACAATCTGATTACCATTGCAACTGAGGAGTAGCAGATAGGCAGCAATGCTGATGTCAACTCGGTTCCGGTGGTTCCGGATAGAGGAAGCTTTGACCCTCCGCCAGATACAGATACAGATATGGAACTTCCCTCTCCAGGGCCGGCCCCTATGACCGAGACCGGTCTGTGTGGGGCGCATGAGGATGAGAAAACCGCTCTTATTGTAGGCGGAATCGCTATAGGCTTATCTATGCTTTGGTTTGCTACGTAGTAAGTCACGGAGTATCAGGAGGATAACTCCCCCCACCGCCACAACTGTGGCCCATACATGTTCTGCCATCCAACCAGCCACCTTTGCAGCTGACGTAAGCAGCCATGATACGATGGAGCCAATGATTCCTGGAAAAGCAGCTGCTGCCTTACCGGCTAGGCCCTTCAGGACGTTTGCCAAGGAGTTCAGCTGTTTTTTAATCCATTCCTTTACCTTATCAGCTGGCGTCGGCGTTGGTGCCGGGGTTGGACTAGTGCTCCCTCCGCCCGTCAAAGCAACTGCAAAGGTCGAGATTGCCAATCCAATCGCAGTGAGTATGGAGGCGATTGTTATACCCTGCTCTCGGAACAGAGTGCGTACACGCTCAGCTAGTGTTGTGTCCTCGTTAAGAAGTCTGTTGACCGTTTCCCTGATGCGGTTAATTTGGGTCTTTATACGATTACGGTTTTCAGAGGCAGCCTCAATACGAGCACTCGGCAGCTCCTGCAGCTCTGCAAGCCCATTTGCTTGGAATCTCCATGCTCGACTATCACCCCTCCCTTCCTCCTCCACGCTTGCCATTTTAGCTTCCCGCTGTTTTATATTCCTTTCTATCTCAGTTATCTTAGCTAGATTGTTGACCAGCTCACCCCTCTGGGTCTGCATAGCCTTATCAAGCCCCATAAGCTCTCTGAGTGGTAGTTCGTTGTCTGTTTGTGTGCCCTGGTCTTCTATGGTGTTATGAACGTCCTCTATGAATCTTGTTTCTTCCACACCACCTTGCTCTGTCACAGCTTCAAGGCTGCTCATTTCTAACTTTGGAAGTGCAGCTTCTGCTTTAGCAGCAGCTTCGTCAAAGCCTTGTAGGGCTTTTACTGCCATTGTGGATAGTTCAGGGGTCACTCCAAGGGCCCGAGCAAGCTGTGTACCACCGTAATCTAGGATACTCCTAGGAGAGAGGAATTTGTTGGGATTGTTCTTTTATGTCAGAAGCTTCCATTCTCGGCCCCACTTAACCCAAAGGTCACCTTGTTGAGACGATCTAAACTCCAGAGTGGCCTGCAGCCCATGCTTAGACACTGCCTTCTCCCACCTCGTAACTAAGACTTCAGTTTCTTCTTTGGAACCCACCTGATCTTCTGTTAACCCAGCAGGCATTTCAGCAATAGCCCAAGGTGGACTAATCGTACTCGATGTATCTAAAGTTTCGTCAATCAGGTTAGTCTCCTCATCATCAAAGTTAGTCTCATTACTCTCTCATCCCATAGCCTCCTCCTCATCTGGGTCGTCAAATCCTGGGTTATCAAACTCCATGTCTGTGTGTTAAAGATATAATTGTAATTAAACATTCAACATGACGAGTACTTACGGACGCAAACTAAACCCACACCGCCGGATACGCGAACCCCTTGGGGTAAGGGTCGTGCGACAATCTGTATGCGTTACAAACAATCCAAGCACTATTGACCAGAACCAACAACTGCTGGTTCGCTTCCCCAATCTAGGCGCAGACGACGTCATTGTTTCAGGGACAGCACGGCTGGCCTTTACAATCACGCTGACCTCGACTGATGTTAACCGCAGCGTTGTGCAAAACCTGGGCCGCGCCGTGGTTAAAAAATTGACAATCAAGATTTCTGGCAATGAGGTCATGTCTATTGATGACAGCGATGTGTACCACTGTTACCACGACTTGTGGCGGACTGCACAGGAGAGACAGGGCCTCCAGTATCAGGGCATTGACACATCAGATGACAGAAACGCAACTAAGATACGAGTGGGGGCAGGAGACAAGGATGAGTCGGAGGAAGAGGACAAGGCGGTAGCCGATGTTTATAGTAACAGGTTCTACGTTCCGCTTGATTTTGAACTCCTCGAGAGCCACATGCTATTCTACCAGAGTGCGCTTAGTGACAGACTGGAATACGAGCTCACATTCAACGACTACAACCGCGTGATTCACGCAACAGGCGACACCGCTGCAAGCTACAAAATTGATGGCATCTCGCTGGAGTATGACATGGTTACCCAAACAGAGTTAGCCCGCATGATACGCACCCAGTACACAGGTCGACTCTCGATTCTGTATGACCGTGTGCTTCGTCACAGGAAACTTGTATACAATAAAAGAGATACACTGTGGAACATCAACCTGAACGTGCCGGCTCGCAGCATGAAGGGCATCCTACTACTCTTTGAAGACCCGACCAACGCCTCATACGCCAAGAAAACAGAGTCGTTCTACAACCCAAAGATAACAAAGGTTGGGTGACCATTGAGGGCATCCCCAATCAGCTCTATGCCCAGGGCATGCGTGGCTACCAGCAGTGGGACGAGGTGAAGAAGGCCTGTGCAGCAACGAGTAAACGAGACCCCAGTGTAGCAATAGCATTAAAAGACCTGTCATTGTCAGACGTTTCCCTAGGAGAGTACCTAACCACCAAGTATGCTCTGTGGCTCGACTTAAGGACGAGTGATGACGACCAGCTGCACGGTAGTGGCAGGGCTGTGGAGAATGCGTCTGAGGGCATCACCATACAGATCACAAAAAAGGCAGAGGCGGCCGGTACATTGAACGTTTATATGTATATTGTAATGGATGCACAGCTTAACATTAAAGATGGCAGGTTCGTCAGCGCAGTCTACTAAGTTTACATTTCCAGATGGCACCTGTTCGGCAATTGTTTGTGGGCAGACAGGATGTGGGAAAACCGCATTCATCCTCGACCTACTTGAAGGGCCCTTCTTTGGTGCCTTCGAGCATATTGGAATCCTCTGCCCTACCATACGTTTCAACGAGGCCTATCAGACGCGGTCATGGGTGTGGGATGATTCTGAGGTGTACGTGGTTGATCCAGGAGAGCGGCTCCATGACCACCTGAGGGCTTTCTACCATTGTTTTAAGGGCGAGCCAACCCTGTACATTATTGATGACTGTTCGGCAACAAAGGCCCTAACCAAGAAGAAAGACATGTTATCCGAACTGGCCTTTAGCGGCCGCCATGCGCAACAAAGTGTCTGGGTCCTCACCCAAAAGTACAACTCTGTGTTGACGGACTTACGTGAGCAGACTCGCTGGATGGTGCTCTTTCACACAAAGGACCGTGACTCGTTTGAAGACGCCTTACGTGAAAATGATGTAATTCCAACAAAGGAGGAATGTGCCACAGTACGCCAACTACTAGCAAAGAGCAAGCACGCAAAACTGCTGCTGAAGACTGATCAGCCTACTGCATATGCCGTCGATTGAAGTGATATTGGCCTTGATAGCAGCCGCTGCCTCAGTAATCAATTTAGGTTTCTTTATCTGGGTAGCGGTGCAGTATTTTGAAGCTCGAAGGCGTATACGTATATTCATGGATCCTGATACCATTATTGATAAACTCCTTGAACAGGACTCGACTGGCTTAGCAGAGACAAAGTCTGGGGGAGCGGAACCTAGTTGCACCCCTAGTGTAGATATGACTTCTAAGAGAGATAGGCTTGCTGCCGTCATAGCCGGAGGTCAGGGCCGTCAGTACCTTGGTTTGAAGGGCCTTACAATTGACCAGGTTGAATCAATGTCTGATGAAGAGATCATAAAGCTGTATGTGAGATACGAGGTTCGGCTAGGTGCCAGCATGACACGTACTCTAGGTCAGACACTGCTACAGCTGTACTCAGGTATTGCTTGTATGTTTCTACCGATCCCACCAGAACACCAGCCAAGGCTAATTACAGACCTCGAGACGGACCCGTTTGTTGGACACGCGCTAAGCACTGCCACTTGTGAGCTATATCATCGCTATGGTATGTTTTTAGCTCCCTTAACTGCGGCTTTAACAACAGTTAAGCACTGTCAATTTGGAAAAACAAGCACCGAAACAACAGGGGCCGGTTGAGAGGAAGACACCACTTCCTTGCTATAGTATGTGTTTAACTCCGCTATAGCATGTGCTTAACTCCGCTATAGCATGTGCTTAACTCCGTTATAACAGGTGCTTACTAAGAGCTGTCAATTGGACAAATAAATTTAGTAAGTAAACATGGAAGAAACGAACACGAATCAAGGGGAGACAACACCGGTGGAGATAACGTCAGTGACAAAAAACGCTAAAAGGGTTGCGGCAGGACGAAAGGGTGCTGCAGCTCGAAAAGCCAATCAAAATAAGCTTCTGAGACAGCTCCGAGAGGCTAAGGCAGCGCTTACAGATGGTAGAGATAAAGCTGTCGAGCCAATATCAACGAGCAAACCTATGGAAAGGTGGACGTGGTCAACATGGGCTGTGCCTTTGGTTGTCGGCGGTGTTGGCGTGTTGGCATTGTATTGCTACAGGCACCAGAAGGTAGCCTCACACCCTAAACAGGTTGTGGTACAAAAGCCTCCAGACGCTCATTTAAAGGATCCGTTTTATATGGAATAAGATGACAACACCAATTACTGATAAAAAAATGCTCGTCAACGCTCTGTACCACGGTGTAGTTGTTTCCGGTATTTCAATAGGCTATGCCAAGCTTGATAAGATGGCTCTGGGTGGTGGGGTGCCACATCTTGATTTCGCCCCACGGGACCTGGCTATGGCTGTTGTCGATGTATCACTAGCTATGGCCACAAAGGTTATGCTAATTAAACAAGGAATCTTACCAGTTGATATACTGAAGTAATGGCCACACTCGCGCTACTTGTTGGGGGTGCTCTTGTTAACGCCCTTGCATTCTCTGGGAGCAAATTTTTATTCTCTAAATTACGAGGCAGCCAAGTGGACGTGGAACGTAAACGCCATGATATGGCAATCGAGCAGCTTCAATCTGCTCAGGCAGCATGGGCCAAGAAGAGAACTGAGCGCTTAGACTTCATCAATGAGCAACTGCGCCGCCAGGGCTACGCCGAGCATACTTTTAAGGATGCGGACGAGGCTATGCGTGAGTACGCCTTAATTACGAATAAAACCGTCGACCCGCTGGGCTCTGAGCCGCAGCTTTCAGACTTCTACGAGCCCTCAGATGAACAGAGGGGGCGTGAGGTGGCATTCATTATACTGGGTATGGCTGCGACTGGGCTGGTTGCATACAGGCTTGCTAAGTAGGTCATTTGGAGACTCGAACGTTTACTGTATATGGATCGTCACATGCAAGAGATCTACTATAGTCCTAAGGGATACTGGAAAGGCATTACTGCTATCAAGAAGCTTGCGACAGAAGCGGGGGTTTCTGAGGAAGTTGCCAGGGGGTGGCTAACAAAGCAAGCTATATGGCAAATCTACCTGCCAGTGCCAAAACACATTCCCAGGCCAAAGTTTGATGTCCCTGTCCCCAATGAGGTTCACCAAGCCGATCTCTTATTTCTTCCTCATGACGTAGTGAAGCGCCAGACTTACAAGTATGCCCTAACATTGGTTGATGTGGCCTCGCGCTACAAAGCGACTGAGCCATTGACTACAAAAGAGGCTAAGGAGGTCGCAGGTGCACTTGAGAGGATATACAAACGAGGACCGCTGCATTGGCCTAAACTACTTCAGGTGGACCCCGGACGGGAGTTTATGGGTGCAGCGAATCAGCTGTTAGTAAAACATGGAGTATCAGTCAGGCGTGGCCGTGTGAATATCCATCGAGACCAGGGTATAGTGGAACGCTTTAACCGAACCCTTGCTGAACGACTCTTTGGTCACCAGTACGCCGTAAATTAAGGGATACTGGAAAACGATCGACTGAGTGGGTTTCTCGACTGCAGGCTGTAGTCTCTGCGATAAATAATGAGGTGACCCGCCTGACTGGAAAAAAACCTAAAGATGCTATAAAGGCAAAACGAGTTGCACAAAAGCCCTCTGCAGTCGTACCAGGGCGCCCTCTGGGGATCAAAGAGCAAAAGCTTCCCTCTGATGTTGGCGTTCCCTACCTCTACCAGCCTGGTGAGGCAGAGCAAGACCACCGGCGGCGGGCCACTGACCCTGTGTGGTCACTCAATGTTTACCGGATTGGAAGCTCTGTCACTAAATCTGGTGAGCCTGTACTATACTATTTGCTGGATGGACCTCTCCGTGGCTTTGTAAAGGAGGAGTTGCTTGTGGTGCCGTCCGATACCCAGTTGCCGCCAGACGGTATTACCAATTAGACTAATAGATATCTATATATATAACAATGGTAGTATTTGACAATAAGTGCCCATGGATATTGCTCGGAAAGAAAGTCCCCTGTAACAGGCCCTGTACGCAAGAGCAAGAGTTTTGTAACTTACACAGATATAAGATAAAACATGGTGTCATTAGTCTTCTTTGTACGGGTTGTCAGAAGGCTATAAAAAATAACAAGGTAGGATTGTGCATGGATTGTGGGTTCGATAAAGTCAACCAAAGTCGTCTTCGTCTTGCCCAAAAGATTGTTTCACAACGGCCTATAGCTGGGGACACGCCAGTTGGCGCCACTTTTGCGTGGATGGGTGATGAACGTTCCTGAGTCTCACCCCCTTAGCTCGGACCTTATGATGTTCTTTAAGGGCATGCGTCGGAAGATGCATAAAGTTTTGACTGGTGAGCTGGAAGAACTAGGTGGAATCAAGTGTCAGTTTGCCCTTAAGGTAAGACTCTCCAAGCACGCCGATGATGACAGCACTGATTATTTTGAGCCTGTTTTGCGTAATAAGCAGCAGGTGGTTCTCTCCTCAGAAGATATTAACGATGAGCTGGACCAGTGCAATGCTAATATCCAAGAGCGGTTGGAGAAGTGGACCAACCAAGGTTCTGGCTGGGAGTTTTAGGCGGTCACAACTCTGTGGATTGATATTGCCAACTACCAGCCATTGAAAGGTGGCTCCTACCTGAAACTGCCGAGAAAGCTGGCGGTAAAGAAGGCAATTAGAAACGTAAAAAACACAAACGACCCACACTGCGTTCTATATTCCATTGAAGCGGCTTTGCACCCGGTTGCCAAGAACCCGCAGCGACCATCGAAATATAACATTAAGCCGCTCTTAAGACTCTTAGAAGGAAAAGGCGTGGACTATCCAACACCTATCTCGCATATTGAGAAGATAGAAAAACATGCTAAAGTAGGCGGCTTGAATGTCTTTGGCTGGGATGGTAAGGCCACCATCGTTCACCGTATCAGCAGACAGCCTGGTCCATGTATAAACCTCATGCTGATTGAGGAGGAGGGTAGGTTTCATTACACGCAGATCGAAGACCTGAACCGCCTGCTGTATGACCAGAGTAAGTACGAGCACCGCAAGTTCTTCTGCGAGCGATGCTTGTATGGATACACCACTGAGAAACTGCTCCTGGCACACAAACCTGAGTGCATGGGTATCGGGCAGACTGCTGTGCGAGTTGACATGCCTGAGGAAGGGAAGAACATATTATCCTTCCAGAACTGGCAGAAACAGCTTGCTGCCCCCTATCTTATCTATGCCGACTTTGAGGCGCTCACAGTAAAGCTTCCTGGACCTGCGCCTAATCCTGGTAAGAGCAACACGCAGAGAACGCAGGAGCATGAGCCATGTGGTTACGGCTATGTGGTTGTCCGATGTGATGGGCAGACAGAACCCCCTGTGGTTTATAGAGGAAGCGATGTTGTGGAGAAGTTCTTACAGGCTCTGCAGCAGGAGGAGCAAAAGATCAAAGCAGTTCTGTCCAAGCCTGTCCCTATGCGGATGACTCGGGAGGATAGAAGGGCACATAAGGCTGCAACTCCCTGTCATGTGTGCAAGAAAAAACTGGGCTGTGACTCTGTTCGCGATCACTGCCATATAACAGGCTTGTACAGAGGGCCAGCTCATAACGTTTGTAACCTGAAACTTCGGCTGAGTCCCAAGACAACACCCATCCCTGTGGTGTTCCATAACCTGCGGGGCTACGACTCCCATCTCTTGATGCAGAGTATAAGCAAAGTGGAGGGCAATATCAACTGCATCCCAAATAACATGGAGAAGTATATTTCCCTGTCGGTCGGACAGTTGTGCTTCATTGACAGTGCACAGTTCCTCCTGGCCTCGCTCGACAAGCTTGTGTCTGCTAACAACCCAGATGCCTTTGCTGTGACGGAGGAATACGAGCCAGACCAGATGAAGCGGCGCTTGCTGCTGCGTAAGGGAGTGTATCCCTATGAGTTCATGGATGGCTGGGATAAGTTTGATGCTCCACTGCCGCCGATCCATGATTTCTACAGCAAGCTCTCTGAACAGGGTATATCTGCTGCAGACTATGAACACGCCCAGAAAGTCTGGAACGCGTTCGGTTGTAAAAACATGGGGGACTACCATGACCTTTACTTACACACGGATGTACTGCTCCTGGCCGATATGTTTGAAACATTCCGCAAAACCTGTCTTAAGCAATATGGTTTGGATCCGGCCCACTACTATACCAGCCCCGGTTTTTCGTGGGATGCGCTTCTTAAGAGCACAGGGGTGAAACTCGAGCTTCTCACCGATTATGACAAGCACCTGTTTATTGAGAAGGGGCTGCGCGGTGGGATAAGCATGGTATCACTTCGCCACGCTAAAGCGAACAACCCATACGTGGATGGCTTTGAGCAGGATAAGCCAGCAAGCTATATCCAGTACCTCGATGCCAACAACCTGTATGGGTGGGCGATGAGCCAAGCCCTACCTACTTCGGGTATTGAGTGGGTGGAACGGCCTGAGAACCTAGAGATCCAGGACCATCCCGATGATGCTGAAACGGGGTATATACTTGAGGTTGACTTGGAGTATCCTGCTGCGCTTCATGACGAACACAACGAGTACCCCCTAGCGCCGGAGCGGCTTCTTGTGCAAAATGAGTGGTTGTCAGACTACCAGAAAGATCTCCTAGGTGCATTGGGGAGCACCGGAAATGGAGTTGAAAAGCTGGTGCCCAACCTGCGGAACAAGGAGAAGTATGTGGTACACTACAGGAACCTCAAGCTATATCTGTCTTTGGGGTTGAGACTCACCAAGATTCATCGTGCGCTTGTCTTTGACCAGAGTCCATGGATGGAGCCTTACATAAGGATGAATACAGATCTGCGCAAGGCCGCCAACAGCGACTTTGAGAAGGATCTCTATAAACTTATGAATAACTCCGTCTTTGGTAAAACGATGGAGAATCTTCGGAGGCGAGTCGACGTTAAGATTGTGCGCTCATCGGAAAAAGAAAAAATACGTGGGCTTGTTGCCAGCCCCGCCTATGCTCGACAGAAAGTGTTTGACGATGATCTAGCTGCCCTGCATATGCACAAGACTCGCTTAGTGCTGAACCGCCCGGTCTACATAGGCATGTGCATTCTGGACCTCTCCAAGCACTTGATGTATGACTTTTACTACAATACCATGAAGGCTAGATATGACAGTAATATTAACCTGCTTTACACAGACACAGACTCGCTGCTGCTTGAGATCCGTACCACTGACGTCTATGCTGATATGAGGGAGGATGGGCATCTCTTTGACACTAGTAACTTTGACCCTTCTCATGCCCTACACAGTGACAAAAACAAAATGGTTCTGGGTAAGATGAAGGATGAGTGCGCTGGCGTGCCCATCAAGGAGTACGTTGGTTTGCGCCCTAAGATGTACTCTATCCTGATGTCTGATGAGGGCGAGATAAAAAGAGCTAAGGGTGTGAAGAAGGTGGTGGTGAAGAAGCATCTACGACACGCTCAGTACGTGGAGTCACTGTTCGACCAGAAGCAGTTTCGCCACGGAATGAACATGCTCAGGAGTGACAGCCATAAAATATATGGGCTCCACGTTAACAAGGTGTCTCTCTCCCCCTTTGACTCAAAGCGGTGGATAGCTCCAGGTGGTGTAGACACTCTGGCCTATGGGAACGTGTCGATATGTTGAACATATGATAGCTGAGGTATAGAATGAGCACCGATGAACATATTGGGGTGGCCGAGCTGCAAGCAGATGTGGAACATATATGGGAGGAGAAGGTGGACCTTGAGAATGATGTGAGGGATTTGGAATCAAAGTATGAGGACCTTTTGGAGCGCGTGAGTCGTTTAGAAGAGCTTGTTCCTCAGGGTCCTGGTGTAGAGGAGAAGGTGAGGGAATTGGAATCGAAGTATGAGGACCTTTTGGAGCGTGTGAGTCGTTTAGAAGAGCTTATTCCTAAGAGTCCTGTTGTAGATGGTTGACATTGCTGTCGCCCTCTTTAGTGGGCCTATACCATAGGGGCTGAAAGGGCTGGATCATGTGGTAGCATATGGTGGGGGGGGGGGTGCGAGCGGTTCGCTGGCTCATGTGAGTCACCCTGTGTGTTTTCTGGGTTGCACCATATGAGATAGGTGTGTCATAATCATATGAGACAGGTGTGCCAGTACCGCTCGCATATGTGAGTCAGCCTGTGTGTGTGTGTGTTCTGGGTTGCACCATACTCCCTATACTACTCGTTGGAATGTAGTAAAGACAATAAATGTAATAGCATAGCTCTTAATTATTAGTTAATCCGCATTACCCCTTACACAACACCTTTTAACAAGCTTTTGCCCTTCATCTCACCACTGATAAGCTCCTCTACGTCTTTCCCTAGTTTCTCAAATCATTGACACCATATCACGGCTTGATCCCTTAAGCTATTTGTTTTCTCTCAAATAATCTGGATCCAACTCCAACTAAAGATAACTGTAATTCATGTTTTCCCAAGTGGCAAACAATTGCTGCATCCAATATTAAATTAATAATGACTGGAAAGACTTATATCTGGGTGGAAAGATAAATGATACATAAATGTCAAAGTTATTTATGTCAAACCTCACAGTAGCCAAATTGGTGGAGATGAGGTCGTTAAAACTAATCAATTATTCTCTAAAATGTGATTTACATATAGGCCGACCGTAATTATTCTTCAAACACTGTTAATGCAGCTACATCAAGCAAAATGCCGACGCAAGACATTAGTGCAGTGACATGTGTCACATACTGTGTTAGCAATATTTGTTAACATTTGCATGTGCAGCCATATGCTACAAATTGGCACGTACATATTTTAACAAGATGACCCTAGAACCAACAATGAAACCTTGTCAAAATCCGACCTAATTAAAATGCAAATGACATGAATCAAACCGATGATTGTCACATAACGTAGCCGCTGGTGTCAGGGATATCGCAGTAGCCGGTTTGAGTTATGCTATGCATTTTAAACATATTGCAAGTAACCCATTGCAGCGCTTTCAGCTTTGGCCAGTTAACATATAATTTGTTTGCATTAGATCTCTTCATGGAACTCATTGGTCTCTTAGGATACTTGATAAATGATTCTCAAATGTAATCCCAGATACAGAGTTCTCTTTTCAAAACAGATGTCTCAAATACCATTATCATCGCACGATGCAATCGCCCATCTATCGCAAGACTAATGTGCGTCTGCCTAGCATACCCTTTTAATTGCGTTTAGTAACTAGCTGTTATGCAGCTCAAGCACCAGCAAAAGCTTGGATGTGCATGCAACACAGTTTGACAGTCATATTCTAGGACCGGTTCGTCTATTTACATATGTTACCAACCCTATTTTCTTACATATATCAGAGGCATACATGTCACGAAACCCTGCCAATGGTATGATACAGACAACTGTACGGATATGAAACAATTGTCTATTTCTTCGCGCTCAGCAACAAATCGAGGTGGAAATGGATGCACGAGCGCTGGTATATTTCCTCTTTATCAATTGTTTGCATAATTCACTAACATTATTCAATAGCATGTACGTATATGCAGGGAGGCTTTTGTCTAAACAAAACCCATGTGACGGTAGAACATCCGACCTGCTCTAATATTATAAGAAATAACTGGAATACAAATATTAAGGTAACTCTTACACACATTGGTATGATGCTTCCAGCATAAGTGATGTCTGTTTCTTATGTCTAGAATGCAATATGCTTTGCTTGTTTCACAACATGTCCATATAACACTTACGTTCAATGTTAACATTGCCCTTATTCATTATGTAGGTGGTGTTTTTGTTTTTTTTACGTCAGCAGCCGGAATAGAATTGTAAATTTGGATGTCCTTGGAACATTAAACATTGCAGGAGGGAACGAAAGGGGTGGTTATACCTAACGGATTACATTACACGCCAATAATAATACATGGTACAACATTAAGATACCGGCAAATATGCATGATTTTTCTCCTCAAATGAAAAGGGCTGCATGCATTTGTTATTAATCCAAAAGAGATTGCGTGAGAAATACACAGTTGGTTGTTAATCTGTAGTGTGTTAATGGCCATCGGTTGTTATTACGGATTCTACCTCACCGATGTACATCCGATCGAATAATTACTGTTTTGTAGCATTCGAATATTAATTGACTCATGATGTCATTTAAGTTGGACCGACAAAGCTACATTAAGCATTTCGCGAGTTTGTAAAAAAAAAACACAATTGCCCAAAGAGATGACTTCCAGGGGCATCGAAGCAACGCGTCAAAACGTCACTTCTCAATAGGAATCCGGCGAATTTGTTACCACTAATTGTCCAAGCCATGTGATTGCATCCTCTGACGTTTTTTCATGAAAATACAGCCCGTACGTATTGCAAATAATCATTGTGATGGATCAGTAAGATATTGAAACATGATTTTTTTTCAAGGGCTTGGTGTCTGCCGGGCCGCGGTCGTTTAGGAGTGCCAAAACAAACAAATTTTTTCTTGTTCATTCATGCCACACAATCATTTTGTTGACGACTGTAGAGATAGCATTTAATCTCGATGTCATTTGTTTTAACACGGAAGAGTTTACGGGTTCATTGAAGGCTGTTTCACCTTAGCAAAACAGGTGGTGCAGTGGATATTTCATCCACACCCTGGGGTAATACGTACCACCTCTATCATTGAAATGGTATCTAGATATGATACACCAGCTGCCGCTACTATTACTGCTAGTATTTCGAGGCTTACATACTTAAGATGAATACATTATATACATCAAACCTCACCGGCAAACTGTAAGCACAGTTGTCCCAAAATGAGGCTGGTTGTATTGCTTAGTTAACAGCCATTATATGTTCAAAAAGAAGGTAGTCGCATAAGATGTTGTTAAAACGCAACAACTGTCCAACCTGATGCTGCTGTCTCTAAAGCTAGAAAACATACGACTGTGCATAGCTCATTTATTTCTATTGATGATAATAGGTAACAAGGTTCGCACTTAAATAAAAAGCTCATACCAAAACGCACCTCACATACTATAAACAAAATCAGACACGCATCGCTCACACAACATCATAACATTACAGCACGCTACAAATCACGGCATCGCACATGTACTGTATTGTACTAACTCGCGCACATTTATTCGCAACCATTAATAAATCAATGAATGCATACATACACACAGGCATGCATGCAAAGACGTGTGCAAAGGGCTATTTATCAACGCGCACACCAACATCCCCTTCTTGTTCTGTACGCAGCCTACACTGGCACAACTGAAAAGACGGATAACTGGACAATATATACCTAGGGTCAAGCGCAATTTGATAACTTGGTTTTTTTTCAAATCATTAATTTTCATCTGTCATTTAGTTTACCAAAAGGTGGGACATTTTCTCTTTATGCTGAACAGACAAGAGATGTTATTTTGATTCATAATGTAAATTAGCATAATACACTTTCCACAGCAATAACAAATGGGTTGTTAGGTTTGACGCAAACAAAGCTATTGAAAGCCAACTGTTAAATCACATCCCTTAAATTAGAGATCAATGACCCCGTCAGTTTAACAGCACATCAAAATATATAATAGAGTACATTTGCCCGGATACATGCCGACACCTATAGTTATTACAACTATGATATGCGGAAGCTGAGCTTTGATATATTCCCCAATGTACGATATATATCTTGACTTCTCATTTTACAACCATATTAGTAATTGTGTATATCATCTGTCCCGCCGGCATTGTATCGCGTTCGCTCTGGTCAGTTTCCAAATGAAAGCAGTTGTTTTTCATCTCTGGCTTGCTACATCGTAACATTACCTTATAACGCCTCCAAATATTTTCTGTCATGATAGCTGGCTGCCATGGTTGTGAATCGAATATATGGTCCTACTCTTCTTACGGTTCTATAAAAACAGTATTTAAATAAGTCTTGGTCATTGCAAGAAACGAAGATAGAAACTATGTGCACTGCCATGTTTGAAAGGAGCTTTCTACTTATATCCTAACCAGCTGGGACAATGAACGCGACAAAAGTAGTGTAGAGTCAATCCAAAGATTCTAGTTATTAGCTGTAAACGGGACGATAAGACCTACGATCAGAAGTGGATTATATAAATCGGGATAATTTCTGATGAGAAGTAACATATGTTGTAGACGTAAAGACGGTAGACAATGCTAGCGAATAAGGATATAAAATCAAAGAGGTTAACATAACCACGCATGCAGGGGGAGGGGAATTTAACGGCACAATATGGCGCAGATCTAAAGATAAATAAATACGCGCGGTTTGATCTTGCTCCATCTAACGATTGGCTGCTTATACCATTCACTTTGGAAGCACATCCTTATATATCGATAGTAACTGTGAAATAAGCCTTTTGCTGCTGGCTGCTCCTCCATACCAAAATGGAGCTGTAAGGATAGAAACTAGATCTGGCGCACTCATGTTGCAAGGTTTGCCCAGTACAATAACGGAGCCACTTGTAATGCACCTGCAGTTACCCAACGTTGCAACCTCATTTGCCAAACACTGAACTGCCCGAGTAGGCAGCCGAATTTGTGTGCACATATATGCCTGAGCAACATGATTTTGCAATGATCTAAACTACGATGCCAATTATTTATGCCATTTACAATAGATTCAGAACCTTGGGTGTTATTCACGTTTATCGAATTAATTTTAGCCGGCAGTAATAACCATTTCTCCTCTTGGCAGGATTTGTCCTGTACTTTGGAGTTTTGGAATATCCGCAGCGCACAACAGCGTTAAAGATATCCGACATTGAATATTGGATCGCTACACATTGCTCGATCTTCTGTCAATCAAAGCCGCTTCTTTGCAGTAAACTGCAATCCCGAATACTCCATCGCAAACTCTCTGATTGCAAAGGGTTAAGTCAGAAACACGCCATGACCTCAGATAAAATGATGCAAAATTTATGTGGATCATAAGATGCATGTTCATTTATTGCTTTTGATTGAAAAGGAAATAGTTTTCACAAAATAGTTCTTTTTTTTCCCGCTTAACTGACAGAGATTTCACAAAACGTAATCCTACCATAGCAAAGAAAATACCACATCCTATTATTGCATCTGCCAACTGTGTCTTTCTTTTCCGAAACAAAATAAAAACATTGATAAATTCTTGTAGGTGATACTGCAACTTTGTTGCGTCCAGAAAAACAAAATCTACCCAGGCTGATTTCCTGCTGCGTACTGCTCAACGTTTTGCCTTAGCTGCATAGAGAGAGAGAAAAACAAAGCGAGAAGAAAAGAGAGAGCATGAGTGAGTGAGAGATAGAACCCGAGGTAGTGGAGAAAAATTTGGTGACAGAGAGACAGTGAAAGAGAAAGATAGTGTGAGGGAGAGATATAAAAGGAGGGAGCGATTGAGAGAGAATGAGAGCGAGAGTAAAAGAGAGAGATAATGAACGAGAAAGAGAGAAAGTGATTGAGAGAGAATAAGAGCTTGAGAGAGAAAGAGCAAGGGAGAGAAATATAGATAGAGAGAGAGAGTGGGACAGGGGGAGCTAATTGACCACTATCAATAATCTATTAGCAATACAGTGAATCAGCTTTTTATGCGAGGTATAATTCCGAATATCACCTAGGCAATTTTATGCCAGCATGTTTGTGAACATTTTACGGGTTATCTGAGCAGTTTCCGCATGAAAACTGAACTAAACTTTGTAGGAAACGATCTTGCAAGACCGACACCTTATCGCACGGAAAGACTATGCATACGCTATCATGGCAACTGTGACCATAAGTAATGGGTGTAACGTCTGTCTAGCATTCAATATGCTTTGCTCTTTTCACAACATGTCCATATTACGCTTTGTTCAAAGGTAACATTGCTCTTTTTCATTAAGGATGGTGGTGTAGAGAAGAGATGTTACTGTCGACGTATCAAAATAAATTGATTGACGTTAAAGAATGCATACAGGTATGCAGTTTTGTTGCATGATAGCTTGCAATCCATCCTAGACAATACCTACTAGCCAACACGGACGGTGCTTTGTGAAATATATTCTATTAAAAAACAACTAATGAAAAGTTGAACTGCCGTTTGCCAGGACCTACCGTTTCAGGGCAATACACTGCATAAATAAGTGGTTTTCAGGAATTATACTAGAAACACCTACGCCACCTTATTGCGTGGCTCTTTGACCCTGGCCGATGAATTATTTAGTTTGACTTCCGCTTCCTTCTTCCTGCCGGAGCATCTGCTAAGACGTATGAGCCCCCAGTACCTCTTGAAACATTCACGGAACCCTGCAAACCGCTGCCGTACCGAAAGAAGCACATGGTGAAATACCTTCTCTTCAGGACAGGCTGGCTACATGTCCAAGCATCAGTTGATTCGTCGGGGAGCTTCTCCATCAACTCGTCGCGTTGCCTTCGTTCTGGATACCTGTGTGAAATAATTGACATTAATATGACTGCGGACAATGTCATGGTGAATAGGTAGATATGTTTCCAGCCGATTCCCCTGGAACGTCGCAACGCCTACTTTAACTGTCCTGTGCTCTACTGTCTCATTAACAAGTCACAACATGCGATTTGCGCTAGAAGCCAATTATATTTTTGTCGAATTGATAATTGGATTGTGTTTAAGCTTTTGAATAAATATTCAGCGTTTGTCATAAATTGAAAAGAGTTAGGTTATTTACGCATTGTCGGTGTATTTTAGTTCCTCTCTCTGCAATCAGGTTTGGTGTTTCAACTGTTAGTAATATAAAGCAATGAGACATAGATGCATCTAGATATCAGGCGTCATGTTATCGCTGAATGTGCTTAACCATCTTGTACACACGTGTGATTGCTGTTAATGCCACTCAAGCTCCTTGGCAGCGCAACAGCGCGTCAGTCATCGCCATACGAACACTATACTTAATGAGTAAATCGAGATAATACTCTGATATCTCATAACTTGCTTTAAATAAACAATATCGTGTAAATGTGATTGCCTATGTACGGTATTTAATACATTACAATCGTGTGGAACTAAACAACAGAGCCAAGATGTCCCATAGCTGTACAGTGGATAAATGACCAATAAATGGCTGCGACGTTAATCATAATCTGGTCACCATATTTCTCCTTTAATGCGGATTGTGGACGACGCATTGCATTTGAGCTGTTTCGGCTTATTAGAAAAACACCTCTCCATCACACTGATTTATTGAATCTAGCAGCTCCAAATTACGTTTTTGACTGATTCATGTGAAAATCGGCATTGATTGAAATTGACCGAACGTATGCTAATATCTATATATAAATAACGCAAATTAGACACTGCGATACATAGCTTATAAAGCACCAAATATGTATAAGTTAAGATCTTTTTAATAAGCAATAAGCTTGCAATACATCGCTGATCCATCATAGAAATTGGTTGTCTCATTCACAACCCTGTTATTCAAAGGTGCTTGTCCCTAAGCGTAACAGAGAAAGTAAAATTGCCTGTTCTGTTATAATAACTAACTTGGACGAAACCTACAAAGGTCAGGTATTTCCCTTTATATGGAGCCATCCAATTTAAACTGATGTGATTGCTAGAATATTTTCCAGCTGCACAGGGGATAACATTGTCGACTGAAATGTTGACCGGTGCATTGACCAGTGTTGGCAACTCGCAATTCTAGAATTGTGATGTACGTTTATCTAGTAGAACAGTTGCACATTTATATTATCATAGAAGTGTGGCTTCGGTAATGGTAGATGAGTCAGTCGTCCTATAATCAAGTATTTGTCATGATGTAATGAGGATGCGACGCCCCTGCCAATGTCATCAACAAATATATGTGCGGAATGGGAATGCATGTGGTATGCGACTTGTCAAAGTTAGTCATTAAGCCAACTTGCGAAAATGTGCAACCTGTATTAAACGACTTAGCAACATATGAGCGACGAAGTCAAACACATATGAGATTAAATTGTAGTGTATTAATAACTATTTACGCAGAAGATAACAATAACATTCTAGTTTATCACCGTCAATCAGAGTGGCAAAGATCACGGATGACATAAACTATTACAATTGCTGTTGCTTACCATATGTATCACTTAATTCACTTTCACAACATCAAAGCATTAATACACCTTAGTAAAATGGTCAGATTTGACAATAAGCTGGCTACGATTTTATAAAGCCGCCAAATGTCTTAGGGACGCTGAGCAAATCCGCAACTATATTATTACCAGATTTTATTTGTTTTCCTTTTTGTACGTTATCGCCGTCCGAAGGGTCAGCTACAATGGCATACTCAACTCTGCACTGTCTTGGGAGAGAATGGAATTACTTGTTGCTTCAGCTGTACCAGAGGTTAATACAAAGAGTACAAAAGAAATTGAAATGTTTTCTGCGGTAAGGCTATGCATCCGACGTTATGTTTTGACTTAATGCTGTGATTCATCACCATTAGGTTCCCAACACCAGCATCCCGTGCAGAAAAGAACCTAATTACGAGTTTTCTTTTGTCGCGATGCTGATATTCACTAGGTCAACATGAAGATGCATGTGATGCAACATTAATTGAATTGTTTCAAAACTAAATTTAAATTATCTGTAAGTCCGACCATGTTTGTAAACATGGTCAAGCCAGCTACAAGCAAGAAAAATTACAAGGTATCCACGCCTTGGCTCAAGAGAGTTTTTAGAATAAATAATAAGCATCAAGAGGCAAAACATACGACAATGCATACAATGCAGACCCGGTCACCAGCCTGTTGTCATGTACATCCATGATCAATGCATCGATTTATATCAAGATAAATTCCATCTAGTGCTCTATTAAATGCTGGCATCGACATAGATTATATCATCAACAAGGGATTTGTCCCTTGATCCGAACGATGAACGCACTTTTTTGCAAACTGCGATACTTCCATGAGTATTGATAGTTATGAAGACTTCAGAAAGTGCGCGTAGGGTAAGTCAAGGGGGTTGCAAGAGGTGCATGGGTACTACCAGGAGTCCGATAGAGTTTTACCTTGCCGTGGACACAGGTGCTCTTGTTTTTGTAGTCGCATAAGAGGGCCATTTCTTGCATTAAGCAATTGGGGATTAATGCGCATAGTTTCAACACGGATTGTTGTTGCGGCTCTTAAGATGCGATGAAAAAATAACTCAAGGGGCGAATAAACACTGTCCAATAATTGATGTATGGAACTATCTACATATCTATCTGTAAACATACATATTTATTTTATGGTCCAAAATTATCAGTATGCTTAGGTCATGAGAAGGTCGTGAGAAGCTCATTCTGAGGCGGTAAGATCTACGGATAACTGTTGTGGTTGATATTGTTTATTTTCTTCTTTCTATCAGGTAACATCTTCAGTTTTAAGACAAACATGAAGCAATGTGTTATGATATTACATTTATAATTGGTATCTGTACCACCAGGTCCAGTGTGCTATATATGGCTTAATCTATATTATAGTTATCAATCCAATAAGACAATGTGATTCACTTAACTTCGGTGGAACATAAAGGCGAGCATTATTATATATTTGAAGCCTGTACCAAGGACAGACAACAATTCTTTCGACTGATCTTCTCAAACATGAATCAGGCATGTACGACCTCGTCAGTGTAGTAGAAATTGCCATCCTCTTACAAACCATCGGAACAGCATCTGACATACGCATAAGCCAACACACGTTTCGTTACAGAACACCATCTTTTAATTAAATGAATGCATATTTAAGCAGTCTACAAGGCATGCCGTACTTTGCCAGAACAGTTTATTGAACGACCAGTCTCTTGATATCCTTCCATCTCTGCTGTCTCATTGTGCCTTTCGGACCGTCTCAGGTGTGAACCTTAATCCTGGCTCGCTTCAATATTTATCCTATGGATAGTTGCTGCTAGTCAAAGTCCTTATTAGGGTTTCCTTGCAATACGACTGCTGCTCGATGTGACGGTGGTAAACAATCTGCAATTCTGGACCAGCCTCCGAAGTGCTGCGGGGTTCCCTGTCACGACCTGATTCCAAGCTGAACTTGCCCATCTCTTGAATCCAGAGCCGCCATCATGGCGACATTGCTTATCTCTGGTTGTATCTTATTCAAAAATTAAGATGTGTCGTCCTGCTATGTATTGTATGTGGCAGAGCTATGTTCATTTATGTGTTGGGGGTAGTATCGAAAATTGTCTAATGACATTAAAATAGGTTTTCTTGAAAATGGCTATCGCGCTTTGTTGTCTGCAACATCTCTGGGTCACAGGAGGTAATATACGCCTTGCCTCTATGTCTTAAATGAGTGCATGTTAATAAGATGCAACGAATATGGTGATTAAGTTTACAATGCGAAATTTGCTTAAATATTTCGTCCCACAAATCAACTTTTTAAGAAGGTCTAAACAGATTGTTCATTGCATTCAATTATACTGGGGTTTTCGCAGAATCAGGCTACTTATTCATTCGGCCTGACTTATTTGACGCAGCATAACTGCTAGATTATAATTACGTTGATGATAGTCATCTGGGATATCGTATATTGCATTCGTTAGCAGTAGTCGTGGATACTAGGAGCACGACACAGATAGTTGGACTGCTCTCAGTCACTTGATATTGTCCTGCTCGACTTACAATAAAACAGTTGAGATCGCACATTGTTCAACGTAGCGTGAATTTTCTCTCTTGTTTACTATTGCATGCTAGTCTTGCAGCGAACATATTTGCCTACTTTATCAACGTAGATGACATTATATTCGGCTCCTGTAAATCGAGAAATCGATTTGCTAATGCTGATATTTCCAGTATCTGAGATGCGCAGCTAATCTAATCTCGCTCATTATCATGTATTTAGGTTTATTACCATTTGTATCGGTATCTTAGGAAGCAATGCTCTAAAGATTAAACATTTGGGGGTAATACATTATTCATCTATCAGCCGAAAACTCTTACTGTCCCGTAGGTTATCTATATGTTGATGGAATAATTCGAAACAGATAGTAGCGCGTCCTTAAATCGATGAAGCGAAAGCGGCCTGTATCAGTTTCCTCTTATTGTCTGATATGGCAGCAGCTTTGCTACGTCATCGTTTGCTGTTAAGATATGGCCCGACCGTTAACTGTCACTGAATCGCTGAACTTACGCTCTAGCCAAACAATAATTATCATTCGATACGTCATCATCAGACATAGACGTGATATCCTTGCGGCTCGCCAGCTGATTAGATTATGACACACCGCAAGCATGTTAGGTTGTTAAGGTATAATACATATCAAATTCTCATTAAATAAATATGTATATATATATACTTTTGTTGTATACCCTTGACTCAACTTCCGGCTCATGGAGTCACCCGTCCCGCACACAAAGTGTTGTGTTTATCAAAACTTTGGAGACACATGATGCTTTAATATACGGGATAACAATATTAATCGTAAAGCCACGACGGATGTGTAAAAGTCAAGCATGTATAATAATAACAATTACAGTGTTACCTCAATAGAGTAATGTATTGTCGTGATAGTGGAAACATTTAGTCTGACCAATGGCAATTTAAACTGACAGAAAAGTAATTGTTCACACATAAATAAGCCGCCAGGTGGACGTTAATCCTTATCCAATTGAAATTTATTTGAGGTGGATGGTAAATTAAACATTCAGGTGCGTTTCAATCGTCAACTACCATGGCAGCTTGCTTGGTGTTTAAAGTGGGGTTATAATTGTCATTGACATGTAACAATGAGTTATATCACGTCTTTGATGCATGACAATAAATGGTGAAGGCTGCACATTGCTTCGTTCGGTCAGCTTATTGGAATATTCAGGTAGTACTCCCGTTAGCGTCAGCAAGGCAATGGCATCGGGGTATAACATCATTTAAAAGCTTAGAACTTGGAAGCGAGACGATGCTGAATTTGTGTTAGATAATGGTAGTGACTAGTTCATAATCGTTATCAACACCAGCAAGATATAAGTACTGTTATTGGTGCTTCGCAACATGAGCGTGCATGAATAAGCAAAGGAAAATAATCATTTTTGTCGCACATCAAAAGTGACAACCACACACGAACACCACCTCATTTACGTTATAACACCATTGACAGATATACATGTGGATGTCTTGCGGAATCTCGTTTGGGATAGAACAGTCCCATAAATCAATTACTCTTCAAATTATTGCCCTTGAGTAATCTGCTAGATGCATCGACAATCCATGAAGGGTAATAGTAAGTGCAATCCTTGATGACAAGTGGCTGTAAATATTCGCGGAATAAATAAATCTGTAGTTCCATCGATACACATTAATTCTGCTTGCATTAGTGGAGATTGATTCGTCGCTGCACGATATTGAACGCTCTCGATTCGAAATCGTATGATGCTGTGACTTTCCCTACTGTCACAAGTAAGGGACTATTTGGTCATTATAACATATCGTTTTTAATAAAGATACATTCATATACACGTTTTTCGCTTAACAACCGTATGAAAATCTACTACACTGGCGATATATTACTTAAAACGTGTGTTTATCAGCAGCACGCTGCCTTCCGATGGCCAAGCGTAATAGTCAAGATGGCTTTACAAAGCACCGGAAACAGTCATTAAGGATCCTCTTCTATCATGAATTGCCATAGGGCATTTATCATGACAATCAAAACCTTTATATCACGCAAGACGTGGTTAACAACCTATACAGAACGCCACATATGATCGAGTGGTGCGAAATACTTGTAGTGCCTACTGCCGTAAGGCCTAACATTGATGTATGGTCGTGTTTACCAAAGATGCTATCATTGGGGATTTCTTTGTCGTGAACACCCAGAAATAGGGACAAAAAATATAAATCGACTCTGTTGGAACTTTGTTAATGTTCTTCAATAACCTATTTGGTCAGGGTAAATCGCCACAAGAATATATCGCGACCATGTCTGCTCTGTTATACATGTCTCAGGCATTGAAATCTAAGTTTTTGTCATAAATTGTTGCATTATCTTGCGTCCGTTAAATTTTGAAATCGCACATTATAACCAGCACATATAAAATAATGGCAATTGTTGTCTGCAAGCGATACCAGATCTCGTCAAATTACAGCAAACTTAAGGTAGCACGATTAATAGCTACCAGAGAGGCTCAAATTTCTATTGCCTTCCAATAGAACAATGAAATTGATTATTTGCTTAAATTAAACGAATTGGGAGGTTAAGGGCAAATGACCTCTTGGAATTTATTGCCCATGAGTAATCTGCTAGATGCATCGACAATCCATGAAGGGTAATAGTTTCCTCAAAGGGGTATAGCCTCGTTTCAATGAAGGCTCTGCCAAATAATGATGTTGTCAAACGAGGCGCGGTCATTGCGATATTGACCCGACATCGTGCTGTTTTTGTTCTCTGTCGACTCTCGATGACATTCTATGTGTAACTGCGCAAGTTAAGTGACTACATCATTTCACGTGCTATGCGTCATTAATATTATGATGGATCATGCCAGCGGTATCCGTGGATTCAATCAATCAACGTGCTATCACACGATCCGCATCAAATGAAGGGCTTGCATATAACGTGTCGCGCACTCGGCATTATAAGGAAAGCAAATACCAACGGAAAAACAGATAGAAATGTGTTTATGTGTATGGTGTATGTATGTATGTATGTATGTATGTATGTATGTATGTATGTATGTATGTATGTATGTATGTATGTATGTATATGTACACGTATGTAAATCTGCAGATGCGCATGAGCATGTATGAAGGTATGAACGTTTGTATGTGCGTACGTATGTATGCATGCGTATCTGCATATATGTAAGTATGTATATATATATGAATGCATGTCTCTATGCATGTATGTTTATGTATGAATGTATGTTTGCGGGTGCAATAATATATATATATATATCTATTTATTTATCTATATATACATATAATATACATAAACATACATATTTAAATTGTATATATATATATATAACATATATATATATATAAACATATATATATATATAAATATATATAAATATATATATATATATATATATATATATATACATATATATATATATATACATATATATATATATATATATATATATATATATATATATATATATATATATATATATATATTTATATTGTTATATATAAATATATAGCAAGTGAACTCAAATCACTTTTGATTACGTTGAGACCCAAAGTTGAAGACCTAAGGTAGCGTGGTTGACTGAAATGAAACTTTGTGGTAGTCTTAAAAGTGGTCTAGAAGGCGATGCACAATACTGTTTATTATTGTAATATCGCTTTTTTAATGCAGGGTGCAAGGGAGCACATTGGATATATTATTACATTCGGGGTTGGCCTAAACCATGCTCTGCATTTTTTCAAAAACAATTGATGTGATTTCCCCATAAAATGACAAGTCGATCAGAGAAAGCAAATCACATTTGGCCCGCTAAATCCCGCAGTAAAACTCGGTCATACATCAAAGGAACTCCCCGGGTTACATTCGCATCTCTCAAGATTTTAATTATTTTGTACCATATGTTTGGGCTGCTGCAAAATAATAACGTGGTAATTATGGTTCTTTCATAACGTGTGAGGACATTATAAAGATAAAGTAGGCAAGTCGATCCTTGTTCTGCATCTTAATGCCGAAACAAGACCATAGTGTGGTGACATGTGTCACATACTGTGTTGGCAATATTTGTAAACATTTGCATATGCAGCAATCGGCGACAAATTGGCACGTACATATTTTAACCGGAGGATCACAAAAACAATGATGAAACCGTGCCAAAATCTGACTAAATAAAAATGACAAGAATCAAAGGGTAAATTGTCACATTACGTAGTCGCTGGTGTCTAGGATATCACAGTAGCTGGTTTGAGTTATGCTATGCATTATTTACATATTGCATGTAACCCATTGCACCAATTTCAGTTTTGGCCAGTTAACAACTAATTTGTTGGTGCTAGATCTCTTAATGTAACCATTGGTCCCTTTGGAGACTTGATAAATGGTTTTCAAACGTAATCCCAATTACACAGTTCTATTTTCAGAACGGATGTCTCAAATACCATTATCTTCGCGCGATGCAATCGCCCACCTATCGCAAGGCCAATGTGAGTCTGCCTAGCATACCCTTTTAATTGCGTTTAGTAACTAGCTGCTCTGCCCTATTTTCTTACATATATCAGAGACATACAAGTCTTTATGAAACCCTGTCAATTTTATGATACAGACAACTGTAAGGCTATGAGACATGAAATTAAACAATTGTCTATTTCTTAGCCCTCAGCAACACATCGAGGAGGAAGTGGATGCCCAGACGAGATATGCCTGTTACTCAAGAACTCTGCGTGCACGAGTGCTGGTATTTCACTCATGATATTTTGCATCTATTGCGAGTGTCCCTGAACTCTTTGTATAATTCATTATTATACAATATCATTCAATAGCATATACGTATATGCAGGGAGGCTTTGGTCAAAGTAAACCCTGTGGTGGCAGAACATCCGACCTGCCCTGATATTATAAGAAATAACTGGAATACTTATGCTAAGGAAACTCTTGCAAACCTTGGTATGAATGCTCCGACAATAAGTGATGGGTGTATCGTCTGTCTAGAATTCAATATGCTTTGCTCTTTACACATAACTTACGCGTACGTTCAAAGGAACATTGCCCTGTTCGATTTCGGATGGTGGGGATTTTTGTCCATCACTGGTAACACACCAAAATTACGCGTCCTAATTGCGTGGAACTTTGACCCTGGCCGTTATTTAGTTTGACTTCCGCTTCCTTATTCCTGTTGGAGCATCTGCTGAGACGTATGGGCTCGCAGCACCTCTAGCGGAATTCACGGAAACCTGCAAACCGCTGCCGTACTGAAAGAAGCACATGGCGAAATACCTTCTCCTCAGGTTGTGACAAGAATGCAAATTGTGATCTTTTTTTACCTGTGAGAAATTATTTACATTATTATGAATGCGGAAAATGTCACATGAGTTACATGTATAAATAGCAAATTACTAAAACACGGTTGGAATAATAATGTCCCAAATAATACACATCAAATGAAGATGTGATAGGCTTGCTACTTGTCTCATCATCAGTTGATTGGAAGGAACGTTTCTCCATGAACTCGTCCTGTTGTCTTATATGTTGATACCTGTGTTTAATTATTCACATTAATATGAATGCAAACAATGTCATGTGAGTTGCATTTTTAATAATATATTTATTTATTTATATATACATATAATATACATATAGGTACATATTTAAATTGTATATATATATATATATAAATATATACATATATATCCATATAAACATATTTATAGATATATATATATATATATATATATATATATATTTATATTGTTATATATAAATATAGCAAGTGAACTCAAATCACATACATACATACATACGTACATACATACATACATACATACATACACCATACACATAAACACATTTATATATATATATATATATATATATATATATATATATATATATATATTTATATTGTTATATATAAATATAGCAAGTGAACTCAAATCACTTTTGATTACGTTGAGACCCAAAGTTGAAGACCTAAGTTACCGTGGTTGACTGAAATGAAACCTTGTGGAAGTCTTAAAAGTGGTCTAGAAGGCTGTTTATTATTGTAATATCGCTTTTGTTTAATGCAGAGTGCAAGGGAGCACATTGGATATATTATTACATTCGGGGTTGGCCTAAACCATACTCTGCATTTTTTCAAAAACAATTGATGTGATTTTCCCATAAAATGACAGGTCGATCAGAGAAAGCAAATCACATTTGGCCCGCTAAATCCCGCAGTAAAACTCGGTAATACATCATTAAAACTCCCCGGGTTACATTCGCATCTCTCCAGATTTTAATCATTTTGTACCATATGTTTGGACTGCTGCAAAATAATGACGTGGTAATTATGGTTCTTTCATAACGTGTGAGGACATTATAAAGATTAAGTAGGCAAGTCGATCTTTGTTCTGCATCTTAATGCCGAAACAAGACCATAGTGTTGTGACATGTGTCACATACTGTGTTTGCAATATTTGTAAACATTTGCATATGCAGCAATCGGCTACAAATTGGCACGTACATATTTTAACCGGAGGATCACAAAACAATGATGAAACCGTGCCCAAATCTTACTAAATGAAAATGACAAGAATCAAAGGATAAATTGTCACATTACGTAGTCGCTGGTGTCTAGGATATCACAGTATCTGGTTTTAGTTATGCTATGCATTATTTACATATTGCATGTAACCCATTGCACCAATTTCAGTTTTGGCCAGTTAACAACTAATTTGTTGGTGCTAGATCTCTTAATGTAACCATTGATCCCTTTGGAGACTTGATAAATGGTTTTCAAACGTAATCCCAATTACACAGTTCTATTTTCAGAAAGGATGTCTCAAATACCATTATCTTCGCGCGATGCAATCGCCCACCTATCGCAAGGCCAATGTGAGTCTGCCTAGCCTACCCTTTTAATTGCGTTTAGTAAATAGCTCCTCTGCCCTATTTTCTTACATATATCAGAGACATACAAGTCTTTATGAAACCCTGTCAATTTTATGATACAGACAACTGTAAGGCTATGAGACATGAAATTAAACAATTGTCTATTTCTTAGCCCACAGCAACACATCGAGGAGGAAGTGGATGCCCAGACGAGATATGCCTGTTACTCAAGAACTCTGCGTGCACGAGTGCCGGTATTTCACTCATGATATTTTGTATCTATTGCGAGTGTCCCTGAACTCTTTGTATAATTCATTATTATACAATATCATTCAATAGCATATACGTATATGCAGGGAGGCTCTGGTCAAAAGTAAACCCTGTGGCGGCAGAACATCCGACCGGCCCTGATATTATAAGAAATAACTGGAATACTTATGCTATGGAAACTCTTGCAAACCTTGGTATGAATGCTCTGACAATAAGTGATGGGTGTATCGTCTGTCTAGAATTCAATATGCTTTGCTCTTTACACAACTTACGCGTACGTTCAAAGGAACATTGCCCTGTTCGATTTCGGATGGTAAGGACTTTTGTCCGTCACTGGTAACACACCAAAATTACGCGTCCTAATTGCGTGGAACTTTGACCCTGGCCGTTATTTAGTTTGACTTCCGCTTCCTTATTCCTGTCGGAGCATCTGCTGAGACGTATGGGCTCGCAGCACCTCTAGCGGAATTCGCGGAAACCTGCAAACCGCTGCCGTACTGAAAGAAGCACATGGCGAAATACCTTCTCCTCAGGTTGTGACAAGAATGCCAATTGTGATCTTTTTTGTACCTGTGAGAAATTATTTACATTAATATGAATGCGGAAAATGTCACATGCGTTACATGTATAAATAGCAAATTACTAAAACACGGTTGGAATAATAATGCCCCAAATAATACACATCAAATGAAGATGTGATAGGCTTGCTACATGTCTCATCATCGGTTGATTGGAAGGAAAGTTTCTCCATGAACTCGTCCTGTTGTCTTGGATGTTGATACCTGTGTTTAATGATTTACATTAATATGAATGCAAACAATGTCATATGAGTTGCATTTTTAAAAAGAAAATTACCTAGGCTAACTCATCACCGTCAAATTAACGTTTTGGGATCCTGAATAGGTGTTTATTATGAAAGTTGATGATGACGACCGGCAGCATGGCGTCACGACGGAGGTCGAAATATTACTGATGTCATGCTGGAGAGGACATATTAAATCATAGAAAACAATGTTATGCACCAAGACGTTGTCCCATTAACTTGCTCTGCTCATTTTATGTTTATTGTAGCCGTCACGGGAGTTGTGTTTAAGACATGAATATATTCTTTTCACTTTATTAATTAACATTAGTAAGCAGACTGTATGTATGCTTTCCATGCATTAATCTCAGCTTGTGAGAGCACTAAGCGAATCTAACCATGACCATCATTTGAATATTCGTGTAGGCCAAGCCCATCGTTAGATTACTTTTACATGTAAGCTTGGCATTTGTTAATTAATTTCTCTGAATAGTGCACCCCATGAGGGAAAGCATCACCGCACATATTAAGTTACAACCAGCCAAGGCCATCCTTGGCAGATATACATATATATATCTCGCATGATCTCGCTCGGTATATTAGTGGTCTCATTTATCGATTATATCTCACATCAATGTACTTGCTTAATCTTCTTTATTCACCTTGAATCAATGATTACTGTTTAGGTTAATAATAAGCTTGACCCCGGATGACTTTCCATAAATGACTGGTTTATACTATTTGAAAGTTGGGCGGTCTTGTTCCTGAGATTAACCCGGCATGTATGTGTATTCGTTGAGATTGATTAAGCAATTATGATTTTGGGTGTAAAATTGGATTAAACGAAGAATGGCTGTTTCGATGATATATCCGGCAAAGTAATGAATGTACTTTTTAAGTGGATAAGACTTTGCGCAGTTTCTATGCACGAAATAAATAGGGTCATTCTAGCAAATCACTGCAAGCATCATGTGAGAAACAAGTCAGCACTGTCGTTGTGGTTAATTTAGTATAACCATGCACAATATAAAATAAAATAATTTTCCTGGAAATCAATAAAAGGACGTAATATGGAAATACCATGATTTATAACTTCGGGGGAATGTTGCAATTATCTTAATTGATAAAACTGATGTTGTGATACACTACATACATTCATGCAAATTATACAATTGGGCATTGGGTATTCTACGAGAAATAATCCTGGTATCAGGAAGCAGAAATGAGTATTTGTTTGTCATCATCACCAGCTAATTAACGGGAGCTGTGTTAAAGACATTAGTAGATTCTTCTCACTGTATTAATTAACATTTGCAAGCAGTCTGCATGTATGTTTTCCAGACACTGATCTCCGCTTGTGAGAACACTAAGCGAATCGAATCCTTTGAATATTCGTGTAGGTAGGCCAAACCCATCGTTCGATCACTTTCACATGTTACCTTGTCATTTGTCAGTTCATTATAGTGAGCCCCATGAGGGAAAGTATCACCCTCTTCGCATATATTAAGTTCCAACCAGCCAAGGCCACTCTTGACAGATATACATCGTCCTCATCGTGCCACACTTGGCAGAAACATACACCGGGCGAGCGGAGACTTTTCGAGTTTGTTCGCATACAACATTATCTGCACCCAAGATACGATACGAGATCAGATTGTAGTGCTGATTGCGTACTAACAGAAAAATACAACATACTACTTATGCTTCCAGAAAACTCGATTTCCCTTTTTTATACTTTCATCATTATTTTGAAATTACGTCAGAAGAGCGGAATTGCACCACGCTATGTTTATTTGTTTATCCATACACATAACTCTTACACCCACAAACGAACATTTTGTTGTCTATTTACCGACACATTGGATGAAATTTATGCCGCGAGGTCACACAATGTAGACTCATCCGTAATAAATTTCAGTTATAAATGACGATTCCAAGAAGTCAATGATATCACAAAGAACAACGATGTTTATTCATTTTGAAGACTTAGCTGCCGTGGTTGAATGAAATGTAACCTACTAGTCGTCTCTACTATGGACTAGAAGGGGTTGCGCAACATTTGCATTTTGTTGAAATATAGCTTGGGGCTTCGATAATCACTATAATTAATGCAGAGTGCAAGTTAGCACATAAGATGACATTTTACATTCGGGGTTGGCCTCAACATGCTCTGCATTATTTCAAAAGTCATTTATGTGATGTTCATATTAAATGACAGGTCGATCAGGGTAAACTAATCACATTTGGCCTGCTTAATACCGCAGTTAAACTCAGTCATACATCAGGGGTTACTCTTGCATCTCTCCAGATTTTAATCATATGGTGCCATATATTTGGACCGTTGGAAAATACTGGCATTGCCTTTGTGAGAATGGATGGGCGATGCTACCTTTGGCAATATATTGCAACAACATCTGGCTGTAAGTAACTGAATTACACGATATTCCTGATAAAAGCAATGTTGTCATTCCCCTATTATTCTGTCAGCAGTCAATGCTAATATCGACAGAAGGGGTAAAATACATGAGTTAAAAATAATAACGTGCGAAATCTGCATTTCTAAACGGCCGCGTTGCCAACACCATGCTGTGCTAAAACGCCTTTTTTGTTCGTCTGTGTCCATCAATGGATATTCACACAAAAGTTGCAGGAATCGCTTTTACCAGCAGATGAATTCCAAATATGTGAGAGTCGTGTTCATAAGAATACACAACAATGTTCTATCCTAGCTTTGTAGAGACTTCAAGCAGCTCTAATAAAGGTTTAAATATAACACGAGAGGACATTATAAACAATAAACAGACGATTAAGTGGGCAGGTAGATCGTTGTTCGGTATCTTAATGTTGTACTTTGTATTATTAAAGGCGATGAATGTAAGTCGTTTTGAATAACCGCCCTCTGTTTTTCTCGATGTTCCAAGGACGTCAAAGTTAACTGTTATGTACGGTCGTGGACGTCAACGAAGTTTAGAAATATTAGGTTTTCTCAATCCCCTTATCCAGAAGGTAAGCGTGTAATGATTAGAGGTCTTCACGCAACAAGCAACTATAAAGCTAAGTAACGTATTGCATATGTACAAGGCATTTGTTCAGGATTTTACGATGTACGAACGTCTTTTAGTGCGTCTGTTGCCTTCTATGATATATGCGTCTTGTTTTAAAACTGTCGCCTTGGGGTGTATGCCCATCAATAGTGCGTTTGCACTTATTGTGCATAATTTTCCGTGTATAGCTATGACTGTGTGCACACCGTCATTTACTATTAGTAAAAGGTCGCATCCGTTGACTTTCCTGTATATGTACGTTAAACATCTTCCTAAAGTAATTTGGTAATTCAATATATGTCCGTATATGTGCATCATCATCAGATAGATAACATATTTTATAAAACCATGGTCACTTTTGATAAACTACGGAAGGACCTGAGGCCTTAAATACAATAATGATGTTTCTTCCAACAACGCTGGGCTATCACGAATGTCGTTTATACGAATAATCGTGATGTCCATCGACATAGCAATCAGGTAACGTTAAGAATAATGCACAGTGGTGAGAATTTCATTAAGACAGAGCATTGCATCAAAT
The DNA here is from genome assembly GCA_034190875.2 of Urechis unicinctus. Taxonomy (NCBI): domain Eukaryota; kingdom Metazoa; phylum Annelida; class Polychaeta; order Xenopneusta; family Urechidae; genus Urechis; species Urechis unicinctus. The sequence continues at coordinate 73,390,248 of CM067356.1, forward strand.
CTCGCGTTCTACATCGCGATAATATAAGTTGATTAGACAGGCTAACTGTGCTGCATGCGCAGAAACCCCGAGGGGCAAGTGTCCACTTGTCACTTACCCATGGGCAATACCTAGCTTACTGCCCTCACAGCTGGGGTGAATGTTTCATGCTATAGGGTTATTGACGCTGGGTAAGGATATGACAAATGTAGCCTCAATAAAGTTGTTTGAAGAGTAGTTTAATATATTTAAAACAAGATCGATATAACTTGACTGGGGAGTGTATGCAAGTGTTGGGGTCACGTGCCACCAACCTGCATTAGTGAAGAGTTATGCAATTTAAATGTCGGTGAAAAATGAAATACATCACCGGTAAGCGTGGTGCAATCAACGAGAAAGGACGCCAGACAGACGCACATATCAAGATGGAGAATGCATTGATTAAAATGAGATTGGAGTCAGCTTTTGTCTCGTGTCATTTCGAATGAGAATGGCATGTCGTTGGATACAACATGTGACAAGAAGTCGAAATGCGTATGTGCTCTTTACACCTTATTTGTTTGGAGATCGCTGTAGCGGCAACAGGTAAGTGGCAAAGATTTGATGCCTCCAATATTTAAGTTATGATGACTGGAAAGTCTTATATTTGGGTGGAAAGACCAATGATACATCAATGTCAACGTTATTTATGTCGAACCTCACACAAGCCAAATTGGTGGAGACGAAGGTGTAAACAGACAGCAATGATTTTACATACACTGTAGATGTAGGTCAGCCCTACACGATGCATACAGCTAGATCCAGCAAAATGCTGACACTAGACTTTAGTGCATTGACATGTGTCACATACTGTGTTCGCTATATGTTTGTTAATATTTGCATGTGCTGCCATATGCTACAAATTGGCAAGTACATATTTTAACACAAAGATCGTTATAATAACGATCAAACCGTGCCGAAATCCGACTTCATTAAAATGCAAATGATGAAAATCAAAGGGTTGATTGTCACATTACGTAGTCGCTGGTGTCCAGGATATTGCAGTAGCTGGTTGGAGTTTTACTATGCATTATTTACATATTGCAAGTAACCCATTGCACAACTTTAAGTTTATGTCATTTAACCTAGTATTTGTGGGTACTTGATCTCTTAATGGAACCTATTGGTCTCTTAAGAGAATTGATAAATGGTTTTCAAAGGTAATCCCAATTACACAGTTCTCTTTTCAGAACGGATGTCTTAAATACCATTATCTTCGCACGAGGCAATCGCCCACCTATCGCAGAACTGATGTGCGTCTTCCTAGCATACCCATTTAATTTCGTTTATTAACAAGCTGATTTGCAGCTTAAGGACCAGCAAAAGCTTTGATGTGCATGCAGCACAGCTTCACCGTCTTATTCTAAGGCCTGTTGCTCTATTTACATGTGCTGCTTACTCTTTTTTCTTACATTTATCAATAGCATGTACGTATATGCAAGGAGGCGTTGGTCAAAACTAAACCCTGTGACAGCATTACATCCGACCTACTCTGATATTAAAAGACATAACTGGAATACAAATATTAAGAGAACTCTTATTGGTATGAATGCTCCCACCACAAGTGATGTGTGTATCTCCTTACTAGAATTCAATTTGCTTTGCTCTTTACACAACACGTTCAAAGGTAACACTGCTTTTTTCAATACGTTTGGTGGTGTTTTTTCTCCATCACAGGTAGAGAAGTTTTTCTGTCGACGTATCAGAATCAACTGATAGACGTTAAAGAATGCATACATGTATGCAGTTTTGTTGCATGATAGCTTGCAGCCAATCCTACATAATAACTATACACCAACACGAACGGTGCTCTCAATTTTTTCCTCGCATTAATGTACTTGCTTAATCTGTTACATGCACCGATAATCCATGATTGCAGTTAAGGTTAATATTATAACATAAGTTGATAGTTCCATTGATACACATTGAATCTGTGTGCGTTAAGGGAAATTGATTCGTGGCAACACGTGCAGATATTTAGTGATCTCGATTTAAAATCGTATGATGCTGTGACTTTACACCCATACAAACAGGCAAATGTCCCGACTCTCACAAGTTTAAACCTATTTGGTCATTAAAACATATAGTTTGTAATAAAGACGCTTTGATATACACGTTATTCGCTTAACATTAAACAACCGTATGTATAAAGCATTTCACAAGGATGCATTCGGATGACCAAGCGTAATAACCTAGGTGGTTTTGCAAAGCGCTGGAAAGATTCATTAAGAAATCTCTTCCAACATTAATTGTCATAGGGTTTTTATTATGACAATCGAAACCTATATATCACACGATACGTGTTTAACAACCTATACAGAAAGTCACATATGAGGAAGTGACGCGAAATACATGCAGTGCAAACTGCTGCAAGGCTTAATATTGATGTATGGTCGTATTTTCTACAGGTGGATTCAATGGGGATTTCTTTGACGTGACTGCCCAGATAAAACTGGTCTTAGGAACGCGACATAAACCGACTCTTTTGGGACTTTGTTCATGTCCTTCTATAACCTATATTGTCATGGAAATCAGCCACCGGAATGTATCACGAAGTTTTGTCATAAATAGAAGTATCATGTTGCGTCCATTAATTTTCGATATTATAGTTACCCTAAAGGTAAAACTTTGTATTGCCTTCCAGCGTAACAATGAAGCTGATTGTTTGCCTGTGCTAAAAGAATTGTGAAGTTATGGTTAAAGGGCCTCTTGGGTTATATCATGATAACGCTGGTGGAGGTGTCGAATAAGACATGCGAATGGCACCTGTCGTTAGTAATATTATCTCAATCTTAACTTCGGTGTATGTAACGCGTAGCTTAAATAACTTTTACGTTCGTTCAATTTGGACAAATGTTATAAGGTTATTACTAGTGTGAATAATTCCATTCAAGTCAGAAAATACCACTCTTAAGTTGATCTAAATACGGAACAGAGAGTCAACGGCGGTATTGACGTATCCTACAACTGATGACTTACTCACACAATGTTTGTGTCTTCTACTTCATGTGATGGCCTAGCGCTATGCTATATGCATTTGTAGTAAAAGTATCATCACCGTTGCTACTATCATTATGAGCGTGGTTAATTTATATTCAAAGAAACCTCTTTGAAGCATTATAACATCATCGATCTTATTAACGTTTTAGTCAATTCAAAGTTTTTGGATCATTTTTTGTTTATTGAAAAGTCAATGTAGCATTCTGTTAGCACTGCAGTTATGCTCTGTACCCGTACAGTATATGCAATATTTCTCATCAACGCAGCCTATATAGTGGTACTATTAATAAATCAAATATGTTACAACTGAGTGTAAGACGACAGATCAGGATAGAGAAGGGAAGACTGCCCATTCACACAACAAATGATTGGTGCTGTACGACTTACCCTCTTCTATACTCATAAATGCCCCAGGCAACAATACATTGAGGAAAACAGCCATCTTGCCGTAAACACAGGGGCGGATGTATTTCTGCCTTGTTGATGATAATGAACGATCTGATGTGTGATTTTCAGCTGCATACTGCATTCTCTCAAATTCCTGCAGATCTTTACAGCCCAGACTCGGTAGCTCTAGTGCGTGTGTGAGGCAATGAATATTTCTCAAGTAATCTCGATTTGTGAAATATGCACATATCGTTGTTTATATGAGCTGAATGCATTGAGGCGCTTAACGATAGTGAGACATGTGATCTATTTATAGCTGCAAGTTATTGTTTGCTGTAATAAACAACAACGAAGCATGAATTAACGACTGTAGATCGATATGAAGCATTGCCACTGAATGACCGTATGTCACCTTAACAAGCAGCAATTGTCAGCAATGGGTAAATAATCAGCATGCATCAGAGAGTTCTATTGTTCATCACTGATTAATGCTGGCGGGCGTGGTGAGATCGACGAGCAATATTGGTCTTCATAAAAGCATTCAATAAGCAAGGTCACCATCTCGTACAGTGTTAACCCCACAAGCGAGGCATATATACAGCGGAAGTTATTGTCTTATATGTATGTGTTTAACCATATATGCAGAACGCAACATGAGATTAACTATATGAACTGTGACAAGTCTTAACAATGATCGCCATATATCACCGCAGATATACGAGTAGTAGTATTTGCTTGACGATTACACATTTTAATAGATAACACGTTTGATGCCTAATTCTCGGATTTTGAGCTTTAAATACGACAAGATTATAACCCAAATGACAAAAATACATATACCTTTGCTGACAATGTCTCACCTATTTATAAGTCCTCAATGGAGAGCAGTAGAGCGACCTTATGCTATACAAAAATGTGTGTAATCTCACTGAAGTCAGCTATCAATATAAAACCTTTTTCTTTATTTCATTACAGCGAGCTTCTTACACGGTAAATATTGCGCTGGTAGTGTTCCTGTGATCATGATGAGCAATCCTTGACCTGTCACCGAACACTGCCATACTATTGAAGTATCGGAACATATCCAACAACGATATAACCAGGACAAACATTTCACTACCGGCATGGTGATAGACGGAAGCGTCAGCCTAATTATATTCAAATACCTGACTTATGTAAAAAGATACCGATAAAACAATAGACAAACGCACCGAGTGCCGCATCAGTAAACATTAAGGCGGACAGGGAAATATTACGTTAGTACAATCAATTATTAACTGCTCCTTGATTATTACACCCTCGAGTTATTTTTTTCATCAAATCAAAATAGCCGCCGCAACAAACTATACATACATATGCAAATAGCAGTTTAATGCGGCAATCAAAACGAAACCACGCGCGTCATCAGCAAAATGGAGATGTATCGGACTCTTTTTGGGCGTCATGTTTCCTATCGCTGCCCACATGACTTGACAGTCATTTGTCATTTTGTCATGTAATGACGTTGGTTGTGAGATAAAAGTGATGACGCTGAGCAGCTAAATTGTTCCAACACTGCATTACCTAAATAATTTATAGTCAATGGTACCCAAGCCAAGTAGATGTAGCCATTCCGAAATTATGAGAAACCACGAAGGTTATCTCGGAACGTGACGGTTCTAAACGCCAAGTCTTAAATAACGGAAAGTCTTTATTGTTTACCGTTTGCTAAATACTCCAGTGTCCTCTTATCGTGGAAATGCTCAACCAGCAAAAGTTATGACATCCCGATTAATCTTGTTGCTCATTATTATCCAACAATTTACATTTTTCATTATTAAATTGATTGCAACGTTTTATTTGTAAACTTGCTTATTGCATCCCATGCATGGTTAAGATAAGGGGGCATAATTTCATTACAGATGCCAAATGGCAGATTGTTAAAACAAACCCTTGAGGGCGTTGTCTATGTTAAAAAATATAACATATTGCAGCAGAAAATATTTTTAATTGCATATGAAAAATAGTATTTTGCTACAAAAAACATTAATGGCGACTTCTTTATTGAAAATACTACATATTTCTGCGCTTAGTCTAATAGCCTTTCCTATCTATCCCCTTAACAAGTACCAAATCGTGGGATTTACCAAAATGCAAGGCTGACCGTGTTGATAAGTAATAAGTGGCGCTCAAAGCAATGCGCTGAATGCTATAATACGACTAATGTATAAAACAGTGGATACAGCGCATGGGACAGCTGAGCTATTGATTGCAACAAACCAATTAATGTGAATGCTCAATTATCATCATATACACCAGGTTGGTGATTGCATCACAGCCCAAGGCAACGGATGGGTGTGTCAAACGGCCGGTTTCAATTTTTATCTGCTGTTGAATCTGAATATTTGGTCTTGATGGATGGTAACAGTAACTCAGGAATTAACTCATCGCGGAGACATAGAACCAGCATAACAAAACCCAGGTTATTATTTCGCGAATGAATTGCCGACAACTAAAGAGAGTACGCATTCACCGTCGAAAAATCTTTCCAAAGAAGCAGTAATTATGCTTTCTTGATTTACGCAGGAAGATATACCATGGTTGCACGTGACAAAAAGACGTTAGCAGCTAACATTTCAGCATTCACACTGATGCAGACATAAATTACAGAAGTTAGATACAGGATCAAGTTGAAAATGAGAGCCAGATCCTATGTAAAACATTAGCAATATTATCATAAATAACTGAAGTATAAATTACATGAATATGGTGGTACATGACGACTGTGATGTTAAGGGAATTTCATTCCACGATAAAGTTCACACTTAACCCGGAAACCTTTTTTTGCCACCTGCGACATGCTTGTTCTTTTTGCAGCTGATTAATCCATCAGCCATGCCGCTTAAATTATTACTTTGGTAGGAAATTTGACTCTCTAGCCTGTTAATTAGCTTTAACAAGACATGAAACATTGTCATGATTCTCGAATGCTCTCTTCTGTTACTACCTGCGGCTGTCAGCTCTTCATACTATGCATCCACCATAGCAGGATATATATACGCATATAACACTATGTATGCATATAACACTATGTTTTACCAAAACGGTGAAGACGACGTCTGTGAACTTAAGCAACGTTGATCGCAATTTAATATATGACTGGGCAATATACAAATTAAATTGCATAAGAGGATCACCTTATCCTTAATGGCAAAGGAAAAACAAATAAGGCAAATAACCGACAGATAAAGACAATCTTTCATGTTAATTATCCTTGACTGGCTTTATATTGGAGGCTATGATCGTCGATGTCATAACGTGACAGATTTGTAATGAACATCTTATTGACGATCTGAACTGTGGGAAATGCTAAACCGCGTGATCATATCCGCTAAACAAATTATTTGTTATCCATGATGATTCATAAACGTATTTACCACAATGGATAATATCAGCTGTCTAAGGGGCTGTAAAAAGTAAGGCAACTTTCGAATGGCTCACAACGAATGCAATACGTAATGCAATAACAGCCGATGCTAAAATTGCCCGATAGGTTCCACATATTGATGCAATAATTTGCAGCAGACAGTATTGTCTCAGAGGGTTGATAAACCGAAAACGCCCTGTATCAGTTTCTTCCAATTGACTGACGTAGTTCGTCTGAGCCACATTACCATGAGCTATTGCCTGTCTGTAAACTGTCACTCATTTGCCTAACTAACTTAATTTATGCCCCTGCCACATATCAATTCTCATGTGAAGTGTCAGAGGCAGACAGATATATGGCATCTCTCTGGCTCAACTGCTGATCAGGTTTCGACATCTAGTTAACATGCTTGGTTAATGCGATGCAATGCCTATCAAAAGGCTTAAGAAATATATACATAAATACGTGACGCATTCCCGTGATTCATCACCTGATGATGCATATTTACCACGCATTACCTAATGTAACGACTATTGTGCGTTGTATTGCTCTTGGTGAGGCCTAACACTCCCACACAACGTTATGCTGATTGGTAAGTGAGAGACACACGATGCAGTAGTTCCACGACGATAATTTTGGCAACAATTTGCGAATCAGCCATTGTATATCTCAACCTCAATATATGGTATCAAATGGATGTGAATATTAGACAGGCAAAGCTTTTATATCAAGGATTAAAAAGCTTATATCTCGGAAGTGCTTCACCAGAATGTTCCTTGGGCATATTAAATTGTTGCAAAGTGTTCGCGCATGTTTGATCATTCTGTAAGGTCGGTATATCAGGATTTTTTTTTATCTGCGGATACAGCCTTAACGGGATTCGAGCTAGACAGATTGGTCTTTCTGAGTTTGGGCATGCAATGAATACTCATGTGAAACACCAACTACCTCATAAGACTGATGGGATCGGTTGGAAGAGTCAGGAACATACCAGCTACAGAAAAGTAACATATAGCCTTATCGCTTTATTCCAAAATTGTTTTTAATGACACGCTCACATCTAAAGATTGCTGAAAAGATTGTTTCAATTGTTGCAACTGCGAAAGTATCCCATAGTGTTAGAATCCATAACCTAACAAATAAAGCGTATTCTAGAACTCTAATTCACATTAAGCGTTAATGTGTTACACTTACCATAAACGTAATTGATGTTGATAAAGAAGTGGGCGTTTAATTACCCATCATTGTAACTTATCGTCAATTATCGTCTTTGAAATCCTTATCCCGCTCACTGATAATGGATGATGCTTGCTCAATACACACGCATTAATAGTCAATTATTGACTTCCTTCTATGTGATGCATATGCTGGTGATATATAGCCACGGTTATAAACAGAGCGTTTAGTATACCTCATGATAATGTTGTGATTATTAGTGGATGATTCCGCTCCACAGTCGATCGTGGTTCAATATCGTTATTGGTAATGGCAGTAGTCTGTATAGTAATAGTAAGCCGTCTAGCATAGCTATCATAGCTTGTCATATACAAACATATCAAATATTCCATTGCAAATCCTGTAAACCCAATTACACTCCAACTTCTTTCTCACTCCAACGTCTGGCATCTACGAAATCTAGATTAATCAGGTGGGCTACATCCCTTGATCCAGGTGTTGTGATGCAATCAGCGAATCGTGGGGATCTCATAGAAATTCCCCCGCAAATAGCAATAATGATGCGAATCTACCTTACCTCATCATATCCACGTGGCTATCGGATTGCGTCATAGTTCCTGTCATGATGTTTTCTTTATTCATTAAGTGTTTTGCAAATGTGTTTCTAATTGTAAGTACGACTTTGATGGCGTTTGGAAATGCCCATACGTTCAGCTGTTTTGTTATATGACTGTAATTAGATTCTTGACATGCAGGGTTTTCTACATGGAAATGTTTATATAATTGTCTCGTTGCTTGTTTATGAATATATTTAAGGATGGACAGAGATATGTTTTTATGTGTGTTTGCTTTAAAGTATTATGCGTTTGGTTCTAAGAAAAAATGATGTATTCGCCTTATTCGCTTTCAGGTAGATGCGTTAACGTTTATTGATTGTATCATATGTGCATCATATATGCTCATCGATATGGTTGATTTTGCGTGTATGTGTGATTCTATGTAATGGCTGCATCCGGTAAATACACACTGGTCTCATGGCAGGGTAACCATTTTCAATGCAGCGGTTACTAAAGAAGTCTTAAGCAATGGTACAGGCAGTGTAAAACTCTCAGATAGAGAGAACAATTAGCATGTGTCTATATGTGATAAATATCATTTTCTGTAAACATTTAAAGTTTAAACTATTGGTAATAATGAACGTATACAATACAGGTTAGCTTAACATTGTCTCATGATCTAAGCACATCACGACTGGTTGCGTGATATTCAAATCAACCGTAAGTTAAATTTCCCCGGGTGATTTGTCTAAAACAGGTTTGCTCTAAGTATGTCACCAGTGATGCCTTAAACACAATATTCATCCAATCCTTCCTTGTTATAAAATGCTTACCGTTTTGTAGCAGTGTCTAGCAGCTCATATGTATGCATAAAATGCAGGATGAACCCATAATCATCCCGCCCTCACAACACATTCGCAATGTACCTTACTCACACCATACTGGATGCATACGATCTAAAATGCTTTGAAGAAAAACACGCAATATATCTGTAAAAGATTAAAAGCTTTTAATGCAATAATCGGTTTGCATGCAGTTTCTAGCTCGCTGTCGCTGATTGTGTCAAACCGTGACTATTATACAGTGCTATATAGTATGCACAGGTGATGCTTGCTGCTCATACATTTACGGTATACAGTATATCTCGGGCTTGAGCATAAGCCTAATGGACGTTCATTTGTCACCATACACTCTCATCATTTTTATAGTCTACCTCTATGATATATTTCCAAATTTACAGACGTATACCAGCGTCTGACAAAAAAGTCAACAGTAGAAAAGTAAAGCTAATACGTTCACACCATCGCGCATATACAGAATCGCGCATGTTCATATACCAGCATATATGTTAAGTCATGTGAGTATACACGTCAAGGAGTATAGGCTGTAATAGGATGCACCTTAACGACATAACATGCCGTACATATCTCTCACTAGTTAGATGTGGCAATTGACATTAAGTTTGAGTTGCGGTTTTGTCTCGAAACAGTTATTCCTGCCGTGTCATAATTGTGTAGGCATGTGATCCGTAAAATATGTCCATATGTATTATTTGAGGTTGTTTCTCACAGTAACGAAATACGAACATCGTTGGACGAAGCATGGTATATTGTGTCAGCTGTGTTATAGCAAGCGATCCACGAGGCAATGTATATATCATTCTATGCGACCCTTGTGACCGCCAATTTTTTTTCAGCTTCTATAGCCGCATTTGATAAACGACCATCGCTTTCCACTTATATCAAAAGATAGAGGCAACGTAATGTCAAATCCTGAAAAATATTGGAGGTAAATCGGTTATGCAATAAATTATCATGACTCTTAAATCGAAAGCATTATTCAAGAACTCTTTTTCAGCACAAAATAATGCCCAATATATCGGCGAAATCATTGTCTGGTGGAATTATCCATAGTCAGATGTTGAGTTGCTAATTCTAACGTAACACGCAATTAGAAAGCATAGGGCTGCAACCCAACTGACTTGCTTGCAAATCAACCCCTGTATTCTGTTCCTTTGAACTGTAACACCAATGAAATTTAGGTTGATTACTTCATATGCTACAGAACGGATCAAACGCCTAGTTTTACAATTGAAACTAATAGAACTTCAATGGGCAACAAATATCAAATTTCTATTGTTAACTACCTTGTGTGATGGCTTTTATTTCAATGGTCGTTTCCATGACATAATTTCAAAGATTTCAATTGAATTACTGCCGAGATAAAGGAATTAATTGGAAAAGCAATGCCATTACCGGATTTACTTGCTTCTAGTTTTAGCAACATTACCCACCATATATTTTTTGCGATGTGGCCACCATGAGCTTAGTACTTGTGGCTTTTTATAGATGCGCCAGACTATTCGTGAATTATAATCGCTTCATAACCATATACCACATATGAGTGATATAATTAACGACGAGGCAGTATTTAATTGCAATGTATGAGGATGACTACAATGACTAAAAGTTACGTGTGGACATGTTTAATCCAGCTATTGTTTGATCACTTTGAATATCAGTTAAGACGACTGATAATATATTATGAACCCTTCAGCCAACCACAACAACAGCCACAATGATTGCCTTGTTCACGGCAAATATCCATGTCAGGCAGTGGACTACAAACCTGACCATATAATTTGCGTGACGATTATCTTGTGACAATTAAATATATCACCTGCTGTCAACTTGCCGTTTATGTGTGGAATATCCTTCGTCAATTATTTAATTAATCTATTCAAATTGGAGCAGTGAAAATCAATCTGCAGATATACATCTTTATGGATAACTGTTTGTTGGCTCATGGGTCGAACATGTTATTAATGAATAATCAGCGATTACAAATAAATAGACTGGGGTTTATTACTTAGTCGTACAGCATTACCCACAGAAAAATATTTATTAAGCTGCTCATTACAAAACGGTAACGTTAACATGCGGTACATCGATATTTCACTTGCGTCGTTGGTTTTGTTACGCCATTGAAAATGAGGTGCTCCTTTTATGCAATTTCATCGTTATCGTTGGGTAACCTCAGTGTTAAACATGTCTATTAAGCGCATTCTTCTATTTGATTTCCTGCAATTAAATGTTTTTTTCTCACACGCATATGTGTAATCATTTACAATGGGACACTGCCAAAGTCTCGGCTCGTCGTATTTCGAGATGCATAGTCAAAGGCAACGTTCAAGTCAAATGATGGTTAATGGAGGGTCAGTATTACCGCGGATAAATAATGAATGCAATTTTTCATTCTCTTTGTCAAAGGCTTTCTGGATATCTTCCACCTGGTCCGGGCAAAGAATGCTCACATTAATGTTCCACCTAGGTCACACGATAATCAAATTGACTGGATTATCTCATTGCCACATTGGCTTGAAATTCATCATTTACATTTTGCATTTTATGTCGATATCATGGTCAACCCTACCACGCGGGAACTGGGGCTATAAATACTTTTAAATATTACTGTAATTATATTATACATTGCTTGTCGCTTGTGGGTGAATATGCTGTCAGGATGATTTTCAATGGAAATTGATGTATCATGCAATGTACAAAGTATAAATGCTATCAGGTTAATCATGGCGTTGGTAAGGGCGATCATTTACGCCTGAAAATTAGATATTTCGAAAATTTAACAGTTTATGAGCCATCTACGCCTAAACACAATAACATCCCATCATTATGTAGCTTCATATTGTGTTGTGTATAACTATTTTTATATACATGCATAAATGCAGGGATGTGTATCGCACATGCTGCGGCGTATCAACGATCAGGAGAATGCTGTAGCCAAATATGTAGAGCTGATATCGCTAGGTAGTAACACAAGAGGGCGTTCGACACATCATTCTAGCTGATCCACGTCTTTTTAAATATATTAATTGATTAGAGAGTCAAATATCCTTCAACCGTTATAATTTAAGCAGCCAAGCTGACGGATAAAATAGCTTCCGGAAGCACATTGTGTCGAGGAAGACAAAAATAGGAATTGCCTCCATCCTGTTTCGTACGGCCTTTATTGATGCAGGCGCCAACTGCAAACGTCCTTTTGTTACGTGCGAGCTGGATACATGTACCCTCATAAATCACGAAAGGCTTTATATATTGCTCCCTCCTAATAAACGTCGTCGACAAGACATAAATCAATCATTGGTGGCATGGCTGTATCTCATGGTCCCAATATTGAATGCTTTCTATTTAGGGCCTACGATAGTTCCGCGATTAAAAAAACTGGGATTTAATTCACTAAACCATCAATCCTCCATCATGAGCACCATCTCTAATGCATATGATGATTGTGCATAAATCACGTAATGTTGGTGATGGCAGGCATCGCGGAACCTTAATGGAGTCCAATTATCACTGGGGGCGCTGGTGGTCTTGTTGTTGAAGTCGCAAACACAGTCATTTATCGAGGATTTGTACACTTTGCCCAAATGAAGGTATAAGCGGCGGGTAATGCTGACTAAATCATTACCACCAGGTGGCAATAGGTGATATAGATTATTGATCGGATATTCTATGTATCCTTTATAAACGAGCATGTTTACCAGACTCGCACCCTGGGTGACTCTATCTCTATGTCTTTCTGAATTTCTTAACTATGTGCTTCTAGGTAAGTCAGTCAGCTGATGGTTGTTTGAATGACGATTCCATGAAATACCATGGCGATAGCAAGGACGATGACTTTTTTCAGAGATCATAACGCATTATTATGTGACAAATGTCAGTGTCTGGTCTAATACTGCAACTTGTCACGGCGGGGGAAAAGAACAACAATAGCCAAAGAATCGTCCGGTGCAAAATGTGCTGGAATAGATGCTCAGATTAACACTCCTGTGCCGAGCTAGGCAGATATCATAGACACTTGTCTGGTAACTATGGAGTATGCAGCCAAAAACTCACCAACAATCACTAACATATACTATGTGTTTGAAATTGTAAGAAAGTGGATCAACGACACTGCTGATGCATAGGGGGGGCCTTTGGACGGTTAGTACTATGGATAGGCACGTGATTAGCACATGCATATGGTGCAGAACACTGATCGCACAGGCGCACATAAATATTCAGGCAAGCATTGTACGCAGGTAAAATTTTGCTTATTTTTAGACAATATAGAGATCAACAGCCCCTCTGTTTAGGTATAAACCGATGAAACTATGTATAGAAAGGCAAATAGTTCATCAAAAGAACACATTTACATCGTATTAATTTTTTTAGTTAAGATAACATTTTTAACATTTTACGATCCGCTAAGCACATTGTTCTACTCATGATACGTGTATAATTTCTTATTCAATAGACTTATCATGTACGATGTATGTTTATGGTATATCATCATTACGAACGTCACAATTATCATCAGCCTTGTATCTTGGTAATCATGGTAGTCTATCTGAATTATAGTCGCTACCTTAATACAAACCTACGCAAATACTAAACGATTCAAATCATGGGCATAGTTGTAGAAGTCATCACTGCCTTACATATAGCCAAACATCTGCTTTTTGTGAATGGTTCACATTGAATTGTGCCATCCTCCTTGATCGCTTCTATGTATTGTGAGATGCAAATGCTTTATCATTCATCAAGTCGATCTAACCATGCATACTAAAGATTCACAAACACAGCAGTTGTATCACTAATGTTAGGTTCTCTATCAAGAATTGAATTAATGCCACAAAACGAATACATTTTAGTACCCATTATTGCTTGGCGGCATCTTGCCACCAGCTTACCCTTATTACAACACTCAACGATCTATGCGAGCGAATGAAAGCATTTTACCTGACGTGCATGTATACAAATGCGTACTCAATCCTAAGGTGTATTAGCGATGTAATCAATCTATACAATCCAGAGCATGCAGTTCAACAGAGTGCATTAGTGATTGCAGACTCTGATGTGTAAAACACTCTGCATTTATATTGCAATCCACAAAGTGTAGTTGAGATAATTACTGACGTTGCCTTGCTGGTTTCTTTCTCTATTGTAGATACTGATGGTAAGGTTTTAAAACTAGCGTGTAGACGATAGTGATGTAACAGTGTTCAGCTGTCGGTGTGTAGGTTCTACATCTGCGGCGGTTTGTTTCCCGAGATTATGTTACCATCTATCACAACAGTGTCCAGTGTCAGCAGCTGCTAATAAAATTAAACCTTAACTCAGCCATTCGTTCTTTTTGCGTTTGAGGTAATCACCCAACTGGTGTATATCAACAGTTTTTATGCAGCTACATGATTTTGTTAGTTTCAACTCATATCTCAATTGTTCTATGTACCCTCTGTACTATTTTATGCTCCAGAGATATTAGATGAAGCGCATTCCTGTGTTCACCTAAAGATTGTGATAAAGAAGTGATGTTTTGAATGGTCGTTCGTACAACGTTTTGGCTGTCCATAGCTGCTGAAGCTGGTACATGTTAGAATAGAAACTGAGATATGCTATAAGACTAAGCGCATAAATATATAGTATTGTCAATATGAACATCGAAATTAAACAGGCAAACAGGCAAAAGCCCGAAGTAGTTAAAATAACATATGCCTCCAATATTATAAACAATGCACAAAATGCAGCAAACCATTTCGCCAAAAGGTCTTGAGATCAGAGCACTCATCGCCTGATAAACAATTAAGAACATCCGTTATCAAATACTTGGCGTTCACATCATTAATGATAAAAGAACAAAACATTAGCGCTTTTGGTAATAATTGGTAATGGTTGCATATAAACTTGGCTCGGGTACAGTTTCAGAACGATAAACGCAGCTTCATTACTTTTTGCTCCCTATTAAGAGCGTTACATTAACAAATGCCTAATGGATGCAATTCTCAGCATTCACAAATATCCGCAGATATAACCGCATACGTCCGATCCGTAAAATCATGTTTAGAGATCGATGTCCTAATTACCAGTGCCCTATTTTGCAGTGAGCAAGCAGAATAATTCTCACTTCGTGTATCTAAATCATGCAAGCATACTCTTATTGATGCAGTATAATACGCAGATAAAAGTATGTGCATAGTTATTGGAAAATAGATGTGATAAAAAGACCAATATCACCCTTGGGAATAGCGTTGACTGCTAACACTCGTAAAATTCTACAACACTTGACTGCGCGCGTGTGTGTGTAAGGGGGCAGGGGTATATATGGCTTTGTATCACTTGCTTCAAATGACGAAAAAAACCAGTTTGATGCTGTTGCGACTGACATTTTCTTCGATTCTCATCAACGTCAAGCCAAATTTTGTTATCCGCAATGTGTAGCCTGTTTCGAAATAAAGACACAGTTAATGCGTTGCCGAGAACCTAAGGCGTTATTTGCATGTATGGCTCTGTAAACTACCGCGGGATTTGGGTGCCCTCAGGTCATTTCTGTTCTCTGATTTATATGCTGTATTATAAGATTGGATGCTATTTCGTATGGATCAAATTTTAACTATGGTTGATGCCTACTCCAATATTTTCGATTTTTTCCGTGTACTTCTTTGCATTCCCCATTCTAAGTTGCGATTGTCCCGCCCCCTGCAATAGGGATATATGCAACACATTTTTACATCCGGGTGTTCTGGTCGGAGAAAAGTACCAACTTAAGTTTCACCGAAGCCGAGAGAATAATGTTTTCCGGATGATCAAAATGTCTTACATAGATATATGTTCACAATATATATCAATTCTAATATCATGATCATCCCAAACATCCGGTATCTCGTGGCATAAATCCTTTCAAATATATCTATATCCCCTTTTTATTACAGTGATGAATGGCGTAGTCGTAATATCCTAGAGTCAATCTGCATATAGGTATCATTAAGATGCTTTTTCATATATTGCGGAATATGCTTATCATATTATTTGAGTAATTGACGTAGTATGCAAATACACAATTCTCCGCGATAGAAGTACTATTAGGATTTGAAAGCGCGTTTATAATTGCTCAAAAGTTTAATATCTAGTACGATTCACTGTTTATAAACAATCTGCCCTAGAATCTGACAGCTTCACATGGTTATGGTAAAAAGTATTTCTTTGTTCAGACTTATACAGAGAGAGTCTCCGCCCTGCCCCGACGGATGTATTATACACGAACTGTCGCATCCATATAAAGGACAGAAATATAGGAAGATATGAAGATCGGACATCGGCAGCCAGAATCCGAGTAGGCATTTAACAAATCATCCAAAGTTTTCGACATTGTTCCACGTCTTGGCGAGCCCAATAAACTCACTATAGATTCAATTATCATTTGTGATAACCTAAGAGACATAACTGACGGATAAATTAGCCACCAGAAACGCATGAACGTCTGTATTAGTTTCATCCATGGCGACGACTTCTTTCAGATACTACTTGCATAATGAAATCTTAATTTGATGATGTCAGATTTGTGTCTGATACAGCAGTTGTAACATGAGAAGAAACCAACGGCAATGACTTATCCGTCTTTGAGTGCCAGTCAATCCGTTTCCTTATTCCTGTCGGAGCATCTGCTGTGACGTATGGGCTCGCAGCACCTCTAGCGGAATTCACGGAAACCTGCAAACAGCTGCCGTACTGAAAGAAGCACATGGCGAAATACCTTCTCCTCAGGTTGTGACAAGAATGCCAATTGTGATTTTTTTTTTACCTGTGAGAAATTATTTACATTAATATGAATGCCGAAAATGTCACATGAGTTACATGTATAAATAGCAAATTACTAAAACACGGTTGGAATAATAATGTCCCAAATAATACACATCAGGCTTGCTACTTGTCTCATCATCGGTTGATTGGAAGGAAAGTTTCTCTATGAACTCGTCCTGTGGTCTTGGATGTTGATACCTGTGTTTAATGATTAACATTAATATGAATGCAAACAATTTTATATGAGTTGCATTTTTAAAAAGAAAATTACCAAAGCTAACACAAACACGCCTCGATTAATTAGAGGACCGAAAGTTTACGCCAATACTCACATCCCACGAAAGCGAACGAATACTGTGTACATGTTTGTTGTCATAGCAAAGATCTCGCATATAACATTCACAATTTCATTAACAATATTTTGAATATATGTGCGGAATTGGAATGCATGTGGTAAGCGACTTGTCAATGTTAGTCATTAAGCAATTTTGCGAAAATGTGCAACCTGTATTAAATGACTTAGCAACTTATGAACGACGACGTCTAACACATATGAGATTGAATTGTAGTATATTAATAACTATTTATACAGAGGATGAAAATAAAATTCTAGCTTATCATCGTCAATCGGAGTCGCAAGGATTACTGATGATATAACCTATTACATATGCTTTTGCTTACCGCGTCTGTTCAATCACTCTCAGTGTCGCTGGTCCAAACAAACAAAGCATGAATTTTCCTTAGTAAAATGGTCAGATTAGACAATAAGCTGGCTCTGATGTTATAGCGGGACGCTGAGCAAATTCGCAACTGTATGCATCCAAGCCTCTACTAATATAATTAATGCACCTTGCTTTGTCCATATCAATATATATGAGTAAATCATGATTTGAGTCTAATACCGTGTTACAATATATGAAATTCAATATAATTAATGCCAAACTTGCTTTGTCTTTAATGATTCGGTCAATCTATATAGTATATCATGGTCGATCATCAAGAATTTGCGAATCAGAATATCCACATCATTACCATAATTAATGTGTCTTCTCTCATGCATGTTACCGCCGTCTAAAGGGTCAGCTACAATAGCATATTCAACTCTGCATTGTCTTGGGAGAGATTTACAATCGATAACTTTTTAGCAAGAATTGGTAATATTATCGTTAAAAGAAACTTATACTGACGAATCGCGAGATTTCACTTTTAAATGGTGGAGTCAGCTGTACCACAGTGTAACACATAGAGTACAGAACAAATTGATCCCAGCATTAAGAATCGTTACTATTTGGACTTAATGCTAATCACCATTAGGTTCCAATCCAGTGTCCCATGAAGAAAAAAACTTTCGAGTTTTGTCTGCAAGCCACTAGGTTAACATGAAGGTGCATGTGATGCAGCATTAATGGGTTTCAAAATTAAATTTAAATTTCTGTAAGTCCGATCCTGTGTGCAATACAAAATCATGCTAGCTGCATGGGTGGCACAGGAAAGTTGGAATGAATGTAGCTTCAAGAGGCAATATGCAGAGACAATCGCATTATGCGCTGGAAATATTCCAGCACCCGAGCGTATAGGTAATCACGCGGCTGGTGAATAGGACAGAGCACATTGACCATAGTGTCTGCATACATGAGCAACACTTGACTTTGACGTCGATGGTTGTTTATTTCCAAACGCGCAGAACTCTCTCAGGTAAGATCCTCAGTTGTCAGACAAACGTGTAGCAATGTATTATCTTATTACATATGTAAATGGTATATATACCACCAGGTACCGTGTGTTAGGATTGACCATAATATCGGCATATATGACATAATCCATGTTATAGCTATCAATCCATTAGACAATGCAGTTCTTTCGACTGATCTTTTTAAATATGACACAGGCATGTACGACCTCGTCAATGTAGCCGATATTGCCATCCTCTTACAAACCATCGGAGCAGCATCTGACATACGCATTAGCCAACACACACGAGCGTTTAAATCATTCAACAGACGTATTTACAACAAACTGCATGGTGTGCCGTGAGCGACGAAGGAACTGATCAGTTCTGACCATCAGCCAATGTTATCAATTTGTACTTACTTAGCTAGTCCAGTGCATTGAACGACCAGTCCCTTGATACCCCTTAACACCAGAAGGTGCATGTGATGCACGAAAATTGGAATCGTTTCTTTTATGGGTTAAAAGAGTTTTGGACATTATCAACCAGTAAGTCATCGCTGGCAAATATTCCTAATTAACACATAGGTGCATATGTGATGCACGCGGCATTAATGGAATAGTTTTCAAAATTAAATTTAATTATCTGTAAGTCCGATCCTGTGTGCAATATGTGCAAAACCAATCGACTATCTGTAATTATTAATTAACAATAGGAGCTTCCATGCATTGGCACAGGAAAGTTTTCCTACATGAATTAGTAGCGGATGTCTTGAGCATATGACGAGGCATGGTGGTGAATTAGATATATTTCATCAACACAGCTTCTGCGCTGACAATCATTCCATATTTGTCGCGAGCATATAGGTAAATCAGCGCGGCTGTACCATCATAGTTAAATGC
Source organism: Urechis unicinctus (assembly GCA_034190875.2). Classification (NCBI taxonomy): domain Eukaryota; kingdom Metazoa; phylum Annelida; class Polychaeta; order Xenopneusta; family Urechidae; genus Urechis; species Urechis unicinctus. The sequence goes on from CM067356.1 coordinate 73,409,999, forward strand.
AACATTAGACCATAAGTTTCTGCATGTTATGAGCATACATGAACTTTGACGGAGATGGTATGTATCCTTTCTGAGGCGCGCAGTAGCTGTTATGACATCATTACCCGCTCAGCCATAGGTTTCAACAACACCAATTAACGAGATGCAATATAAGTAGGACTTGGAAACACCTTTGTTATGGCATCTTGCAGTTCTCCAATAGCCAGTAGGTAATCACGCATGTAACCGTGAATTAGCTATCGAGCATTATTGAAATCGTTTTAATAGTGACTCAGCATACGAAATATCCAGCAATATCTTGAGTATTTGACGTCATCAAACAAAAATTAATCCGAGCTGCCAAGCAGATCTTTTAAACGGAAGATCATTCAGGCAGCGCAAACCTCGTGTTTGAGCACCCGATAAGTTTTGGAATGATAAACTAAATGAATAGGCATAAGGGGTAGACTTGTTAGGATTGACCATAAATATTCATCCAGCACCCGAGCTTGATAGTAACTTATTTGTATTACGATATGCTGTGCAATTTCCCAAACGCACAGAGAGCAACATTGTGAAGAACGGTGTTATGTAAGGTTGTCATTTCATAGTGAACTCTTAGGTAACGTCCTTTCATATTGTTGTAAACAAACTGTAGCAATGTATTATCTTATTACATATGTAAATGGTATATATACCACTACCGTGTGTTAAGGATTCCACCATAATATCGGCATATATTACATGGTATAATCCACCAGTTACCGTGTAGCTAGTCAATCCATTAAGACGACAATATGCAGTTATCCATATTATAGTACTGATGCAGTTCTTTCGACTGATCTTTATATGACACAGGCATGTACGACCTCGTCAATGTAGCCGATATTGCCATCCTCTTACAAACCATCGGAGCAGCATCTGACATACGCATAAGCCAACGTCTTTCCTCAGGCAGAACACGAGCGTTTAAATAATTCAATAGACGTATTTACAATGAACTGCATGGTGTGCGTGAGCGACGAAGGAACTGATCAGTTCTGACCATCAGCAATGTTATCAATGCAGTACTTAGCTAGTCCAGTGCATTGAACGACCAGTCCCTTGATACCCCTCCGTCTCTTCTGTCTGATTGTGCCTATCGGACTGTCTTAGATGTGAACTTTGATCTTGGCTCACTTCGTTAGTTATCCTAGTGATAGCTGCTGCTGGAGAAATTACGGGCTTTTCGTGGGTTATCTTGTGATGCGGCTGCTGTTCGATGTGACGGTGGTAAAGAATCTGCAATTCTCGACCTGCCTTCGTCTCGAATCAAAATGATTCGAGGTTCTCTCTCAAGACCTGATATCAAGCTGAACTTGCCCATCTCTTGAACATCCAGAGCCGCCTTCAATGCTCATGGCGACATTGTATATCTCTTGCCGTAGCTTATCCAAAAATCAAAATGAGCGTCCGGTCTTTTATTGCATGTGGCAGAGTAATTGTCGACCTGGTGGATGACGTGGTTTTGTCGGAGATAATTACTCCACTATGTAGATTTATGTGTATGGGGTAGTATCGAGAATTGTCCAAAACCATTAAAATATGTGTTCTGGAAATTGGTTATGGGGCTCTTCTCTCTGCAACATCTCTTGGTCGCAGGTCATTTACGCGTTGCCACTATATCTTAAATGAATACCTGTTAATTAGTAGCAACTACTGTTATAAGAATGTGTAAAGAGATTTATCATTGCATATTATTATGATAGGGTTATCGAAGAGTCAGGCTACTCATTAGTTCGGCCTGACTTGTGTGAAGCAGGTAAACCGCTAGATTATAATTACTTTGATGATGGCCATCTGGGATATCGTAAATTACAACGGTTAGCAGTAGTCGTGGCAGTAGCAGGACGATACAGATTAGTAAGATGTCACGTGATATTGTCCTGCTCAACTGACAACAAAACCTTTGAGATCACACATTGCTCAACGCAGCGTGAATTTTCTCGTTTGTTTACTATTACATGTTAGAGTTACAGCGACTGCATTTGCCTACTTTATCAACGTCAATGACACTATATTCGGCTCTTGTAAATCGATAAGTCAGTTTGCTAATAGAGTATTTCCGGTATTTGTAGATGTGCAACAAGACAAATATCGCTCAATATCCATGTATTTACGTCTATGGACATTTGTATTGGTGACTTAGGAAGTTGAATAAATTGGGGTTATACACAATTCATCTATTAGCCGCAAACTCGATGAAGCGAAAATGGCGTATAAGTTTCTTCCAATTGTCGTTTTGCCACGTTATTATTTGCTGTTATGATATGGCCTGGCCGTTAACTGTCACTGAATTGCTCAACTTACGGGTCCCATGCTCTAGCCACACAATAATTATCATTCGAAGCGTCACTGTCAGACATATATATGATATATATATGGCTCGCCTTCTGATTAAATTATGACACAGCGCCAACATGGTAAGTTGATATGATTTAATACATATCAAAATGCAGATGAAATTAATATGTATATACAGTTGCTTTGGGTGCATTCCCTTTAATCAACTACTTGCTCATGGAGGGACCCATCCGCCACACGTATAGCTGTGTTGATCGGAACATTGTAGACAGCCACTATGAAAGTCAAGCATGTCTTATAGCAACGATAACAATGGAACCTCAATAGGGTAATGTATTGTCGTGATAGTGGAAACACTTCGTCTGACGAATGGCAGTTTAAACTGACAGATACATAATTGTTCACACATATATAAGCAGCCGGGGTGGACGTTTATCTTTATCCAGTTGAGATCATCATGCTCAGCATTATATTTGTTTGAGATGGATTGAAAATTAAACATTCAGGTGTGTTTCAATCGTCATCTTACATGGCAGCTGGTTTGGTGTATTTAAATTACGTTATTATTGTGATAATATACTGCAACTCACCCCGCTAAAACACATATACACGTAAGCCGTTAAGCGATTATAGCATATATAATTATAAGCTTTTCACATGTAGGAATGAGTGATCCTGTTTAATTACTGGCGTATTTGATCTGAACTAAGCGGCGATAAAGCACCAGTATCAGTTCATGAAAGAGCAATGAATACCGTCATCAGCCATACAACCAGAAGTTATAACACGTCTTCGATGCATGACAATTAATGGTGAAGGTTGCACATTGCTTAGTTAGGTCAGCATAATGGGAAATATATTTATATACATAAGCATATAAATCTATGTTAATATATACGTATATATATATTTTCATATATATATATATATATACATATATATATATATACATAAATTAAATATATATAAATATATATTATGCATATATATATATGTAAATATATATATATATATATATATATATCTGTATATATATATATAGGTAAATATATATGCATATATATATATGTATATATTTATCAACACACATATATATATATATATATATATATATATATATATATGTATATATATATATATATTCATATAAATGTATATGTGTATATATATTTACATATATATATATAATAGAGACATGTTTATATTTAATATTTAAATATATGTGTGTGTGTGTGTGTGTGTGTGTGCACGCGCGTATGTGTGTGTGTGTGTGTGTGTGTGTGCAGCACTATGGAGCAATGCAATGTTTGGCAGTATCTGATATATCGCTGAATCTACTGTCCAATCTCTCGAGACTTCGTAGTTAATTGGCTCTTCTCATCAATACCAATTGCCTCTCTATATTCAGAATAAACAGTCTATCAAATGTCCGCTCTTCATTAAGGTTTAATCTACAGTTCTTGGTAATGGTGTAGGTAGCAGTAACATAGAATTTATATTACCATTTCGACTTTACAGGAAGCACAAAGATATATTATCAGACGTATGGGGCGCATAAAACATTCTGATCGACCAATTTACTATGCGCATGATACAGTATCGGACTTTTCTCCGGTTAAATAAGCCTTGAAATGGTGTAACAGATCATTGCTTTGCTTACACCACAGAACGCTAGGGAAAGTGCCACACAATACTACCAATTAGACGGCACTACTCAACTGTCATCAGACTTTGCAACCAATGCAATTCATAACATTCGCAATGTCACGCCTCTATTTTAAATGCCGGTATTTTAACAGGAACAACCATTTCTTTTATGCAGTAGAGCTGAAGTTCTATCTCGAATAAAGGCGTTATGTTTTAATCAACATGCTTTATGTTTTGTATGATAACAATCAAAACGTTATTTCCATCAACACACCAACTGTCATGATATTCATCGTAAATAGTACATAAGAAGCTCTACTTATGCCAACATAACAGCTACTGTCAGTGTGAACAAACATCTATCCGCTGATGTGCATACTGTGTTTATCCACTATCGTTGTTTCACGACATTATTTTACCTGATCGGTCGTGTTTCACTATATTTTCACCTGGCTCGGCTAAGGAGACAATTTGTGGCCTTCATGATAATCCACAGGTATCACCGTCTTAGAATAATACGTACAACCTGTTTCTAATGACCCGTACCCGTCAAAGGGCAGCCTCAATGACTCTTTTTGATAGCTACGTTCGACCGCATACTTAATTATTCTGGGCTCAAGATTGAAACTTACCGACACGCATTTATGCAACGGTTCAGGCAGATTGTAAGGAGTGGGTAGCTGCTTAGGGCGATCAATCAGAGGCATATGCTGGTTATTTTTAGCGGTTTTAACGAGAATTTGTTTTTGCCCTTCAACAAGGCATCTAGAGGCTTTCCACTTTGTGAAATAATGTAGTCAATTAGATGGTGGCCACGGACCAACAGTCTGAATTAAGGTATATGTTTAAAGGCAGGACAGATACACCATTTGCATGCGTGCAACATCATTCAACGGCCAGCAACGTGTGGTCTCCTTGTAGAATGCAACGCCAGGACAGAATTTATTCGAGCATTGTTAAGTACATGTGATGTTTGAGACGAGGATTAGTGTGCGATAGATTAAATTCAACATATCTTGCCAAGTCTAAAACATACGTATTTGGTATACTCTTTACATGTTTAAAATAATCTCTTCAGCGGAACCGCTGAAGGAGTATGCAATTGTTAGAGAGTAAATTAACAACACATTACACGCAAGCGTTTGAACGTTATTGATGTCAGCATTACGGACTGCACCTGAAAGAACTTATTTTCCTTCCATGACGTCTGAGGTCGATGTATTTCAGATCACCGGTTACTAGTTAATGGTATATGCTTGATTAATTATTGTGACTATCAGAACGTCGCTAGCAATGTTTTATTGTGTAAAACTGTACTTTAGATTACGATACTCACTGGTAAACATTAACTCGGTACATATTGGGCACTGCACCTTCTACATGTCATCCAGTCAGTAGTCACTCAGTCTGGCAAAGGCGTTAACATCGTTCGATGGTAAGATGACTAAATCTAGCATATGACGGTTGTGATTGCAGACTATCAGCGATGGTGGTTTTGGGCGCCAAATATGATTAAACGAATAATGGCTGTTTCGATGAAATATCACGTTTAAGTAATGTATTTACTTCTTTAAGTGGATATGACGTTACGCAGTTTATATGAACGAAATATGAAGGGACATTCAAGCAAATCACTGCAAGCATTATATAAGAATCAAGTCAGCACCGTCGTTGTGGTTAATGTAGTATTACCATGCACTATATCAAAATAAAAATAATTTTCCCGTAAATCCATAACATGACGTGATATGGAGTTGCAATGCTTAATAACTTAGGAGATTGTAACAATAATCTGAACTGATAAGACTTGATGCTGTTGTGATGCACTACATACATTCATGCAAATTATACAACAGGACAGAAATAATCCTAGCATCAGGAAGCAGCGATTGGCGATTCTTTGTCATCATCACCGGCAAATTAACGTTTTGGGATCCTGAATAGGTGTTTATTATGAAAATTGATGATGATGACCGGCAGCATGACGTCACGACAGAGGTCGAAATATAACTGATGACGTATGTCATGCTGGAGAGGACATATTTAAATCATAGAAAGCAATGTTATGCACCAAGACGTTGTCCCATTAACTTGCTCTGCTCATTTTATGTTTATTGTAGCCGTCACGGGAGTTGTGTTTAAGACATGAAAATATTCTTTTCACTTTATTCCTTAACATTCGTAAGCAGACTGTATGTATGCTTTCCAGGCATTAATCTCAGCTTGTGAGAGCACTAAGCGAATCTAACCATGACCATCATTTGAATATTCGTGTAGGCCAAGCCCATCGTTAGATTACTTTTACATGTAAGCTTGTCATTTGTCAATTAATTACTCTGAATAGTGCACCCCATGAGGGAAAGCATCACCGCACATATTAAGTTACAACCAGCCAAGGCCATCCGTGGCAGACATACATATATATATCTCGCATGATCTCGCTCGGGATATTAGTGGTCTCATTTATCAATTATATCTCACATCAATGTACTTGCTTAATCTTCTTTATTCACCTTGAATCAATGATTACTGTTTAGGTTAATAATAAGCTTGACCCCGGATGACTTTCCATAAATGACTGGTTTAAACTATTTGAAATTTGGGCGGTCTTGTTCCTGAGATTAACCCGGTATGTATGTATTCGTTTCTTGAGATTGATTAAGCAATTATGGTTTTTTGGTGTAAAATTTGATTAAACGAAGAATGGCTGTTTCGATGATATATCCGGCAAAGTAATGAATGTACTTCTTTAAGTGGATATGACGTTGCGCAGTTTATATGAACGAAATATGAAGGGACATTCAAGCAAATCACTGCAAGCATTATATAAGAATCAAGTCAGCACCGTCGTTGTGGTTAATGTAGTATTACCATGCACTATATCAAAATAAAAATCATTTTCCCGTAAATCCATAACATGACGTGATATGGAGTTGCAATGCTTAATAACTTGGGAGATTGTAACAATAATCTGAACTGATAAGACTTGATGCTGTTGTGATGCACTACATACATTCATGCAAATTATACAACAGGACAGAAATAATCCTAGCATCAGGAAGCAGCGATTGGCGATTCTATGTCATCATCACCGGCAAATTAACGTTTTAGGATCCTGAATAGGTGCTTATTATGAAAGTTGATGATGATGACCGGCAGCATGACGTCACGACAGAGGTCGAAATATTACTAATGACGTATGTCATGCTGAAGAGGACATATTAAATCATAGAAAGCAATGTTATGCACCAAGACGTTGTCCCATTAACTTGCTCTGCTCATTTTATGTTTATTGTAGACGTCACGGGAGTTGTGTTTAAGACATGAAAATATTCTTTTCACTTTATTCCTTAACATTCGTTAGCAAACTGTATGTATGCTTTCCAGGCATTAATCTCAGCTTGTGAGAGCACTAAGCGAATCAAACCATGACCATCATTTGAATACTCGTGTAGGCCAAGCCCATCGTTAGATTACTTTGACATGTAAGCTTGTCATTTGTCAATTAATTACTCTGAAAAGTGCACCCCATGAGGGAAAGCATCACCGCACATATTAAGTTACAATCAGCCAAGGCCATCCTTGGCAGATACACATATATATATCTCGCATGATCTCGCTCGGTATATTAGTGGTCTCATTTATCAATTATATCTCGAATCAATGTACTTGCTTAATCTTCTTTATTCACCTTGAATCAATGATTACTGTTTAGGTTAATAATAAGCTTGACCCCGGATGACTTTCCATAAATGACTGGTTTAAACTATTTGAAATTTGGGCGGTCTTGTTCCTGAGATTAACCCGGTATGTGTATTCGTTGAGATTGATTATGCAATTATGGTTTTAGGTGTAAAATTTGATTAAACGAACAATGGCTGTTTCGATGATATATCCGGCAAAGTAATGAATGTACTTCTTTAAGTAGATAAGACTTTGCGCAGTTTATATGCACAAAGAACATTCTAGCAAATCACTGCAAGCATTTATGTGAGAAACAAGTCAGCACAGTCGTTGTGGTTAATTTAGTATAACCATGCACAATATAAAATAAAATTATTTTCCTGGAAATCAATAAAAGGACGTAATATGGAAATACCATGATTTATAACTTCGGGGGAATGTTGCAATTATCTCTATTGATAAAACTGATGTTGTGATACGCTACGTGCATTCATGCAAATTATACAATTGGGCATTTGGTATTCTACGAGAAATTATCCTGGTATCAGGAAGCAGAAATGAGTATTTGTTTGTCATCGTCACCATCTAATTAACGGGAGTTGTGTTAAAGACATTAGTAGATTCTTCTCACTGTATTAATTAACATTTGCAAGCAGTCTGCATGTATGTTTTCCAGACACTGATCTCAGCTTGTGAGAACACTAAGCGAATCGAATCCTTTGAATACCCATCGTTAGATCACTTTTACATGTTAGCTTGTCATTTGTCAGTTCATTATAGTGAACCCCATGAGGGAAAGTATCACCCTCTTCGCATATATCAAGTTCCAACCAGCCAAGGCCTCTCTTGACAGATATACATCGTCCTCATCGTGCAACACTTGGCAGAAACATACACCGGGCGAACGGAGACTTTCGAGTTTGTTCGCATACAACATTACCTGCAGCCAAGTTAGGGCGCGAAACGATACGATATCAGATTGTAGTGCTGATTGCGTACTAACAGAAAATTACAACATACTATTTATGCTTCCAGAAAACTCGATATCCCTTTTTTATATTTTCATCATTATTTTGTAATTACGTCAGAAGAGCGGAATTGCACCACGCTATGTTTATTTGTTTATCTATACACATAACTCTTACACCCACAAGCGAACATTTCGTTGTCTATTTACCGACACATTGGATGAAATTTATGCCGCGAGGTCACACAATGTAGACTCATCCGTAATAAATTTCAGTTATAAATGACGATTCCAAGAAGTCAATGATATCACCAAGAAACCTAGTCGGTGAAGCACAACGGTGTTTATTCTTTTTGAAGACTAAGCTGCCGTGGTTGAATGAAATGTAACCTACTAGTCGTCTTTACTATAGACTAGAAGGGAGTGCGCAACATTTGCATTTTATTGAAATATAGCTTGGGGCTTCGACAATCACTATAATTAATGCAGAGTGCAAGTTAGCACACAAGATGAAATTTTACATTCGGGGTTGGCCTCAAACATGCTCTGCATTATTTCAAAAGTCATTTATGTGATTTTCCTATAAAATGACATGTCGATCAGGGTAAACAAATCACATTTGGCCTGCTTAATACCGCAGTTAAAGTCAGTCATACACCAAGGGTTACACTTGCATCTCTCCAGATTTTAATCATATGGTGCCATATATTTGGACCGTTGGAAAATACTGACATGGCCTTTGTGAGAATGAATGGGCGATGCAATATATTGCAACAACATCTGGCTGTTAGTAACGGAATTACACGATATTCCTGATAAAAGCAATGTTGTCATTCCCCTATTATTCTCTCAGCAGTCAATGCTAATATCGACAGAAGGGGTATAATACATGAGTTAGAAATAATAACGTGCAAAATCTGCATTTCTAAACGGCCGCGTTGCCAACACCATGCTGTGCTCAACGCCTTTTTTATTCGTCTGTGTCCATCAATGGATATTCTCACAAAAGTTGCAGGAATCGCTTTTACCAGCAGATGAATTCCAAATATGTGACAGTCGTGTTCATAAGAATACGCAACACTGTTCTATCCTAGCTTTGTAGAGACTTCAAGCAGCTCTAATAAAGGTTTAAATATACCACGAGAGGACATTATAAACAATAAACAGACGATTAAGTGGGCAGGTAGATCGTTGTTCGGTATCTAAATGTTGTACTCTGTGTTATTATAGGCGATGAATGTAAGTCGCTTTGAATAACCGCCCTCTGTTTTTCTCGATGTTCCAAGGACGTCAAAGTTAACTGTTATGTTCCGGTCGTGGACGTCAACGAAGTTTAGAAAGATTAGGTTTTCTCAATCCCCTTATCCAGAAGATAAGCGTGTAATGATTAGGTATTCACGCAACAAGCAACTATAAAGCTAAGTAACGTATTGCGTATGCACAAGGCATTTTGTCAGGATTTTACGATGTACGAACGTCTTTTAGTGCGTCTGTTGTCTTCTATGATATATGCGTCTTGTTTTAAAACTGTCGCCTTGGGGTGTATGCCCATCAATAGCGCGTTTGCACTTATTGTGCATAATTTTGCGTGTATAGGTATAACTGTGTGCACACCGTCATTTACTATTAGTATAAGGTCGCATCCGTTGACTTTCCTGAATATGTACGTTAAACATCTTCCTAAAGTAATTTGGTAATTCATTGTATGTCTTTATATGTGCATCATCATCAGATAGATAACAAATTTTATAAAACCATGGTCACCTTTTGATAAACTACGGAAGGACCTGAGGCCTTAAATAAAATAATGATGTTTCTTCCAGCAACGCAGGGATATCACGAATGTCTTTTATGCGAATAATCGTGATGTCCATCGACATAGCAATCAGGTAACGGTTAAGACGAATGCAAAGTGGTGAGAATTTCATTAAGACAGAGCATTGCATCAAATCTCGCGTTCTACATCGCGATTATATAAGTTGATTAGACAGGCTAACTGTGCTGCATACGCAGAAACCCCGAGGGGCAAGTGTCCACTTGTCACATACACATGGGCAATGCCTGGTTTACTGCCCTCAGTATGATTGCAGTAAAGGTTAATATTATAACATATGTTGATAGTTCCATTGATACACGTTGAATCTGTGTGCGTTAAGGGAAATTGATTCGTGGCAGCACGTGCAGATATTTAGTGATCTCGATTTAAAATCGTATGATGCTGTGACTTTACACCCATACAAACAGGAAAATTTCCCGACTCTCACAAGTTAAAACCTATTTGGTCATTAAAACATATAGTTTTTAATAAAGACGCATTGATATACACGTTATTCGCTTAACATTCAACAACTGTATGTATAAAGCATTTCACTAGTGATGCAATCGGATGACCAAGCGTAATAACCAAGGTGGTTTTGCAAAGCGCTGGAAAGATTCATTGTAAAATATCTTCCAACATTAATTGTCATAGGGTTTTTATAATGACAATCGGAACCTATATATCACACAAGACGTGTTTAACAACCTATACAGAACGTCACATATGAGGGAGTGACGCGAAATACATGCAGTGCAAACTGTCGTAAGGCTTAATATTGATGTATGGTCGTGTTTTCTACAGGTGGATTCAATGTGGTTATCTTTGACGTGACTCCCTAGATAAAACTGGTCTTAGGAACGCGACATAAACCGACTCTTTTAGGACTTTGTTAATGTCCTTCTATAACCTATATTGTCAGGGAAATCCGCCACCGAATATATCAAGAAGTTTTGTCATAAATAGAAGTATCATATTGCGTCCATTATTTTACGAAATTATAGTTACCCTAAAGGTAAAACTTTTGTATTGCCTTCCAGCGTAACAATGAAGCTGATTGTTTGCCTGTGTTAAACGAATTGTGAGGTTATGGTTAAAGGACCTCTTGGGTTATATCATGATAACGCTGGCGGAGGTGTCGAATAAGACATGCGAATGGCACCTGTCGTCAGTAATATTATCTCAATATTAACTCGGGTGTATTATAAGGTTATCACTAGTGTGAATGATTCCATTCAAGTCAGAAAATACCACTCTTAAGTTGATCTAAATACGGAACAGAGAGTCAACGACGGTATTGACGTATCCTACAACTGATGACTTACTCACACAATGTTTGTGTCTTCTACTTCATGTGATGGCCTAGCGCTATGCTATATGCATTTGTAGTAAAAGTATAATCACCGTTGCTACTATCATTATGAGCCTGGTTAATTTATATTCAATAAAACCTCTTTGAAGTATTATAACATCATCGATCTTATTAACGTTTTAGTCAATTCAAAGTTTTTGGATCATTTTTTGTTTATTGAAAAGTCATTGTAGCATTCTGTTAGCACTGCAGTTTTGCTCTGTACCCGTCCAGTATATGCAATATTTCTCATCATCGCAGCCTAAATTGGTGTACTTTGAATAATTCAAATATGTTACAACTGAGTGTAAGACGACAGATCAGGATAGAGAAGGGAAGACTGCCCATTCACACAGCAAAAGAGTGGTGCTGTACGACTTACCCTCTTCTATACTCATAAATGCCCCAGGCAAGAATACATTGAGGAAACCAGCCATCTTGCCGTCAACACAGGGGCGGATGTATTTCTGCCTCGTTGATGATAATGAACGATCTGATGTGTGATATTTTCAGCTGCATACTGCATTCTCTCAGATTCCTGCAGATCTTTACAGCCCAGACTCGGTAGCTCTAGTACGTGTGTGAGGCAATGAATATTTCTCAACTAATCTCGATTTGTGAAATATGCACATATCGTTGTTTATATGAGCTGAATGCATTGAGGCGCTTAACGATAGTGAGACATGTGATCTATTTATAGCTGCAAGTTATTGTTTGCTGTAATAAACAACAACGAAGCATGAATTAACGACTGTAGATCGATAAGAAGCATTGCCACTGAATGCCCGTATGTCACCCTAACAAGCAGCAATTGTCAGCAATGAGTAAATAATCAGCATGCATCAGAGAGTACTATTGGTCATCACTGATTAATGTTGGCAGGCGTGGTGAGATCGACGAGCAATATTGGTCTTCATAAAAGCATTCAATAAGCAAGGTCACCATCTCGTACAGTGTTAACGCCACAAGCGAGGCATATATACAGCGAAGTCATTGTCTTATATGTATGTGTTTAACCATCTATGCAGAACGCAACATAAGATTAACTATATGAACTGCGACAAGCCTTAACAATGATCGCGATGTATCACCGCAGATATGCGAGTAGTAGTATTTGCTTGACGATTACACATTTTAATAGATAACACGTTTGATGCTTAATTCTCGAATTTTGAGCTTTAAATACGACAAGATTATAACCCAAATGACAAAAATATATATACCTTTGCTGACAATGTCTCACCTATTTATGAGTCCTCAATGGAGAGCAGTAGAACGACCTTATGCTGTAAAAAATGTGTATAATATCACTGAAGTCAGCTATCAATATAAAACCTTTCTCTTTATTTCATTACAGCGAGCTTCTTAGACGGTAAATATTGCACTAGTAGCGTTCCAGTGATCATGATGAGCAATCCCTGACCTGTCACCGAACACTGTCATACTAGTGAAGTATCGGAACATATCCAACAACGATTTAACCAGGACAAACATTTCACTACCGGCATGGTGAAAGACGGAAGCGTCAGCCTAATTATATTCAAATACCTGACTTATGTAAAAAGAGACCGATAAAACAATAGACAAACGCACCGAGTGCCGCATCAGAAAACATTAAGGCGGACAGAGAAATATTACGTTAGTACAATCAATCATTTACTGCTCCTTGATTATTACACCCTCGAGTTATTTTTTTCATCAAATCAAAATAGCCGCCACAACAAACTGTACATACATCTGCAAATAGAAGTTTAATGCGGCAATAAAAACAAAACCACGCGCGTCATCAGCAAAATGGAAATGTATCAGACTCTTTTTGGGCGTCATGTGTCCTGTCGCTGACCACATGACTTGATATGTCATGTGTCATTTTGTCATGTAATGCCCTCGGTTGTGAGATAAAAGTGATGACGCTGAGCAGCTAATTTGTTCCAACACTGCATTACTTAAAAAAGTTATGGTCAATGGTACCCACGCCAAGTAGATGTAGCCATTCCCAAATTATGAGAAAGCACGAAGGTTATCTCGGAACGTGACGGTTGTGAACGCCAAGTCTTAAATAACGGAAAGTCTCAATTGTTTACCGTTCGCTAAACACTCCAGTGTCCTCTTGTCGTTGAAATGCTCAACCAGCAAAAGTTATGACATCCCGATTAATCTTGTTGCTCATTATTATCCAGCAATTTACATTTTTCATTATTAAATTGATTGCAACATTTTCTTTGTGAACTTGCTTATTGCATCCCATGCATGGTATATGATAAGGGGGCATAATTTCATTACAGATGCCAAATGGCAGATTGTTAATATCATTCATTCCATGATAAAGTTCACACTTACCCCGGAAACCTCTTCTTGTCACCTGCGACATGCTTGTTCTTTTTGCAGCTGATTAATTTTTTTAATCCATCAGCCATGCCGCTTAAATTATTACTTTGGTAGGAAATTCGTCTCGCTAGTCTGTTAATTAGCTGTAACAAGACATGCAACATTGTCATCATTCTCGAATGCTCTCTTCTGCTACTAACTGCCGCTGTCAGCATTTCATACTATGCATCCACTATAGCAGGATATATATACGCATATAACACTATGTATGCATATAACACTATGTATGCATATAACACAATGTTTTACCAAAACGGTGAAGACGACGTCTGTGAACTTAAGCAACGTTGATCGCAATTTAATATATGACTGGGCAATATACAAATTAAATTGCATAAGAGGATAACCTTATCTTTAATGGCAAAGGAAAAACAAATAAGGCAAATAACTGACAGATAAAGACAATCTTTCATGTTAATTATCATTAACTGGCTTTATGTTGGAGGCTATGATCGTCGATGTCATAACGTGACAGATTTGCAATGAACGGCTTATTGACGATCTGAACTGTGGGAAATGCTAAACCGCGTGATCATATCCGCTAAGCAAATTATTTGTTATCCATGATGATTCATAAACGTATTTACCACAATGGAAAATATCAGCAGTCTAAGGGGCGGTAAAAAGTAAGGCAACTTTCGAATGGCTCACAACGAATGCAATACGTAATGCAATAACAGCCGATGCTGGAATTGCTCGATAGGTTCCACATATTGATGCAATAATTTGCGGCAGACAGTATTGTCTCAGAGGGTTGATGAACCGAAAACGCTCCCAGTTTCTTCCAATTGACTGACGTAGTTTGTCTGAGCCACATTACCATGAGCTATTGCCTGTCTGTAAACTGTCACTCATTTGCCTAACTAACTTAATTTATGCCCCTGCCACATATCAAGTCTCATGTGAAGTGTCAGAGGCAGACAGATATATGGCATCTCTCTGGCTCATCTGCTGATCAGGTTTCGACATCTAGTTAACATGCTTGGTTAATGCGATGCAATGCCTATCAAAAGGCTTAAGAAATATATACATAAATACGTGACGCATTCCCGTGATTCATCACCGGATGATGCATATTTACCACGCATTACCTAATGTAACGACTATTGTGCGTTGTATTGCTCTTGGTGAGGCCTAACACTCCCACACAACGTTATGCTGATTGGTAAGTGAGAAACACACGATGCAGTAGTTCCACGACGATAATTTTGGCAACAATTTGCGAATCAGCCATTGTATATCTCAACCTCAATATATGGTATCAAATGGATGTGAATATTAGTTAGGCAAAGCTTTTATATCAAGGATTCAAAAGCTTATATCTCGGAAGCGCTTCACCAGAATGTTCCTTGGGCATATTAAATTGTTGCAAAGTGTTCGCGCATGTTTGATCATTCTGTAAGGTCGGTATATCAGGACATTTTTTTTATCTGCGGATACAGCCTTAACGGGATTCGAGGTAGACAGATTTGTCTTTCTGAGCTTGGGCATGCAATGAATACTTATGTGAAACACCAACTACCTCATAAGACTGATGGGATCGGTTGGAAGAGTTAGGAACATACCAGCTACACAAAAGTAACATATAGCCTTATCGCTTTATTCCAAAATTGCTTTTAATGACACGCTCACAGCTAAAGATTGCTGAAAAGATTGTTTTAATTGTTGCAACTGCGCAAGTATCCCATTGTGTTAGAATCCATAACCTAACAAATAAAGCGTATTCTAGAATTCTAATTCACATTAAGTGTTAATGTGTTACACTTACCATTAAAGCAATTGATGTTGATAATGAAGTGGGCGTTTAATTACCCATCATTGTAACTTATCGTCAATTATCGTCTTTGAAATCCACATCCTGCTCACTGATAATGGATGATACTTGCTCAATACACACGCATTAATAGTCAATCATTGACTTGCTTCTTATGTGATGCATATGCTGGTGATATATAGCCACGGACATAAACGGAGCGTTTAGTATACCTCATGATAATGTTGTGATTATTAGTGGATGATTCCGCTCCACAGTCGATCGTGGTTCAATATCGTTATTGGTAATGGCAGTAGTCTGTATAGTAATAGTAAGCCGTCAGGCATTGCTATCATAGCTTGTCATATACAAACATATCAAATATTCCATTGCAAATCCTGTAAACCCAATTACACTCCAACTTCTTTTTCGCTCCAACTTCTGGCATCTACGAAATCTAGATTAAACAGGTGGGCTACATCCCTTGATCCAGGTGTTGTGATGCAATCAGCGAATCGTGGGGGCCTCATAGAAATTCCCCCGCAAATAGCAATAATGATGCGAATCTACCTTACCTCATCATATCCACGTGGCTATCGGATTGCGTCATAGTTCCTGTCATGATGTTTTCTTTATTCATAAAGTGTTTTGCAAATGTGTTTCTAATTTAAGTACAACTTTGATGGCGTATGGATATGCCCATACGTTTAGCTGTTTTGTCATACGACTGTAATTAGATTCGAGTATATGCATGGTTTTCTACATGGAAATGTTTATATAACAGCGATTGACTCGTTATTTGTTTATGAATACATTTAAGGATGGACAGAGATATGTTTTTATGTGTGTTTGCTTTAAAGTATTATGCGTTTGGTTCTACGAAAGAACTAAAATGCGGTGATGTTGAACAGTGTATTTATGTGTTTCCGTGATTGGTGCGTCTGAAAAAATAATGTGTTCGCCTTATTCGCTTTCAGGTAGATGCGTTAACGTTTATTGAATGTATCATATGTGCATCATTTATGCTCATCGATATGGTTGATTTTGCGTGTATGTGTGATACTATGTAATGGCTGCATCCGGTAAATACACACTGGTCTCATGGCAGGGTAACCACTTTCAATGCAGCAGTTACTAAAGAAGTCTTAAGCAATGGTACAGGCAGTGTAAAACTCTCAGATAGAGAGAACAATTATCATGTGTCTATATGTGATAAATATCATTTTCTGTAAACATTTAAAGTTTATATTGGTAATAATGAACGTATACAATACAGGTTAGTTGAACATTGTCTCATGATCTAAGCACATCACGACTGGTTGCGTGATATTCAAATCAACCGTAAGTTAAATTTCCCCGGGTGATTTGTCTAAAACAGGTTTGCTCTAAGTATGTCTCCAGTGATGCCTTAAACACAATATTCATCCAATCCTTCCATGTTATAAAATGCTTACCGTTTTGTAGCAGTGTCTAGCAGCTCATATGTATGCATAAAATGCAGGATGAACCCATAAGCATCCCGCGCTCACAACACATTCGCAATGTACCTTACTCACACCATACTGGATGCATACGATCCAAAATGCTTTGAAGATGAACACGCAATATATCTGTAAAAGATTAAAAGCTTTTAATGCAATAATCGGTTTGCATGCAGTTTCTAGCTCGCTGTCGCTGATTGTGTCAAACCGTGACTATTATACAGTGCTATATAATATGCACAGGTGATGCTTGCTGCTCATACATTTACGGTATACAGTATATCTCGGGCTTGAGCATAAGCCTAATGGACGTTCATTTGTCACCATACACTCTCATCATTTTTATAGTCTACCTCTATGATATATTTCCAAATTTACAGACGTATACCAGCGTCTGACAAAAAAAAGGCAACAGTAGAAAAGTGAAGCTAATACGTTCACACCATCGCGCATATACAGAATCGCGCTTGTTCATATACCAGCATATATGTTCATGTGAGCATACACGTCAAGGAGTATAGGCTGTAATAGGATGCACCTTAACGACATAACATGCCGTACATATCTCTCACTGGTTAGATGTGGCAATTGACATTAAGTTTGAGTTGCGGTTTTCTGTCTCGAAACAGTTATTCCTGCCGTGTCATAATTGTGTAGGCATGTGATCCGTAAAATATGTCCATATGTATTATTTGAGGTTGTTTCTCACAGTAACGAAATACGAACATCGTTGGACGAAGCATGGTATATTGTGTCAGCTGTGTTCTAGCAAGCGATCCATGAGGCAATGTATTTAATGTGCTTACAGTGTAAATCGCAATCTCTCATAACCATGTCTATATCTTTCTATGCGACCCTTGTTACCGCCAAATATTTTTCAGCTTCTATAGCCGCATTTGATAAACGACCATCGCTTTCTACTTATATTAAATGATTAGAGGCAACGTAATGTCAAATCCTGAAGAATATTGGAGGTAAATCGGTAATACAATGAATTATCATGACTCTTAAATCGAAAGCATTATTCAAGAACTCTTTTTAAACACAAAATAATGCCCAATATATCGGTGAAATCATTGTCTGTTATATTATCCATAGTCAGATGTTGAGTTCCTTATTCTAACGTAGCACGCAATTAGAAAGCATAGGGCTGCAACCCAACTGACTTGCTTGCAAATCAACCCCGGTAATCTGTTCCTTTGAACTGTAACACCAATGAAATTTAGGTTGATTACTTCATATGCTACAGAACGGATCAAACGCCTAGTTTTACAATTGAAACTGATAGAACTTCAATGGGCAACAAATATCAAATTTCTATTGTTAACTACCTTGTGTGATGGCTTTTATTTCAATGGTCGTTTCCATGACATAATTTCAAAGATTTCAATTGAATTACTGCCGAGATAAAGGAATTAATTGAAAAAGCAATGCCATTACCGGATTCACTTGCTTCTAGTTTTAGCAACATTACCCACCATATATTATTTGCGATGTGGCCACCAAGAGCTTAGTACTTGTTGCTTTTTAAAGGTGCGCCAGACTATTCGTGAATTATAATCGCTTCATAACCATATACTACATATGAGTGATATAATTAACGACGAGGCAGTATTTAATTGCAATGTATGAGGATGACTACAATGACTAAAAGTTACGTGAGGACATGTCTAATCCAGCTATTGTTTGATCACTTTGAATATCAGTTAAAACGTCTAAGACGACTGATAATATATAATGAACCCTTCCGCCAACCACAACCACAGCCACAGCCACAATGATTGCCTTGTTCACGGCAAATATCCATGTCAGGCAGTGGACTACAAACCTGACCATATAATTTGCGTGACGATTATCTTGTGACAATTAAATATATCACCTGCTGTCAACTTGCCGTTTATGTGTGGAATATCTTTCGTCAATTATTTAATTAATCTATTCAAATTGAAGCAGTGAAAATCAATCTATAGATATACATCTTTATGGATAACTGTTTGTTGGCTCATGGGTCGAACATGTTATTAATGAATAATCAGCGAGTACAAATAAATAGACTGGAGTTTATTACTTAGTCGTACAACATTACCCACAGATTAATATTCATTAAGCTGCTCATTACAAAACGGTAACGTTAACATGTGGTTCATCGACATTTCATTTGCGTCGTTGATTTTATTTCGCTATTGAAAATGAGGTGCTCCTTTTATGCAATTTCATCATTATCGTTGGGTAACCTCAGTGTTAAACATGTCTATTAAACGCATTCTTATATTTGATTTCCTGCAATTATATGTTTTTTTCTCACACGCATATGTGTAATCATTTACAATGGGACACTGCCAAAGTCTCAGCTCGTCGTATTTCGAGATGCATAGTCAAAGGCAACGTTCAAGTCAAATGATAGTTAATGGAGGGTCAGTATCACCGCGGATCAATAATGCATGCAATTTTTCATTCTCTTTGTCAAAGGCTTTCTGGATATCTTTCACCTGGTCCGGGCAAAGAATGCTCACATTAATGTTCCATCTAGGTCACACGATAATCAAGTTGACTGGATTATCTCATTGCCACATTGGCTTGAAATTCATCATTTACATTTTGCATTTTATGTCGATATCATGGTCAACCCTACAACGCGGGACCTGGGGTTATAAATACTTTAAAATATTACTGTAATTATATTATACATTGCTTGTCGCTTGTGGGTGAATATGCTGTCAGGATGATTTTCAATGGAAATTGATGTATCATGCAATGTACAAAGTATAAATGCTATCAGGTTAATCATGGCGTTGGTAAGGGCGATCATTTACGCCTGAAAATTAGATATCTCGAAAAATTAACAGTTTATGAGCCATCTACGCCTAATCACAATAACATCCCATCATTATGTAGCTTCATATTGTGTTGTGTATAACTATTTTTATATACATGCATAAATGCAGGGATGTGTATCGCACATGCTGCGGCGTATCAACGATCAGGAGAATGCTGTAGCCAAATATGTAGAGCTGATATCGCTAGGTAGTAACACAAGAGGGCGTTCGACACATCATTCTAGCTGATCCACGTCTTTTTAAATATATTAATTGATTAGAGAGTCAAATATCCTTCAACCGTTATAATTTAAGCAGCCAAGCTGACGGATAAAATAGCTTCCGGAAGCACATTGTGTCGAGGAAGACAAAAATAGGAATTGCCTCCATCCTGTTTCGTACGGCCTTTATTGATGCAGGCGCCAACTGCAAACGTCCTTTTGTTACGTGCGAGCTGGATACATGTACCCTCATAAATCACGAAAGGCTTTATATATTGCTCCCTTCTAATAAACGTAGTCGACAAGACATAAATCAATCATTGGTGGCATGGCTGTATCTCATGGTCCCAATATTGAATGCTTTCTATTTAGGGCCTACGATAGTTCCGCGAGAAAAAACCCTGGGTATTAATTCACTGAACCATCAATCCTCCATCATGAGCACCATCTCTAATGCATATGATGATTGTGCATAAATCACGTAATGTTGGTGATGACAGGCATCGCGGAACCTTAATGGAGTCCAATTATCGCTGGGGGCGCTGGTGGTCTTGTTGTTGAAGTCGCAAACAAAGTCATTTATCGAGGATTTGTACACTTTGCCCCAATGAAGGTATAAGCGGCGGGTAATGCTGACTAAATCATTACCACCAGGTGGCAATAGGTGATATAAATTATTGATTGGATATTCTATGTATCCTTTATAAACAAGCATGTTTACCAGACTCGCACCCTGGGTGACTTTATCTCTATGTCTTTGTCTATCTGAATTTCTTAACTATGTGCTTCTAGGTAAGTCAGTCAGCTGATGGTTGTTCGAATGACGATTCCATGTAATACCATGGCGACAGCAAAGACGATGACTTTTTTCAGAGATCATAACGCATTATTATGTGACAGATGTCAGTGTCTGGTCTAATACTGCAACTTGTCACGGCGGGGGAAAAGAACAACAATAGCCAAAGAATCGTCCGGTGCAAAACGTGCTGGAATAGCTGCTCAGATTAGCACTCCTGTGCCGAGCTAGGCATATATATATCATAGACACTTGTCTGGTAACTATGAAGTATGCAACCAAAAACTCACCCACAATCACTAACATATACTGTGTGTTTGAAATTTTAAGGAAGTGGATCAACGACACTGCTGATGCATAGGGGGCCTTTGGACGGTTAGTACTATGGACAGACACGAGGTTAGGACATGCATATGGTGCAGAACACTGATTGCACAGACGCACATAAATATTCAGACCAGCATTGTACGCAGGTAAAAGTTTGCTTATTTGTAGACAATATAGAGATCTACAACCCCTCTGTTAAGGTATAAACCGATAAAACTATGTATAGAAAGGCAAATAGTTCTTCAAAAGAACACATTTACATCGTAGTTTTTAGTTAAGATAACATTTTTAACATTTTACGAACCGCTAAGCACAGTGTTCTAGTCATGATACGTGTATAATTTCTTATTCAATAGACTTAACATGTACGATGTATGTTTATCATCATTACGAACGGCAAAATTATCATCAGCCTTGTATCTTGGTAATCATGATAATCTATCTGAATAATAGTCTTTTCCTTAATACAAACCTACACAAATGCTAAACGATTCAAATCATGGGCATAGTTGTAGATGTCATCACTGCCTTACATATAGCCAAACATCTGCTTTTTGTGAATGGTTCACATTGAATTGTGCCATCCTCCTTGATCGCTTCTATGTATTGTGAGATGCAAATGCTTTATCACTCATCAAGTCGATCTAACCTTGCATACTACAGATTCACAAACACAGCAGTTGTATCACTAATGTTAGGTTCTCTATCAAGAATTGGGTTAATGGCGCAAAACGAATACATTTTAGTACCCATTATCGCTTGGCGACATCTTGCCACCAGCTTACCCTTATTACAACACTCAACGATCTATACGAGCGAATGAAAGCAGTTTACCTGACATGCATGTATACAAATGCGTACTCAATCCAAAGGTGTATTAGCGATGTAATCAATCTATAAAATCCAGAGCATGCAGTTCAACAGAGTGAATTAGTGATTGCAGACTCTGATGTGTAAAACACTCTGCATTTATATTGCAATCCACAAAGTGTAGTTGAGATAATTACTGACGTTGCTTTGCTGGTTTCTTTCTCTATTGTAGATACTGTTGGTAATGTTTTAAATACTAGCGTGTAGACGATAGTGATATAACAGTGTTCAGCTGTCGGTGTGTAGGTTCTACATCTGCGGCGGTTTATTTCCCGAGTTAATGTTACCATCTATCACAAAAACAGTGTCCAGTGTCAGCAGCTGCTAAAAAATTAAACCTTAACTCAGCCATTCGTTCTTTTTGCGTTTGAGGTAATCACCCAACTGGTGTATATCAACAGTTTTTATGCAGCTACATGAATTTTGTAGTTTCAACTCATATCTCATTTGTTTTATGTACCCTCTGTACTATTTTATGCTCCAGAGATATTAGATGAAGCGCATTCTTGTGTCCACCTAAAGATTGTGATAAAGAAGTGATGTTTTGAATGGTCGTTCGTACAACGTTTCGGCTGTCCATAGCTGCTGAAGCTGGTACATGTTAGAATAGATACGGAGACTTGCTATAAGACTAAGGGCATAAATATATAGTATAGTCAATATGAACATCGAAATTAATGGTCTTTGCAAACAATTAAGACCATCCGTTATCAAATACTTGGCGTTCACATCATTAATGATAAAAGAACAAAACATTAGCGCTTTTGGTAATAATTGGTAATGGTTGCATATAAACTTGGCTCGGGTACAGTTTCAGAACGATAAACTCAGCTTCATTACTTTTTGCTCCCTATTAAGAGCGTTACATTAACAAATGCCTAATGGATGCAATTCTCAACATTCACAAATATCCGCAGATATAACCGCATTCGTCCGATCCGTAAAATCATGTTGAGAGATCGATATCCTAATTACCAGTGCCCTATTTTGCAGTGAGCTAGCAGAATAATTCTCACTTTGTGTATCTAAATCATGCAAGCATACTCTTATTGATGCAGTATAATACGCAGATAAAAGTATATGCATAGTTATTGGAAAATAGATGTGATAAAAAGACCAATATCACCCTTGGGAATAGCGTTGACTGCTAACACTCGTAAAATTCTACAACACTTGACTGCGCGCGCGTGTGTGTAAGGGGGCAGGAGTATATATGGCTTTGTATCACTTGCTTCAAATGACGAAAAAAACCAGTTTGATGCTGTTGCGACTGACATTTTCTTCGATTCTCATCAACGTCAAGCCAAAATTTGTTATCCGCAATGTGTAGCCTGTTCCGAAATAAAGACACAGTTAATGCGTTGCCGAGAACCTAAGGCGTTATTTGCATGTATGGCTCTGTAAACTACCGCGGGATTTGGGTGCCCTCAGGTCATTTCTGTTCTCTGATTTATATGCTGTATTATAAGATTGGATGCTATTTCGTATGGATCAAATTTTAACTATGGTTGATGCCTACTCCAATATTTTCGATTTTTTTCGTGTACTACTTTGCATTCCCCATTCTAAGTTGCGATTGTCCCGCCCCCTGCAATAGGGATATATGCAACACATTTTTACATCCGGGTGTTCTGGTCGGAGAAAAGTACCAACTTAAGTTTCACCGAAGCCGAGAGAATAATGTTCTCCGGATGATCAAAATGTCTTACATAGATATATGTTCACAATATATATCAATTCTAATATCATGATCATCCCAAACATCCGGTATCTCGTGGCATAAATCCTTTCAAATATATCTATATCTCCTTTTTATTACAGTGATTAATGGCTTAGTCGTAATATCCTAGAGTCAATCTGCACATAGGTATCGTTAAGATGCTTCTTCATATATTGCGGAATATGCTTATCATATTTTTTGAGTAATTGACGTAGTATGAAAATACACAATTCTCCGCCATAGAAGTACTATTATGATTTGAAAGTGCGTTTATAATTGCTCAAAAGTTTAATATCTAGTACGATTCACTGTTTATAAACAATCTGCCCTAGAATCTGACAGCTTCACATGGTTATGGTAAAAAGTATTGCTTTGTTCAGACTTTTACAGAGAGAGTCTCCGCCCTGCTCTGACGGATGTATTATACACGAACTGTCGCATCCATATAAAGGACAGAAATATAGGAAGATATGAAGATCGGACATCGGCAGCCAGAAGCCGATGTAGGCATTTAACAAATCATCCAAAGTTTTCGACATAGTTCCACGTCTTGGCGAGCCCAATAAACTCACTATAGATTCAAATATCCTTTGTGATAACCTAAGAGACATAACTGACGGATGAATTAGCCACCAGAAACGCCTGAACGTCTGTACTAGTTTCATCCATGGCGACGACTTCTTTCATATACTACTTGCAAAATGTAATCTTAATTTGATGATGTCAGATTTGTGTCTGATACAGCAGTTGTAACGTGAGAAGAAAACAACGCCAATGACTCAACCGTCTTTGAGTGCACAGGTAGGGCGGGTAGCTTACCGACATGGCGCATATCGTGGTGTACGTCACATGCTAGGTAAGCAGTACTTACATCATTGTTACAGGCAAGAGCACTAAGAAACTCCGCAGCTAAGTTCACCCACAAAAGCTCACAAATATAAAATATACATAGAATGTTTAATGTTATGGATATTAAGGATACTGCTGATGCATTGGTTGGCCTTTCGATGATTGGCACTGACGTTATTAATGATCCCCTAAGCAATATGCTATAATTATAATATAAGCAAAAATGCTTACACAATCGACAGTACATATATGATGTAAGTTTATAATGATCGAATGGCAAACCTATTATCATATATACTTCATAATCACCATCGGCTTTTTATCCCTGTAGTCATGATAGAATATCAAAACAATTGTCATTACCCTAAAAAACATCCCTGCATATACTAAACTATATTAATTATAGCCATTGTTGCAAAGTTATTCACTGCCACAGATGCAGCTCAAGTAACTTTTTCATAGTTTAGGACAACACAGTTATTGTCAATGGTGCACATAGCACTTCGAAACACATCGACATACAAAATACGTACACACAAATCATTTTAGTTGACGAAAATGCGTAAACGAGCCGAAGGTTTCTTGTTGTGGTCATTAAAAGGATAATTATTTTGCGTATGATTATATACAATAGGGGGATAATTGCTTATACGAAAAATTTACCCTCTTCTACTTCCGGGTCCCTGCTATGACGAGAAACAATACAACGGGAATCGGACGATTGGCTATTGCTTGTTTCGATCAGTTATACTAAATTCAATCCCAGTCACTGTAAACTAGCAAGAGTTGGCATATTGCAATCTATGTATCACATTTCATTCATCCTTTGAAATGTACGCAATTGCCTTATGGGTACTGTCGATTATATCCTCATATTTTTACGGCTGCTTAGGTAATATCGTTTCCAGTAACATTATATAAACCACAGTTATATAGCCGTTTTCGGTTTAAAGTTATATTGCCAGTGTGATTTATTTCCCTGGTCAGTGCAACCATCCCTCCGGAGTGAAGAATATGAGATACAAATTATGACCAGTTGTTTGACAAACACTTCCGTTCCCTTTTGTTTTGATGCAATCACCCACCTAGTGTATGCCAAAATAAATGAGCACTCCTATTTTTAAGTTTGTTACAGCACATGGTTAAGCTGTTTCATGCGCCTTGCCATGGCCGCAACGTGAAACGTTGAGCTTTAAATTTCACGTTCACGCCTCGTTTTGGCTGTCCATCGCTGAGGATTTCAAAATACGCTACATCGCTACAGTGGTTCAATATGAACTTGCGAGACAGCATTGTATTATGTGTAGCTGGGAAGGGAAGATTAGGCGATGCAAGGGTGAGATTGGTATGAGATCACCAAACAAAGTTGTCCGTATATTGAAATGGGATCTCGTTTGGCATGATTGCTTCTCGCATGTCATATGAGTGGCTTAGCTTTGTTGGCTTGGGACAAGATTGAATTTTCAGTAATTTCCTGATTGACTAAAACGTATCCACTTGTTTACATGATAACCCTGCCGTTGTAAAGGTTGCATCAAAACGTTATACATTTTACTAAGATATTGAAAATTGTTTGTGTGCGAACAAAGGAATATCCACTTAACCAAATGACAATGCGTTATCGTTCAGTTGAAGCTAGTTGTCGCCATAACATTACTACTATCGAAGGTAAGTGCTACAACGGAAGGCAATCGCAGATTGTCATGTATACTGGCTGCGTCCGCAGTTACAAATATATATTGTGGAAACTGACCTGATGTCGTTATTAATCGCGTGGCGATATATCCGTGAGCATGAAATATACACGGATTGTGATGATTTCGTATCGCTCAGAGCAATATAACAGGAATTGTATACATATTATGTATCCGCTATAACACGAATTGTTGACTAGTCGTTCCTTGCTCTACTGCTATTTTTGCAAGCAATGTAGAGGAGTAGGACTGTCGTAGCGACAATTAAACTTGCTAATAAATTAGTTATTTGCGTCGTCTGACTGCATCATACCGACAACATCCACGCACAGGTTCAAAGGATGATCATATATATTTAGTTGCAATGATTTCTTTATGAGCCAATTCTTTTATGAATTACGTTTATATTCGAGGCAGAGTTGTACAACTGCGGCAGCCACAAATTAACATGTTAATAATTCCGGTTGTTCAGTCATGCTACACTCAATACTTAAACATACCGACAGCGTCCGCGCATTGACTCAAGGGAGATTGTAACGAATGGGTTGCTGCCAAAGGTGATGGAATTGAGGCATGTGCTGGTTACTAATAGCAGTTTTAACGAGAATATTGCACCAAGCATATAAAACCTTCCCCTTATTCATAACATTATGTTGTCAATCCCACGGGGTCGATGAACTCATCAGTCTAGTTTGAGGCTTGGTGCTACAAGGTATGTAAAAAACAGATAATTTACATGCATATCACACGTTTATATTATTCTTCGGTGTGGTAATGTTCCCATAAGCAACCTGCGGCCTTTTTGTAGAATGCAACGGAAGATTAGCACATAACTAAGCCATGAGCGATATAGGTGATGGTTAACAAGAGGATCAGTGGGCGATAGATTGGACAATCCGACGAAGGTCGATATATTTTCACTATATATACATAAAAATACATGTATGTATATATATATATATATATATATATATATATATATATATATATATATATAGATATATATATCTCTATATATATATATATATATATATATAGATATATATATCTATCTATTTATCTATATATATATATATATATATATATATATCTATCATGTATATATCTAATTTTCTATATCTGTCTATATATTCTCTATCTATTTATATGTCTCTCTCTATATCCCTATATCTATGTAAAAACTCTATATATATGCGTATCTTTTTACCTATATATATATTTATATATATATATATAAATATATATAATGTGTGTGCCAGTTCTGGAGGGATATTTTGTTTTTCCTTTCCTCCTGCATGTCAATTGAGACAGCAGCCTCTAACCCTATACACTCAGGCTTTTGCGCATGGAGCAGTTTCTCAGTGGTATATCCATGCGGACAGCACTCAAAGAACTTGCGGTGTACTTCGTGTTGAAACGTGCCATCCTTCTCAACCAGCATGAGGTTTATACGCGGAATATTAACAGGGTATTTACTGATGTGGTGTATGATAGTGAAAGCACAGCTTTCCAACCCTTCCTAGCCAAAGACGTTCAGGGCTAGGTTGGTATATGCTTTTCGGCCTTCTCAAACTGTGGCACTGGTGATAGAAGCTCTGCGCCTTTACCATACAGCAAATTTAACAGTCACTGAACGTTATACTTGGTTGGTCGACGTGGGTGTTTTGTGACCGGGAGCAGAGCCGCGTCATTAGCCCAAAAGAAGGCAGTAGTCGTCCATGTTCTCCTTATTTTTTATCGCCTTCTTATGTACCAGCACACTCGGTAGTGGCAGGTATGAGCCACATTTGAATGGCTAGAAGAGGTCCATGTCAATCCACAGAGTTGCTACTTACCCAAACTTTTAGCCATAACCTCTGTTTTTCCACTTCTTCGTTCGCTCTTGCCTGCAGAGCAAACTGACAGTTGATCCCTTTCAGCTCCTTCAGCTCAGTGGTCCGCACTTTATGCATCTGTCTACACACACATCTTAAAAACATCAGAACGTCCCTGCCGAACGGGTGACACGTTTATCACCCATCCACGCAGATAGTTGTTAACGCCTTGCCATGGTGGCCGTAAGTCCCGCAACTACCACATTGCACAAGCGTCAAAACCAATGCTATTTTCAAGAGCTTGTAGTAGGGCGAGTTAACCCCATAAACTGCAAGGTAATCGTTTTGGGTTTTACGTGGTTGCGTATGGTTAGTCATTTTAGATACAAATTCATATGTCTGTAGGGAAATTTCTTACTGGTAGAAACAACACAGCACTGTGTTTAGGTATTGCTCTTCAGGAAAAACAAACACCTGTCAAGGTGAGTCTGCGCGGTTATACTGATTATTCGGTTGTGCCGTATTCGAGATGACTTCATTGGGGTTTTTGTAGTGGTACGCAAATCTGTGGTTGATTTTGTAAACCTCATAATTCTTGCACGCTCCTAGTGTACTCCTGACAACCCTACAAAAAAGATTAACGACTCCATGTTTCATCTTATATCTGTCTAAACTCTTGTGTACAGGGACTGTTACAAAGGGTCCCTTTTCCCCAGCAATATCTTGTGTATATATGTCAAATGTCTAATTAAGAATATTATCTGGCGGCAGCTGAATGTTAGGTAGCGCCACAATCATTTTTTTCATCTACAAAGCCATAGAGTGGTATATCCAATAAATAGTAGAACAAAGGCTCGTTGGGCATAGCGTCCAAGTCTGTAGACATTGAGTGACTACACAGGGTCAGTTGCATGACGACGACCCTGCCCAAGCTTGCAAGGTTGGTAGAGGCAAGGAACGCCAACACCAGAGGGAAGCTTGCGCACTTTGAGCTCTATCAAGCGTCCTGGGACGACATAAGAGAGCTTTTATCTTTTCAAGGAGCTGCGCCTTGTCGCCCTACAGCAACTCTTTTACCATTCCGACTCACTTGTCACCCATTCCACTGCCTCCACTGAGCCCAGCTTATCATTGTTATAAGTAGATTTCATCATATTTGCCAATAACTACATCAGTTACCGAAAATATCCTGATATTACACCCATCTGCGAGTCACTTTACCAAAGGAGTAACATGTACTTATTGTGCTGAACAGAGGGTCTAGCTCTTCGAAAGTATTTCGATTCCTATTGTTAATTAGCATGTTACTTTTCCACACCAATGACAAGTGTTTTCGTTATTGTGTTTGACAACAAACAGTGCTGTTGAAAATCAACGTCCATGGGACGTTCGACCTTTGGGGCTAATTGGCAAAGATGTATTTCCTGACAATTTTATAAAATGGATAAAAAGAGCAGGAATATCATATTTTGGATGCTTAGCATAACTGTAGAGCACTCAGCATCAGGAGCTAGCTCCGTGTAACTGAGCCACAAATATATTTTAGTGCATTAGAAGGATGTATCGAGCGTTGTGTTAAGGTAACCGGGAATTTGTATTGGCATATGTTCTTTGTCTGATGTTGACTTCAGTCTGATGATGACGGTCATGCACTCAAAAATTAATAGAATAATACGGATATAGGTCAGTATGGATTTCTAATTATGGATTTGTAAAGAGCTGCAGAGAAAGAGTGTCGAACAATTTTACATTGAAACATTGCATGTGATTCGTATACAAGTTATTTTTCATTAAAACGGAAATAACATTGCAACGACAGAAAAAATCAATTGTTTGTTACCCGATATGTTGCGCTTTATAATCGCTCAGGGTCCTTACGGTAATAGAAGAACCAATAACACCAGGAAAGCACTTTGACATGTCCCTATTAATATTCACCACCCAGTGTTTGATACAGTCTTGATAATCAACAATAAACCATCTCGGGATTTGTGCAGGGGCTACGTGTGCTCTGTTGTGCAAACTGTAACCAAACCTAAAGTGATTTAATCAAGTACTTTACAAAGTTATCGCGAAATGGGAACATACTGCGTGAAGTGTGTTGCTTTTCCATAACACATTTGTCTCATAAAGCAACATTCACCTTGATTTCATCACGGATGGGCATTGTAGTAGTCACCTTAGCTGTAAAAATGGCACATACACACACACACACAAACACACACACACACACACACACACACACACACACACACACACACACACACACACACACACACACACACACACACACACACACACACACACACACACACACACACACACACACATATATATATATATATATATTTATATATATATATAAATATATATATATATATATATATATATATATATATATATATATTTATTTATATATCTAAATATATATATATATATATATAAATATATATTAATATATCGAGAAAATATTACAATTGCATATATTGCAGCTAAAAAGACATACTTTCCATATCACTTTTGTGTGTCAACATGTGTCGGTGCGTGTATATCTGTTAGTGTCTTACCACTAGTGAATGAAATGTGATGATAATTTGTTGTTAATTTTTAGAGGCTATATAGACCATTCTTAACCGTCATTCGGATTTCGGTTGGTCATAAGCAAGCCATACAATACGAAACACAGACGACAATAGTCGTGTCGACGCGTCTATGAAGCAACAAATGGGTGAATTAACTGGTTCTTATACTATTTCTTGTATCATCGACAATTATACATATAATCGGTATGTGTGTTTTTCAATCATCTTTTTACGGGACTAGTATTATATTATAAGTATTTAAAAGGACTGGATCTATTCACGTGATAGCAATCCAGATTTAGTTTAATCATTTTAAAATCGACACCAACAAATCAAGCTAACACTTATCATGCCTAGTGGAACCAATACCAAAATGAAGAAGAAATCGCAGTTATATGTAGCTGTCAAAGGCGGTTCTTTGATCTATGTAGCTGTCAAAGGCGGGTCTTTGATCTAAGTAGCTGTCAAAGGCGGTTCTTTGATCTATGCATGTTTGAAGCCGAATAAATGCACGTTTATTTCCCAGCGCGATTTCGCCATCGATATATGTGGCTGCGAAAAACGGCGGGTCCATTGAGGATGTGATTAGACGCGTATTCTGCCAGGAATGCCAAGTTGTGTGCAATAATGCACTGCGTATTCCCCCTTCTGACCCATCACATTAGTGTGTGCTGTCCGAAAATTGAATCAATCGACAATTGAAAACATATCTAATCCAACTGAAATATCCTGATTTCAGTGATGTATTAACAAGGACATTTTTGCTTTCACTGCTCTAATACATATAAGTAAGGTCAGTAATTTAGTTGAATATAGTGATTCTTGCCGCCTTAATTTATCCTAAAACAGTCTACCTATCAAAGCTATGAATGGCTGGACAAGTACCACGCAGATACTATTGTGAGGTAGGAATATCGCTCCCAGACTGAGCTCTCAGGCATCATATTGCAAAGGGGCTTCATTATATCATTTTTTAAAGGATGGTAATCGTTTTAGTGTGCCGTTTTATCACTCGAAACCGATAGCACATCCAAAGTTGCTCAGTAACGAGAGCTTTCAACAACAGATCAAATCGAGCAAACGCCCACTGTTGACATTCTATTAGGATTGATAGAAAACGCCAGTCACGTAACAAATCAGAAATGATGATCGAATAGTGACAAGAATAAAACAAGCCCTTTATGCAATCTACGTCTGATATAATAGCCTGATTAAAAGCATAATACACTGGTTCTAATACTAATCATTACAAGAGTCTGCATTGTTGTTATTTTGTTTGCGCTACATTCCGAGTCTCTGTCAATTGTAGAATGATTTATAATTGCCTTAAAACTCATTTTATGCGTGAGAATAGATGGTGTAAAATAGATCGGTAGGTTTCTACTTATTAGGATGAGATATGTTTTCTGCTATATGTAATTGTTCACCGTTTGTCTTTGAAGCGGAAAATGCAAAAGCAAAGCACATTTTCAAATAAGAAAATCCCAGAACGGGTGATTGTTTTTAGGAATAAAAGTCATTGGAAATAACTTCACCGCTCTGTTCATTGTTTTTAGTTAGTCAGATAATTTAAGTGAAAGGATTAGAATAAAATGTTAGTCTTTAAACAGGTTTATGGATATTACATAAATTGAGATAACAAGCCATTGTGCTATTGAGCTATAAACATTGGATTCGGATTATTCGCCGCGCGTAAATTTGCTTCTAGATAACAATTATGACGCCCATATGTTGACAGAATACCAGATGAAATATTTTATAAAAAGAACAACTTTGATCGCAGAAAAAATAAATAATAGGCAGGGCTGATCCGATGTCAATAACGTCGACATGTGGGAAGTTTTCACGATGTATATAATGGCTACTACTAGTATGGAAGTCTGCATAGGTTGGCAATATGGCCTATCCTTCGATATAAAACTTCCACACGCTTTATTTTGAGCCTTCAGGGATATAAACGTCTCGATCATTCAGTTAACATTGAGCGGCTACGCCGAAAAGCAGGGGATTCTTATAACTGACGTCAATTATATCGCTCAGCATGCAACACGAACTAAGACAACCAGCCAATGCAGCCACAAAAACAATTTCGATCCAAATAAATAGCACAGCAAGTATGATACATATCCCAAATAATTTTGCCGCTGCTACCGAATCATGAACTGCATGTCTTGTGCCGGTTGCAATAACCACACCACTAATCCGTTCAATGTTCCAACATCCTTTGCTGTTTCTTATTGATTATTGAAATATGATTTAGCTAGGTTACAAATAAGGCTGACTGACGACTAACTGATGAGAACACCAATGTATCTTCAAGCACACAAGCAGAAAATATGTAACAAAAATATCATCAAACACATATCATTAAATTGTTTATCTACACATAAATAAGAATAATAAAATGAATGATCATGAGCGACCTGAGTTCTTCCACTGACTTACTACTGCGCCGTCTTTGCTTGGCCAGATAATGTTTCCCTAGAAGTAGAATATTGTATAATATTGTTTGCACATTTGTTTCAAGAAGCGTTTAAAATACCACTGCATCTGTGAGGAATGCAATTTGCCCAAGCATTATATGCTACTTACTGTTACTTGTTATCTAATGTCAGATATTCCGATGCACGATACAATAATGGATCGAGGTCGATTCAATCAAATAGCACTGGGACTGGACACCTTCCGTGTCTATTCAATGTATCGTTCCGCAGCAAAATATGAGAACATAGGTGAATTTATGTATATAAGAGTTAGTTGACATTCACCCACCTTGATCAATAGCATCAGTGTGCTAAAGACTTGTGCTCTAAGCAATAAATCATGCAATACTGATTGTCTAAGACATAATTTGCCTCAGACAAGGCTCGATTATGTACGGTTATTCGATTGTGTTCGTCCGGAAAGCCAATGCGTGCTATGCCCGCATGAGCAAAAATGATCACATGGACTTGCTACCTTAGTGGCATTCATATAGATCAGCGGTTACCGTCACACATGTGAGGAGATTTCCAGTTCTACCTAATGGCAGCAGTATATTAACGACCGCTGGTCTGAGTTAGCGTTCAGCTGCTTCCATATGCCCGGGGCATGGGTGGGTTACTAACCCCGTTAAATCCGCAATTTCCAATCAGTTCATGCCTCTTATTTGTTACCCGATTCAGTAACATATACATTGAAATTTCCCCGAAGCATATTCGTATATGCTTGATCAGGTTTGTGTTCGTTCAAGCGTATAATGGGATGCAGTCTGGCTGCATGAAAACTTTGCTCACTAACAAGTGCCATCGTGGCTGTTGTGGACTGTCAGCAAATTTGGTTAAATGCTTACATTTATTAGTGTATATGAGTACATTCCATAAAATATTTGTAGCCGGTATAAATATGTTATATTCATAATCTCTTTTTAGAATTTCAATCTCTAAGCATGAATGCAAATACATCTGATTCTTACTATTCTGTTATTCATAACGTGCCTCTTAAGCCTTGACACTTGCATCGTTAATCAATGTGTGAACGAATGTATACCATGTCACACCACTCCACATGCCCTTTGATAATAGTGATGCATTGTCAATAGCTGACATATTTGGACAACACAATTTATCCAAATACCCAAACAGCAAGCAAATAATTTAAGAATGAAGAAAAGTTTATTGTTAAGACTTACATTGAAATAAGTCTCATAAGGCAGATTGTCAGAATATAAATCAAATACTCTATCTTGAATATATACTTGATTGAAGCCCAATTATACATGCACACAGCAAGCCATGGATAGAAAAGTACATCTTTTGTGTCTGTTACAATTGTATTAGGCGGTGCTGAAAGGCGGTTTCAATATGTTATCGTTTTGACAGCCACGAAAGGTATATTGGAAGTATGAAATTTAGAATACCTGCTGTTACTTTTTGGCAATTTATAATTTGATATGCAGCCATTGAAAGTGAATAACAGAATGCTGTGTTTGTGGACGATATTTACAGAATATTAAAACCAAAATATAAGTTGGGCAAATTAGGGCAATGGACTCGAATATATCAAGTTAATTATCGTACCATGATATCTTTAACGGTTTATAACTACTGTGACACAACAACACGTGAAAGTATGCGACAGATGACAGTAGAAAATCGGTGTAACGTCGTAAACTATGCACATCTATATATATTTTCTCCCTGAAATACACATATTATATAATTATGGAAGTATATACAAGATGACATTCGACTAAAGTGCTAGTGGACATATGTTTACGAAGATGCACGTCATTATGTATAATTCTACGGCGGTGATACATGGGATCGATTGCGAAGGCTATTAATTCCTTAAATGTGTAATGCAATTATTTACCGCACTCAGCACTTTTCGGTGGTAAAATCAACGCAATTTCATTCTTTCGTTGCCACATCTTACCTAAATAATTTTCGATAGTACCCTTGTTTTGCATGAAGTGAAATATTATCCAAGTGTATCATAGCTCTGCACATAAAGAACTTATTTGAAAAGAAGATCAGTTGCAGGATGCGCTAGCATCCCCTCTTGGCAGAATGTATCGCTTGCTGAAGCCAATATGTTGCAAACCTTTGTGTTACTGTATTACTAGCGATCCGAACACATGTTCCTTAACTACATCGATCGATATGCGCTCTTTATTATATTCTGTGCACAATATGCACTCTATTAAATATCTACGACCGGCGAGCTGGTAAGCTCAGAACCATATGATATAGTATCACGACCTAAATCACTTAATATATTGTAGGACGCTCACCAAACCACATGTGTAACATGCGACCGTTATTATACCTGTGCCTTTAATCAATAAACGATTTGTCTCTTTCAAACGGTAAGCAGCGTGTGACTTCATATCTGCATATAATTCGCATCCTCGGTACTTTAACATTTAGTCTTTTTGACAAACAGTAAAAACACGATTCTAACTACGACACTTAACATCAAGCCGTTCAGTGCAGATTGGTCCTCCTTACAGGGGATGTGATAGTGAAGACTGACACGTGAGCATCCCACCTTCTCCCCACGATAGATTGCAAAAATAAACATGAAGTTGCAAAATGTACACGAGAGACGAACATGTCATGCCTGTTGGTATTTGCTGTGCTGGCAGTTCGAGGCAATGTATATGTCAGAAAAACGTACGAAAGAAGGGGCAGTCTCTTTTTGAACGCAGACATTTATTCGTTTAACTAGGTCTCTCTCTTGTTTAAGATAGTGAGTAGCTAAACGGCTGAATGTGCCATTTTTTTCATAACATTACAGAGATATAATGCAGGTCATTATTTTGTCAAATTATATAATCAGGTGACATTTCTACCAGTGTTCAGAATTAAGCCACCGCCAGGTTGTCAATCAGTACTCACTGCCTATGCATGTTTCATCATGGCATTGGGATTGCTGTTAAAGGCAGTTTGTCAAGACACGTTCTGATTTACCGCAATCTGCATAAAATTACACCATGTTTCAGGCTGTAATGGAAACCTTAACGAATGCACTATATGTAATCCGTTGTTCATTCGACGACAAGACATTCATGAATATTGATGAATTACGCCAACCACTTAATCAGGAGGGGATTTGTTACTGGATTGTAGATAGAGGTTACTGACCAGGTTTGGTCTGCATCTAATAAAGTAGTGTGTCTGTCTCATTTTCATAGATTACAGTGGATGACAAGAACCCAGAAGTCGTTAAATAAGTTGGCTATGCATAAGTCACATGTGTGCTAACAATAAGAGGATCGGCTGAATAATGCACAAATAATGTATCGCATTCCCATAGAACGCATTGCAATTAAGCTAGAACGTATTCAAACTTAATTGAATATAATTTTGCTTCCTTTTCGTTTAACTGTCAACTCTGAACAATTTTTGACAATTATTCACGAACATTGCCATTTGCTGATCTTTGTAAACCGACTTTGTAATACGTCTCTATATGCACTAGCTGTATTTATCAAATATGCATGATTTTTCCCTCAAATGAAAAGGGTTGCATGCATTTGTGATTAGGCCAAAAGAGGACGCGTGAGAAATAAACAGAGCCTGGTTGATTATCTATAGTGTGTTAATGGCTCACCGATGTACATCCGATCAGATAATAGCTGGTGTGCAGCTCGAATATTAATGGATTCATTATGTCATATAACTTGAACCGGCAAAACTACATGAAGCATTTCGCGAGTTTGAAAAAAATTAACACAATTGCCCAAAGAGAGGATTGTTACCACTAATTGTCCAACCCATGTGATTGCATCCTCTGACATTTCCGTATAACAATGCAGGCCCTACGTACTGCAAATAATCATTGTGATGGATTAGTGGGGAGATTTGGTAGACCGTGGTCTTATGGGAGAGTTGTCTAATCAACAAATTGTTCCTCGTTCATTCACGCCACAGTATCACTTCTTTGACGACTGTTGACGAGTGTAGAGTCACTCCAAAGAGGGAATTTAACGGCACAATATGGCGCAGTTCTAAGGTAAATAAAAACGAACGGTTTGATCTTGTGCCATCAAACGATAGGCTGCATATAAATCTTTGGATTGACTCTACACTACTTTGGTCGCGTTTATTGTCACAGCTGGGTAGGATATAAATGGTAAGCTCCTTTCAAACATGGCAGTGCAGATAGTTTCTATCTTCTTTTCTTGCTGTGACCAAGGCTTCTTTATATACTGTTATTATAGAACTGTAGGAAGAGTACGACCATATATTCGATTCACATGCATGTTCCTTCTCAGCCAAATGTCGCCAGTTATGTCTAGAGTAGATCAACATCTGTTACTAATATATATTTAGCTTACTAGTTAACGGGAGCTATGGCAGCCAGCTATCATGAAAGAAATATTGGGAGGCGTTATAAGGTTATGTTACGATGTAGCAAGCCCCAAAAATGGAGCTGTGATGATAGAAACTACATCTGGCGCACTCTTGTTGCAAGGTTTACCCAGGACAATAACGGAGCCACTGTAATGCACCTGCAGTTACCCAACGTTGCACCTGATGCGCCCGGAAATTAAGCTTTCTATTCATGCCTTTCGGCATAGGTTGTGCGTACTGAGAGATAGATGTACGTTTTAACCTCATCAGACAAACACTGAGCTGCCCGGGTAGGCAGCTTAATTTGTGTGCACATATAAGCCTGAGCAACATGATTTCGCAATGCTCTAAACTACGATGCCAATTATTTTTGCAAAAATGACGTCGTAACCATCCCAACTTCGATAGTTCAATATTGTTATTCGCTCGTTGCTGTCCAATTTGGAATTATCATGCATAATAGCAAGGCGGGTCGCATGTAGCTGTCGCTCTCTGAAACTTATTCTTCTGTGCACATTGGCTCGATGGCCCACTAATCTCCTGTTTTACGTTATTTTATTTTGTAGCTTGGCTCTATGCTTAAAAGGGCGATGTTATCATTCTTACTTGTAAGGTTTTGCTGCGCATCTGTATCAGTTAATCTTAAATGTAGCAGTATATGAGGGACCTCTACATTGTGAATCTTTTTTTTCAATATCTAGTATCACGGTGCTTATTAGAAAATTACATTATATTTTGAAATACTTATTGCGTTTGCTGATTCACTCGGGCAGAATCCTTTGAATGGTTTGTCATTAACCTTGGCGCCCAACTGCACCATATAGAAACACATGAGACAATATCGGAAGTGCATGCATACGCACACGCCTTGCATTGCTAACGCTTAATGAGTAACTTTTGTTGCTGTATACAAATGAATAAAAAGACCCCACATGTTATTTAATTAATTTGCGCCTATACTGGTGATGTTACGTTGATATTATGCCGCATCACTGAATCCATTTTTTGTGATATAGATCCTTCGCAATAGCTGCTAATGGCTGTCTTCTGTACCAGAGATTAGATTTGCACGTGGTTCTTTCCCCAGTTAATGAAGGCGGTCAATAAATCAACCAGAGTGTAACCCTAGTTGATACAGATTCATCGCTGATAACTTGAGTACTAATGTCCATTTTCCATAAAATCATGTGTGCAAGATATCACACATAAAAGAACATATGCACACCAATTTATGTGGGGAATTTGCACACACACTCAAATGTAACAATTTATAATACACGTAAAAATTATAATATATATGATAATATATATATACATAGCAACCAACTGGGAAAAAAAGTAAATTTCATTTTCGCTGAAATTAATTTTCAATTATAAATTCGCCATATTTTAAAAGATGTAATGAAAACATTTAGGTCAAATTTATACTATTTGTGCCATTTTTTATCCCATATACATACTTTTGGTCTTCTAAAGGTTGTCCACGAATGGTCAAGATAGCAAATTAAGCTTACTAATCCAGCCCTTCTTGCCCTTATTTATTTGCATATATTTGCTTAAAACCGATACTTTGAAATCATTTTCATTCAACATGTGTATGAAAACACTAATCATTATTAATGTAATCATTATGAACCCTTAACAGCATTTTGCTATACAATTCAATGATGATATATATACATATATATATATATATATATATATATATATATATATATATATATATATATATATATATATATATATATATATATATATATATATATATACATATATACATATATATATATATATATATATATATATATATATATATATATATATATATATATATATATATATATAT
Source organism: Urechis unicinctus (assembly GCA_034190875.2). NCBI lineage: Eukaryota > Metazoa > Annelida > Polychaeta > Xenopneusta > Urechidae > Urechis > Urechis unicinctus. The sequence goes on from CM067356.1 coordinate 73,449,782, forward strand.
ATATATATATATATATATATATATATATATATATATATTGAAAGACGAAAGCGAGATCTGTATCTTATGTTAGATTATATTACATATACACAGAGAAGCAGTCCCGGGTGACCCTTGAGACCGAAATGGGCATTCTAATACTGCATTCAAAGCCATCCTTTCAAGCTTCTATCGCATGACATATGTAACGTTTAGCGAACTAGTGAAGAATGGAGGTTGGTTATTCTAAAGATTATCTTTACTTCTTCAGCATCACTCAAAAGCTCCATTGTATCCGCGAAAAGCGCCCATACATAGGCCTTCAATAGAATATCTAAGAGCGTTATTAGTCATATGATATAACGCGGATATTTACCAGTGTAGAAATCAACTACATGAATTAGTTCCTGACATCTGTAACGACAATAAACTGATAGGCTTATTACTGCATACATTATCGTTGGTAATTGCATGTTTATTCGGAGGTTATAGAAGGTAAAGAAATAATGTCAACCCATTGTCTAAAAATTCACGCAAATATCAATTTAATGGTCGACAAATATAATATTATTATTGACTTGAAAATATATATATATATATATATATATATATATATATATATATATATATATATATATATATATATATATATATATATATATATATATATATATATATATATATATATATATATATATATATATATATATATATATATATATATATATATATATATATATATATATTGAAAGACTAAAGAGAGCCCTGTATCTTATGCAGGTTTTGACATTGCAAGAGAAGAAGTGGGGGTATTACGTATGGAATATGGTACAGGTATGAGTTACAGTACCCTTTTAACGTGTCCATATTTATGCATCTGTCCCGTATCCTTGCATCTGACAATGTATTTATATTGCCTTTTGTCTAAAGATATGTTTTATTATTAATTGATTGCTTAGACGCGAGTTACATGGATCAATTGGGAAGCAACAATCTACTGGTTAGAGCGTTGATACGTGAGATAGTGATTAATGGTCGTGGTTAATATTTCCAGCATCTTTCCTGCTATTTTACCAATAGTGCATAGCCCAAAATTATATTAACTTTCATTTGCAATGGAGTACAGGATTTGCGCGTTTGCATCATGTATTTGTATTGCTGTGCTAAGAGAGGTTGTTCCCCTATACAATTGTAAACCCTGTTTTGGTATTTTCATTTGCACTTACATGTTTTCAACAATAGTCCAGTGACAAATTCCGGCGTCAAGGGTTTCGAATATCAAGATAAATATTTGAATAAAATGCAAATAATTGCACAGCAGAGTCGAATTATAATGAAAGCGTTATGGCGTATTTTCAATCTACCAAGTAACGATATGCTGTTTACTTATTAACTGCTGGGCCGAAGCTCGTTCTTTTCACTACAAATAATACGTTTAACCCTGCTGGGCACAAGTGTGCTTCTAACCATCAATTTGCACATATAAACAACCCGTAGTGCAGTAATGGTGGCAGCAGAATCTACTGACATCATTATTGTTACTTAGCAGATCAACTTTTGGTTAGTTGAACGAATACAATCTGCGACTTAATAAAGAAGATGTGTCCTTTATCACTATATACACGACATCTTTATAACAACATTGTCATCCATAGACACATAAAACAAGGTAATGTGGCCAATATCCATTTATGGCGATATTTTACGACGAAATCTTCATTAGGTGAGCTACTTGTCACGATTTATACTAGTTATCTTCCCATTAATACATATGCATTGCGCCGACAGAAAATCAAGGGTGAGATCGGGAATCCAAAAAAAGATACATACAAAGTTATTTGCAGCTCCATATCCCAGCGCACCGTTCAATATATATATATGACAATAAGGGCAACGAACCAGCCGTTTAAATTTATTTCAGAATTATGATATAACAATGATGATGGATTATAACCTAATGAGTCTGGATCTAGTGCAATTCAATATTAGTTTAATAGACATGTCTGTCGATTAAGAACATCGTTTGCTCATGCAAATATCAATAACTCAAATGGATCGTTTAATCCGCCATGTACATTATTATGATTTGTGCGCAAGGAAGAATGAATAATTGCATTTGCACGGTAGATGAGCTATTTAACATGCTAGCATTCTTCTAGGGAGTCACTATATCTAAGACTGAAGGAGCTGATAAGTAACATACTCCTAATTACTTCTTTCATTTTGCACCAAGACGAAAATAGCGTTCTAACGCTCGCGCACATCTTCATAATTCACAATATGCTGTAGCCAATCTAATCCCATTAAAAGACTCGTCAGTCTACAATCACATCATTTACAAGTAAGCTCTCGCATGGCAGTGCATTTCTTCTCCGTGATTCTTCTGAAATGTCAGCGACTATGTGATAGAAATTCAAAAGCAATGTCCGTTAACGCAACGGATACATTAACCAATGCGCCACCATCCGTCAGGGTCACCGTCGACTTTATGCCTATCACACAAGACATATCGTTTTGTTGGTGACGTCAGGTAACATGGTACCTGTCGGATATATAACGAACTTGTTTTGTTTCTATGCAAATGAACAATTAGATTATGCAGAAGTCATTGACACTTTGTGATATCATTTCAGTAATATTTTATTGAGAATGTGATATTTTCATGTGCATATGACGATGAAACAAAGCATATATCTGGGAACAGGGAAATATCAGTGAACGTTCCTTCCTATCTGTTCAGGCATGTTCAGCAAATGGTGTTTGGCATAAACGAATCTGCGACGTGCTCGGTATTTTCTGATTCAATGTATGTACCAGTACAAATAATATAACTATGCAAACCTACCTAGCTGAACGCCCACTGGCATGATAAAGTGTGTATGTACCTATAGATAACGATCTGATCGACCAGTCCAGCGGAAGTTAATATGCAGGTCAATTGTATTCCGACAGCTATTTCAGACAACAGCTATAAGGGCGGGGCAGAGGTTAAATCAATGATGCGTTTAACGAATGAAACATGATCGGTTTTACACATTACCCGCATTTTCCAATTTCAGACAGAAACAATATGTACATGGTCGCTTGTTGCTTTGAGAAGTCACAGAACACAACTTCACATTCTTCTATTTGTTCTCCCTTTCACATATTTTCGTAAATAGTCAAATATATTTTTGCCGCATATTTCCCATTTGCATGACGATTTAACACTGAAGCGAAAGTGATTTAGTATGTTTATAGAAATACAGATGACGCCGCACTTATCGGATTTACAGCCAAGATGTCTTCCATGCCCGGAATATCCCTTGCATATCATTCAAGTTACTGGCGCAAATTGGATCAAATTCAACTTTTTTAAGTCGAAAACTTAATGCGGAATTGTACTTCACATGTAAAAACTCTCAAACATATACAGAATACCGCATCACCAACCATAGAAACAATTATCATCATGATTTCTTCTCATTAATGAGGATGCCAGTGAGGTTGTGTGAGGTTTACTAAATTTAGCAGACAATGGCTTTGACCATGCGCTATGAACCGCAATCATAGTTTGTAGGTTCTGCAATTTATGACTTGTCCATGACATAGCTATGCATTCATCTGAGATCTCTATAACCCAGAGCTCAGCAGTGAAATTGTCACCTTCGCACGAGTACGGATTTAGGAAGGAGAATCGGAACAAAATATATCGCGATTACCAATGGCTATTAACTAAAGTTGTTGCTAATTTAACAGTTTAGTTTTCGCATTAATTTTAAGTTTGCATATGTGAAACGACTCAAAACATCACAGCGTTAATGTTATTACATATATACTCTTTTACAAGCACACATAAACATCCAGACGGTAACATAGTGCCTACGCGTAATGCAGTAAGTAGTATATCTAATAATGCAACGACATGCGCTACACGCTCTCTGTATTTTCACATTGCGTGGGTCAGCAACAATGAAGAGTACTCTGATAACAGCCAGTTTTAAACCTGATATGAATGTACGATTGATTTGTTGCATTTCTAGGCATTCAATTTACCTCACGTCGGATTGTGTTAGTATAAGATCCTAACATCTGCTTCTACTCATTTCGAATGCATTAATGGGATACAACTTGTTAATACATTGCTCTAAAACCCACCACAAAGGTCTACATCATATCAATCCAGCTTATCATCGTCAATCGGAATCGCAATGATCACAAATGAGAGGCTGCCCGTTGAGAGCATATATTGCCACCACATAAACTATTACATATGTTTTTGCTTTTAGCATGCATCACTCTATTCAGTCTCACTATTGCTGGTTCACACTGACAAAGCATTATAACGCCGCAGTCAAACGGACAGATTTGACAATAAGCTGGCCATGTTGTTTTAGAGCCGCTACGCCTCTACTAGTGCAAGTATATGGCCGTGAATAGATATGCTATATTGATTTATATACAGAGACACATGCAATTTATTTAACGCTTTGTATTTTATCAACTCTATCGCGAAAATAAATATGTACACACCGGGTCCTGTTATTGCCATCTTATTGAGATGCATCATCGTTTAATTCACCTCAAGTTAGTGTCGTGTTTCGGTCATAACATCTCATAGTCGCTCATAAAGAATTTGCATTTCAGAATCTCCACGTCATTATTAGATTCTATGTGTCTTTCCTGTTGTACGCTACCGCCGTCCGAAGGGACAGCAACACCCTGCATTGTCTTGAGAGAGATTTGCAATCGATAACTTTTCTGCAAGAAATGGTATTATTATCGCTACTAGTAGCTAATGCTGACGGATCGACATTATTTGACTTGTAAATTGATGAGTTAGCCCGGAGCTGTACCTCCGTTTGAAACAAAGAATACAGAAGAAATTGATGTTTCCAGTAGCCAGGCTATGTATGCGACATTATGTCCCGAATTAATATTGCCATTCATCACCATTCTTGTATGAGTACCCAACCATGTGTGCTAACATAATCCAACCAGCTATAAACTAGCAAAGTAACCAGGTTTCTGGCCATTGGCTCTACGGATTTTTTTTCCTATGGATAACTTGCCTCAAGAGGCATCACATACGACGCATGGTAGCTAGATTCAAGCGGCTCGGTTTGATAGGTCTGAGCACACTCACTACCGTGTCGGCATACATGATCCATACGTTACTATTGACGTCGATGATTGTCTCAATATATACATATATATTTATTTATATATATATATATATATATAGATATATATATATATATATATAGAGACAGATATATCTATATATATATGATATGATATATATATAAATATATATATATATATATTTATATATATATATGTATATATATATTCATATATATATATTTATACACACACATATATATATATATTTACATATATATATATATATATATATATATATATATATATATATATATATATATATATATATATAATGAAATGAATGTCAACTAAATATACAACAGCAATGCAGTCATCTTTATACGTTTCAGTTAGCTCGTCGATGATAGAAGCCATAAAACCGCAATATTTTATTTCGTGATATCATTCATGTATCGTATATACCGCTCGAACGCGATTTATGAACAGCTTTCAAAAGTAACAGGTACTTACGTTCAGGTTGTCGATGACTTCATAAAGCTCAATATATTTGGCATTATTTTACGATAGTATCATATAAGGTTGTCAGATACTTCAAACTATTATGTGGCTGCATGACAGCTGTTAAGCATTAAAAACTGCAACGCAGCCTTCGAGAGCTACGCCTGACCCCTCCCATATGGGTCATCTATAAAAAAACAACACCTGTGAACTTAAATGTGTTCCCGGCAGCCAATTTATCTGCTAGCACGTGAATTAAACATATCAATGTTGTCAGAAATTATCACACCCTAGGGTAAGGCTTAGATATTTTATTTGATCTGTTGCTGCTTGTTCCTTTTAATTTCTGATTTGCCAGCACAGCTTAAGAAGAGTGCACAGGTAAACAAAGGACTCTGTCTACAACTACGGTTTATATTCAGTATAATCCGGAAAGAAACAGAAAAGGAAGTAGAAGTGGTTTCTTGGAGTCGAAGTGATTGTGATAGGATTCTGTTCCTTGGATCCTATATTCCAAGAATTGACTCTACCGCCTCCATATAAGGAAAGGAATAATCAACCATCGCAAAGCTACCTCCCTCTCCAACCCATTCCGATGGTATGGATCATAATAGGCATCAGAAACGGGCCATAATCGGTGTGGGGGCGAAGGCAGTGGTATGGCATAGGCAGCATAGTCAGTCGGTTGGTTGAGTTGCTACGCACACAGCACTCACGTTCAAATACACCATGAGAAGGCATTGTGAAAAATCAGCAGACAATTTAGTAAGCAAGTCAATCGTTTTTCGGCATCATACCGTTGTACTTTGCATCATTATTTGCCTAACGTGTTTTAGTGTGTTTGTTGCTTTCTGTCATATGTGCGTCCGGTTTTGGAAATATCGCTATGTAGTGTATGTCCATCAATCGTGCGTTTTGCATTTATTGTGTGCATAATTTTGCGGGTGTAGTTATGGATGTATGTGCATCTGCATTTATTATTGTTTTAAGATCCGTTGACATTCCCGTATATATATATATGTATACATTTTTCTATGGTACGCCTCCATAATTGATTATATTTTGGTATGAGTGTCTAATGCATGTATCATAGGATGGATAACATCGTCGATAAAACCATGTTCACTTTGTGATCAACTACTGAAGGACATAATGCCTTACATAAAATAATGATGTTGCTTCCTACAACGCGGGGATATCACGAATGTTGTTCATGCTGATTATCGCGATGTCCCTCGGAATAACAATCATTTTAGGATTAAGATTAAGATTATTGCAGAGGTGTGAGAAATACATTAAGATAGAACATTGCAATTAAATATCGCGTTCTACATCGGGATAATATAAGTTGATTGCAGTGGCTAACTGTTATGCACACGCAGAAACCCCGCGAGGCAAGTGTCCGCTTGTCAAATACCCATTGTCAATACCTAGCTTACTGCCCTCTCAGCTGTGGTGAATGTTTCATGCTATAGGGTTATGGACGCCGGGTTAGTATAGGAGAAACATAAAAAAACCTCATTAATTTGACTTTATTGTTAGATGTGTGCAAATGTTAGTGTCAAGTGCCACCGACCTGCATCAGTGAACAGTTATTAAACTTAAATATGACTTGTCGGTGAGAAATGAAATGCATTTTTAGTAAGTGTGGTAGAATCAACGATAGGAAATGTTTTTTCCAACTTTTCCACGCACAAGGACGCCCGACAGATGCACATAGAGCAACGTGACGCGATGACATGCGTATATAATGGGTCTGCGGCGTCTTTGTCGTGGTTAATGGATCTGTTTCTACTACTTAACAGAAGGTCATGATATGCTCAGAAGTATCCAACTGTGGCTAAATTACAATGAGTGTGTAAATATGCTCATTCAAGAATAACTACCTTTTTTTACTGTCGATGTTTAATAGCAGATCGACGGAGGTAATTGATATATAATCTTTGGTATTGTGCACGCACATATGCACCTTGTGGGCATGATTATTTGTTTCCATGATCCTTACCATCCGTCTGTGAAAAAAGTTTATAAACGCACATGCGTCAGATATTTTGCCCATATCAAGCAATAATGGAAGCCGATGTTTCAATTACCATTAGCGGATATTTCAATAGAAGTTAAAACGTTGCGGTTCCTTGGTTTTCATGAACATGTTTCAAGAAGATATTGAACGTAGTTACAGGCCATGCAATAGGAAAACTGTGAGCTAACGAGAGCATTGTATCAAATGTAAGTTCATACAAAACGAGGACATCTAACGGGGTATCATGGGACAATGGATTCAATAGGCCATTGATATTAATTACTGTACGCTATGAACATCTGACCTTTGTAACTGATTATTACGTTAAAGCTTCTCACGCTGCATTTAAAGGATGGCTTTCAATTTGCCATCAGGTGAGCGACTGGTCAAGATTAACACTTGTTGTATTTCCATAAAGGCATTTGTTTTGCGGCTACAACTATTCAGGGGTCAGATCGGGAATCACGACACGATGCATACAACGATATTTGTAGCTTAATATCTCAGCACCGTGTTCAATGTATCTTCAATAATTAGTACAATAAACCAGCCTCATTTATTTTATATTTGTGATACAATAATGGTGATGGATGTTCATCGTTTGCTCATTCATATAATAAATACTGAGTATATAAATAACTAAAATAAACAGTTGAATCGGCCACGCTTTTTTTAATTTGTGCTTAAAAGAACGACAAATTCATAAATAGGTGGCGCTGGTGAATCAGCACGGTCGATGACCTTTTAAACATGCTTGCATCACTCTAGGGAGTCGATGAACCGCTGCCCTAGGTAATATCTAAGATGGACTGAGCTTATTAACTGATATACTCGGAAAACCTACTTTCATATGCACCAGGGAAAAAAAAGTTCTAACGCTGGCACACATCTACATAATTCACAAAATACTGTCGTCAATCTGATGTCGTCAAAGCTAAAAGACACGCCAGCCTACAATCACATAACTTACAGAGTTAGCTCTAACGTGGTAGTGTATTTCACCTCCATGATTCTCCTGAAATGTGAACCACTGTGTGATAGAAATTCAAAAGCAATATCCGCTAGCGAAGCAAAATCTACGAGGAAGATAAATAAACTAATCCGCAACCACCCGTTCGTGTCACCGTCGACCTTATGCATGAGTACACTAGTTATATCGTTTTGTTGGTGACGTTAGCAGCATGGCACCTGTTGGGCACCTAGCGTGAAGTTGTTTTGTTTCTTTGCAAATGAACATTTCCATTATGCAGGAGTCAATCTGTTTATATAGTCATGTCATTATCACATTAATGGGCACGTTGCTGTAGCATTTCAGTAATATTCCCATTAAGCGTGTGAGATTTGCAAGTGTATATGACGGTAAGGCGATATATATCTGAGAACTGGCAGTGTCTAGAGTATGAATGGAAATAACATCCAATCTCTTCAGACTTGTTCCGCAAATGGCGTTTCGCATAAATATTCATTGCATGCTAAATCCCAAAATGTACAATCGAATCAGGATAGATTTTGCATATAACCAAGAGTATCCAATTTCAGACTGAGAACAATTTTTTGGTGATCGCTTTTGGCTTGAGAGGTTATAGAACACCACATCAAATTGTTTTTAGTGTTGTTCCTTTGTGTTGAATGTAGCAATATGATTTGAATGTCACTCGAAAGTAGTTTGCTATCATGGCATCAAGGCAATTCTATAAATAAAAATGTTGTTGTATACCCGTCTCCCACTGTCAGGCAGTCACAACCGTGCTGTATCATGTGGGCAGTAACACAGCATATTTCTCATATGCAGGCCGATTAAACACTACAACGTTAGTGATTTGGAATGTTCATGGGAACACAGATGACGCGACACACACCGGATTTACAGCCATGATGTCTTCCATGCCCGGAATATTCTAGTGCATATCACACAAGTTACTTACGCAAATTTGAAAAGTTTAAATTAAAATTCATGGTTATAAATATGAAATATATAAGATGCAAGAATACCATGCAATAGTAGACACATATTTTTACACACACATCACACACGTAGAAAGTGTTAGAAGTAAAGCAATCTACAATATTTCTAGAAATGCAACTGAATTACACTGTACATTTGTGTAATACTGCAACAAACAGCTAAAAAAGGGGCAAATGGTAACCAAAGGACAGCGGCTGTTTTGAAAAGGGGGTGGGGGCTAGGAGGGGTAAGCTCGTGGTGAATTTAATACTAAAACATCATGGTTATAGCATATAACCTAAAAATTACCAATGGGGCTTGGGGTTACGTCAATGCGAACCGCCAATCAAAGGTGTGTACTATTTATGCAAACGAATGTATACACCTTTTCATTTCGTACCTGAAAAAACTATTATGATCTGCCAAATGTAGGGAACGACAGGATCAATGTAATACTAATATTGTTACGGTCAATGAAACCTATAACTGTAATTCACTTGCATTCCTGAGAATAATTGCTCACCAACGAGAGTACAGTACGTTGTCAACATTCTCGGAATGACCGAGTCTTAGTTCATGTTCAGTACTGCAACAGTTCGGCATGGTTTGATTTAGAATTTTTTGAGCAGTCTGATATTTGACCTGTTCGAATGTGATGCCTCTTGAGGCAAGTTATCCATAGGAAAAAAAATCCGTAGAGACAATGGCCAGAAACCTGGTTACTTTGCTAGTTTATAGCTGGTTGGATTATGTTAGCACACATGGTCGGATACTCATACAAGAATGGTGATGAATGGCAGTGGGAGCATATTCTAACAATCACATCAGTTCCAATCAGATGTCACCAGGTATAGGGAAAGTTAGTGAGTATAACAGGACGATCAATGTGGCTATCTCTAAAACGTTTGGGACAAGGAAGCAAAATTAAATGGCTGGAACGCTAATGAGTCAACTGATTTCTATGGCCGACCAGCGATGACTTGTGACCTAATGCTTATTAAAACTCTTTACTGATAGATATTTGGTGCTATATAAGGTATGTATCGCAGTGTGTAAGTTGCTTTGTTTATATAAATATACATTAACATGCGCTGGGTGAATCTTAATTTACGCCTATTTACATATGTATTAGTTAAATAACGTAATTTAGGGCTGCTAGATTCAATAAATCAGTTTGATGAAGCGGTGTTATATAATAAGCCAAAACAGTTTGGCTGAAATACACCGTCCACAATCCGCATTAAAGGAGAAATAGGATGACGAGATTATGATGAACGTTGCAGCCACTTATGGGTCATTTGTAAGCTGTGTACATGATTAGCCCTGTTGCTTAATTCTTCGCGATTGTAAAGTATTAAAGACCGTACATAAATGAGATATTGTTTATTTCAGGGAGCTTTTCGTCCGGCATGTTAAGAGTCCACAGCTATAATCAGGCAATCATCTGCAACTACTCATTAAAAATGGTCCTACTTTGACGAAAACTATTACATGTATCAGTTTACGCTCAAATAAGTGTTGTCACTTATATATTCTCGCAGAAAGCCCCAGGCGCAAGTGGTAGAATGAGCAAACCGAAGCAGAACTCAATTGCATGTAGTGCTAACATGCATTTTAGAAAAGCCCCTTGGGTCAGTTGGATGAATCTAATTATTTTGTGTCTGGAAAGACGCAATGCAATTGGTTTGCCTCAACAGTAAAATGCTTCCCTATGCATGGTGTATTGGGCAAGGGTATGAGAAAAGTATCGCTAAATCTGCAATTAGCAGTCAGAACATGACTCTGATTTATTACCCTAACCAGTTACACATTCATTCCAATCTCCCTTGAACCTAGATGTTGATGCTTTAATTACGTGATGAGCAATGGTCTTACATAATATCAACTTTTCCTGTGGCTGCTGCATTCTTCTGTTTCACGCATCTACGTAGAAACATTCATCATGGATGCTCGTGAAAACCGGACGCATCTTTTTTTGTTAGCAGGGCAGCGTTCATACTGATCCAAGCATCATATGCAGCAGAACAATATAGGACCAGTAGCCATTGCTGCTACTATACAATAATATCCTGTATAACTGACTGATCTTGTGCGACAATATGCTGCTACATAAGTAATACCCAATGTCAGACACCATTTATTGTATATAAAAGAACCTCATGTGTCATGAAACAAGTTTGATGTGGTCAAGGCCTTACATAAAATAATGATGTTTCATCCTACAACGCGGGGATATCACGAATGTTGTTCATGCTGATTATCGCGATGTCCCTCGGAATAACAATCATTTTAGGATTAAGATTAATGCAGAGGTGTGAGAAATATATTAAGATAGAACATTGCAATTCAATATCGCGTTCTACATCGGGATAATATAAGTTGATTGCAGTGGCTAACTGTTATGTACACGCAGAAACCCCGCAAGGCAAGTGTCCGCTTGTCAAATACCCATTGTCAATACCTAGCTTACTGCCCTCTCAGTTGTGGTGAATGTTTCATGCTATAGGGTTATGGACGCCGGGTTAGTATAGGAGAAACATAAAAAAACCTCATTAATTTGACTTTATTGTTAGATGTGTGCAAATGTTAGTGTCATGTGCCACCGACCTGCATCAGTGAACAGTTATTAAACTTAAATATGACTTGTCGGTGAGAAATGAAATACATTTTTAGTAAGTGTGGTAGAATCAAGATAGGAAATGTTTTTTTCAACTTTTCCACGCACAAGGACGCCCGACAGATGCACATAGAGCGACGTGACGCGATGACATGCGTATATAATGGGTCTGCGGCGTCTTTGTCGTGGTTAAATGGATCTGTTTCTACTAGTTAACAGAAGGTCATGATATGCTCAGAAGTATCCAACTGTGGCTGAATTACAATGAGTGTGTAAATATGCTCATTCAAGAATAACTACCTTTTTTTACTGTCGATGTTTAATAGCAGATCGATGGAGGTAATTGATATATAAGCTTTGGTACTGCGCACGCACATATGCACCTTGTGGGCATGATTATTTGTTTCCATGATCCTTACCATCCGTCTGTGAAAAAAGTTTAAAGACGCACATGCGTCAGATATTTTGCCCATATCAAGCAATAATGGAAGCCGATGTTTCAATTACCATTAGCGGATATTTCAATAGAAGGTAAAACGTTACGGTTCCTTGGTTTTTATGAAAATGTTTCAAGAAGATATTGAACGTAGTTACAGGCCATGTAATAGGAATACTGTGAGCTAACGAGAGCATTGTATCATATGTAAGTTCATACAAAACGAGGACATCTAACGGGGTATCATGGGACAATGGATTCAATAGGCCATTGATATTAATTACTGTACGCTATGAACATCTGACCTTTGTAACTGATTATTACGTTAAAGCTTCTCACGCTGCATTTAAAGGATGGCTTTCAATTTTCCATCAGGTGAGCGACTGGTCAAGATTAACACTTGTTGTATTTCCATAAAGGCATTTGTTTTGCGGCTAAAAATATTCAGGTGTCAGATCGGGAATCACGATACAATGCATACAACGATATTTGTAGCTTAATATCTCAGCACCCTGTTCAATGTATATTCAATAATTAGTGCAATAAACCAGCCTCATTTATTTTATATTTGTGATACAATAATGGTGATGGATGTTCATCGTTTGCTCATGAATATAATAAATACTGAGTATATAAATAACTAAAATAAACAGTTGAATCGGCCAAGCTCTTTTTTAATTTGTGCTTAAAAAAACGACAAATTCATAAATAGGTGGCGCTGGTGAATCAGCACGGTCGATGACCTTTTAAACATGCTTGCATCACTCTAGGGTGTCGATGAGCCGCTGCCCAAGGTAATATCTATGATGGACTGAGCTTATTAACTGATATACTCGGAAAACCTACTTTCATTTGCACCAGGGAAATAAAAACGTTCTAACGCTGGCACACATCTACATAATTCACAAAATACTGTCGTCAATCTGATGTCGTCAAAGATAAAAGACACGCCAGTCTACAATCACACAACTTACAGAGTTAGCTCTAACGTGATAGTGTATTTCACCTCCATGATTCTTCTGAAATGTGAACCACTGTGTGATAGAAATTCAAAAGCAATATCCGCTAGCGAAGCAGAATCTACGAGGAAGATAAATAAACTAATCCGCAACCACCCGTTCGTGTCACCGTCGACCTTATGCACGAGTACACTAGTTATATCGTTTTGTTGGTGACGTTAGCAGCATGGCACCTGTTGGGCACCTAGCGTGAAGTTGTTTTGTTTCTTTGCAAATGAACATTTCCATTATGCAGGAGTCAATCTGTTTATAGTCATGTCATTATCACATTAATGGGCACGTTGCTATAACATTTCAGCAATATTACCATTAAGCGTGTGAGATTTGCAAGTGTTTATGACGGTAAGGCGATTTATATATCTGAGAACTGGCAGTGTCTAGAGTATGAATGGAAATACCATCCAATCTCTTCAGACTTGTTCCGCAAATGGCGTTTCGCATAAATATTCATTGCATGCTAAATCCCAAAATGTACAATCGAATCAGGATAGATTTTGCATATAACCAAGAGTATCCAATTTCAGACGGAGAACAATATTTTTGTGATCGCTTTTGGCTTGAGAGGTTATAGAACACCACATCAAATTGTTTTTAGTGTTGTTCCTTTGTGTTGAATGTAGCAATATGATATGAATGTCACTCGAAAGTAGTTTGCTATCATGGCATCAAGGCAATTCTGTTAATAAAAATGCTGTTGTCTCCCACTGCCAAGCAGTCACAACCGTGCTATATCATGTGGGCAGTAAAACAGCATATTTCTCATGTGCAGGCCGATTATACACTAAAACGTTAGTGATTTGGAATGTTCATGGGAATACAGATGACGCGACACACACCGGATTTACAGCCATGATGTCTTCCATGCCCGGAATATTCCAGTGCATATCACACAAGTTACTTACGCAAATTGGAAAAGTTTAAATTAAAATTCATGGTTATAAATATGAAATAAATAAGATGCAAGAATACCATGCAATAGTAGACACATATTTGTACACACACATCACACACGTAGAAAGTGTCAGAAGTAAAGCAATCTACAATATTTCTAGAAATGCAACTGAATTACACTGTACATTTGTGTAATACTGCAACAAACAGCTAAAAAAGGAGCAAATGGTAACCAAAGGACAGCGGCTGTTTTGAGGAGGGTGGGGGGGGGGGGGGGGGCTAGGAGGGGTAAGCTCGTGGTGAATTTAAAACTAAAACATCATGGTTGTAACATATAACCTAAAAATTACCAATGGGGCTTGGGGTTACGTCCATGCGCACCGCCAACAAAGGTGCTTACTATTTATGCAAACGAATGTATACACCTTTTCATTTCTTACCTGAAAAAAACTATTATGATCTGCCAAATGTAGGGAACGACAGGATCAATGTGATACAAATATTGTTACGGTCAATGAAAACTATAACTGTAATTCACTTGCATTCCTGGGAATAATTGCTCACCAACGAGAGTACAGTACATCGTCAACATTCTCGGAATGACCGAGTCTTAGTTCATGTTCAGTACTGCAACAGTTCGGCATGGTTTGATTTAGAATTTTTCAGCAGTCTGATATTTGACCTGTACACATCAAACTTGTTTCATGACACATGAGGTTCTTATATATACAATAAATGGTGTCTGACATTGGGTATTTCTTATGTAGCAGCATATTGTCGCACAAGATCAGTCAATTATACAGGATATTATTGTATAGTAGCAGCAATGGCTACTGGTCCTATATCGTTCTGCTGCATATGATGCTTGGATCAGTATGAACGCTGCCCTGCTAACAAACAAAGATACGTCCGGTTTTCACGAGCATCCATGATGAATGTTTCTACGTAGATGCGTGAAACAGAAGAACGCAGCAGCCACAAGAAAAGTTGATATTATGTAAGACCATTGCTCATCACGTAATTAAAGCATCAACATCTAAGTTCAAGGGAGATTGAAATGAATGTGTAACTGGTTAGGGTAATAAATCAGAGTCATGTTCTGACTGCTAATTGCAGATTTAGCGATACTTTTCTCATACCCTTGCCCAATACACCATGCATAGGGAAGCATTTTACTGTTGAGGCAAACCAATCGCATTGCCGTCTTTCCAGACAAAAAATAATTAGAGTCATCCAACTGACCTAAGGGGCTTTTCTAAAATGCATGGTAGCACTACATGCAATTGAGTTCTGCTTCGGTTTGCTCATTCTACCACTTGCGGCCTGGGGCTTTCTGTGAGAATATATTAGTGGCAACACTTATTTGAGCGTAAACTGATACATGTAATATTTTTCGTCAAAGAAGGACCATTTTTAATGAGTAGTTGCAGATGATTGCCTGATTATGGCTGTGGACTCTTGACATGCCGAACAAAAAGCTCCCTGAAATAAACAATATCTCATTTATGTACGGTCTTTAATACACTGATGTGATTGTTAGAATATGCTCCCACTGCACACGGTCTAGCATTGTCGACTGAAATGTGGACTGGTGTATTGACAAGTGTTGGCAATACGCAATTTTAGTATTGTGATGTACGTTTATTTTGTAGAACAAATGCACATTTATATTATTCTAGAAGCATGGGCTTGGTACGGGTTGTTGATCCAGCCGTCATAATAATCTTGTACTTGTCATGATGTAATATGGTTGTAACGCCCCTGCCCATGTTATCAACAAGATTTTAAATATATGTGCGGAATTGGGATGCATGTGGGATGCGACTTGTATAAAGCCTTAATTAAACCGATTTGCGAAGATGTGCAAGCTGTATTAAGTGACTTAGCAATATATGAATGACAAATTGAAACACATAGGAGATTACATTGTAGCATATTATTAATTATTTATGCAGAGGATAAAACTAAACTTCCAGCTCATTATCGTCAGTCGGAGTCGTAAGGATCGCGGATGACCTAAACTATAATTAATGCTTTTGCTAACAGTATGCATCACTTTTTTCACTCTCACTGTTGCTCGTTCACAATTACAAAGCAGTAATACACCGTAGTAAAATGGCCAGATTTGACAATAAGCTTGCCATGATGTTATCGAGCAGCTAAATGTCTGAAGTAAGCTGAGCAAATCCACCGCTATATGCATCAACGCCTCTATTAGTGCAAGTACATGGCAGTAGCTATGTTATATTGATTTCTATACTAAGACACATTATATGAGATGCCATATATTTAATCCCATACTTGATTTGTCTTTGATGAACTCTGTCGAGTAAATTACTGTGTCACCGAGTGAATGCCGGGTCCTGTTTTCGTCATCTAATCGAGATGCGTCATCGTTTTATTCAACTCAAGTTAGTAGCGTGTTTCTGTCCAACTATATTGCACATCATAGTTGCTACATTTGCGATTCTGAATATCAACATCATTACCAGATTTGATGTGTCTTCCATGTCGCATGATTCCGCCGTCCGAAGGGTCATGTACAATGGCGTCTCAGCTAAGCATTGTCTTGGGAGAGATTTGCAATCGATAACTTGTCAGCAAGAAATGGTAATAATATCTCTACATGTAGCTTATACTGACTGATCGACAAGATTTTACTTGTTAATGGGTAAGCTGTACCACAGTTTAACACAGGGAGCACATAAGAAATTGATGTTTTCAGTAGTCGGGCTATGTATCCGAAGCTATATATTGACTCAATGCTGCCATTCATCACTATTAGGTTATCAACACCAGTGTCCCATAAACAAAAACAACTAATTACGAGTTTTCGTCTGACGCGATGCCGATATGAAGTAGGTCATCATGAATATGCAGCATGAATCGAATTGTTTAAAAACTAAATTTAAACTACACGTATGTCTTTCCCTGTGTGGAAACAAATTCAAGCCATCTACAAGCAAGCAAAATAACCAGGCATCCACGCGTTGGCTCTGGGGAGTTTTGAAATGAATAAATAGCCTGAAGAGGCAATGCATGCGAGGCATAGTGGTGATTAGTGGTGGAGCGAACACCAACGTATGCGCTGGAAATATGCCAGCACCCGAACATATAGGTGGTCCGCCGTGTGCCTAGATTGACGCGACTCGTTTTGATAGGTCGGAGCACATTGGATGTAGTGTTTGCATACATGATCAATACTTGACATTGATGGCGATGAATGTTCTTTTCCAAGCGCGCAGATTGAGTCCATGTTCGCGTCTGTGCGTTTTAACTACAATGCCCGATACAAACTGCTGAGCTGAGTCTGACTGATTCCTCAGACACGGCCCTCTCATACACATATATGTATTCATATATATATATATATATATATATATATATATATATATATATATATAGAGATATATATATATATATATATATATATATATATATATATATATATATATATATATATATATATATATATATATATATATGAATATATAAATTTATATTTATATATATACATATATAATATATATATATATATATATATATATATATATATATATATATTATAAGCATAAAAGATAAATATATATGCTATTTGAGCTCTCGTGCAGGTTGATAATCTTTGTAATTGTAAGCCAATCCCAGAGTCACCACAGCCATACCTCAACATGCCGCTTAGAAGATAGGGAGATAACAATAACGCTCTCGTCCTGCGATGTTAAAAACAATTTCAATCAATTGATGCAATAACCTGTTTTGTTGCTTGCTGAAAATAATGTTCTCCTTGTATGTTGCACAAGCGACTACTAACGCCACCGCTAGGGTTAAAATGTCGTCTATGTAGACTTTACATACCACTTCGGTAGCTTCGTGTCGGCAGTAAGAAAGGGCGATTGAGAATATGACAATAACGTCCATAATTGATGGCAGTCACTGCAGACCAACCAGGAGCGATGCAGAGTAAGCGACAAAGAACATTTGTCAACATTTATGATTTATGAAACATGAATTATGATCATCTCAATAAATATCATCTAAATAAATATCAGTTTGTGATATTATATACGTGGCGTTAAGTGGCAAATATGCATGATCAAAGAGTACAATGCTAGACCCTGAATAGGTGTTGATATTGATGAGGAAGGGTGGTGACGACATGCACATGGTGTCGCGACATTGCTGTCGACGTTTGTGTGGATATATGCAGTCACAGAAAGCAATAGTATGCGACAATATGGCGTTCCGTTTACTTGCTCAGTTAGTCCGTTGTTGATTTTTACCAAAACGGGCATTCGGCTGAAGAACTTACGTACGTTTGCTCGAGGTAATAATTAACACGCTCCTTAAATGATTTATTGGACAAAATGTATGTGTCACTGTGGAATGGTATGTAAATTTGCAAGGCACTCATCTTAGCAAGTACTAAGCAATTCGAATCATGACTATATTAGCAATACTTGCTCCAGCCATTAGGTTCGTCAAATCACCAGTACAAAGTACAGAATAGCTTGTCTGGAGTAAAATCCGTCGTTTACTCGCCGACAGTCCATTAGTTTATTGCAATATGCGAGTACACAACAACCGGTTCGTCCACGTCTACGGCAAATGAATTTGGAATGGGAATACATGATCATCCAGCATATGTTTAAGCTTCGGTTTCGCTATTCTTTGTCAGTAAGCAAACAAACAGCTCTGCAACAACGCCGGATGGGCATTTCTCCGTAATAAATACGAATAAACACACGGTGCCTGTTATTAATTGACTCCAATTATGTATATTAACTAAGACTCCTCAACAGGAGGCAAAAGTGATTGTGTGCCAGAGATACATATCTATATTCCCTAGGTCTGGCCGAAGAATGCAGCAACCAAATTACCCGTCTCATCAATCACACTCAAGCATGCAAAGTCTATGGTTAATTGTTAAATCAGTGATAATGTTTAAAGAGCCGAACATTTCAGATTCCATGAGTTAATAGTATATACCTGAATATAGATGATTCATGCCATTCCGCGTTCGCAGTCGACATTTGTCTTCAGTGCTAACAGGTTTGTAAAACAAAGAATACGGAAGAAATCGCTGTATTCATGCTAAATGTTCGACGCTATTTCTTGAGTTTAATGTGTATCACTATTAGATAATCGCGCAGATAAAAACCAAATGCGGGCGGGTGTCTTTCACCCGATTGAGTTTTCGTTGGTCGCGATGTAAATATCTACTAAGTCAACATGACGATTTATCGGCTGCAACACGATGTTAATTAGATTGACGCTATGTTTCACTAAACTTTTTTTTTATTTAATTTTACTGTTTAACAACCGTGTTTAAATGAATTTAATGTCGTAACGATAAATAAGGACCCTCTAAACCTAATTTATATTAGAAATTAAATATCACGATACGCTGTTCAAGAGCAATTTACCGGCAAGAAGCCCAACAAACTAAATTGGTCCATATTAAAAATGCATGATACATTAATAATGAAGTTTAACCAAACTAGAAAGGTTTATCTAGCGTGTATTTCAACATACATTGATGATAACTGATTGTTATTTAGTTTGTTTAAATGTTTGTTCCGTTATAATTTAATGAGTACATCAGTGCTCAATATATTTTGTACTCCACCGTATTGATTTATTTAATTTCATTTCCGCGGCCACCTAAGGACGTTTTAAAAACAGGCTAAGGCTACATAATCACAGTTTGCACCCAGCAATGCGATTGACAGGTAATCAATAATACATGCTTCAATTGACGCATGAGCATATGGTATTTAATAAAGGTAATTGTTCGTATGTAAACTATCAAATGAACATTTTAAATTATGTAGATAAGACGATTATGCTAATAGCCTTTTATGATTTGCCCTCGAATTGTTAGTGACCTGACAAAGGATTTACAAGCGCAATTATTTCCGTTGATTAATTGATTTCACATTTAATTCCCTATTTGCTTGTAAATTACAGAACAGAAGCAAAAAGGTTCGCGTCTACTCAATTAAAGTCAATTGTAAAAATTAAGAAATATCACAAAGTCTCTCTGAGGTTAACACACTGGCAAGTATGCAGTAACTGAACAATTTGCATCCAAAGTTCGTGAATGTTTAAGACTGGTGATGCACTGTTCATGAAGATTATTGGATCTGCGCAGCATGTGATTATTTCGATCAGCACGTTGAAAGTCGCTATATTTATTGCATCATTTTAATACGGGCGTCGGCATAATCTATCTGTACAAGAATTACTATATCTCACGATCGAAATAACGGGCGTGTTCTGATGTGCGAGAGCAAAACTTTGGTGTTGATATACCGAATCTGCTCCGCAGTCATGTACACCATATCTACCTGTATAGAACATCTGCAATCTTTCAAAGCATCTCAAAAGAGAGATTGAACGCGGAGCAACTCTGTTATTCAGATTTCTGCACAACGCATCAATGTTGATAGTAGGTATGTTGAAGATTTATCGAACTCAGGTGATAATATAATCGTTGCTATGAATGAGTGATTGATATATTGATCAATCACCTAATACAACGGAGTTTGTATTCGAACATACTGACATACATAGACACATACGTACTAACAAAGAAATATACATGCAAACATATAAACATACATACAAGAATGCTTACATTTATACAAAAATACATATGTACATACATACATGCATATATGCATATATATACATAAATACAAACATAGATAGATACATATGTACGTACATACATACTTCATACTGAAAAACATTCATATATATATTCACACATGAATACATGCTTACAGACATACACAACAACAATCATATTTACATTTATAGATAAATTCGTGCTGACGTACCTATACTAACAAATATATAAGTATTGAGGTCCATAACTTTACATGCTTTTCCATTTTCAATTGCTATACCTTCGATGCTGACTGCGGGACGCATTTTATATAGGACCGTTTTTCGAGATGGCCCGCCCGCATCTAAGCGTGTTCATTTAGCTGGCATGATCAATCAGATTATCAGTGACGCCTTGCTTTTGAAATGATGCAGCAACGTAGGCTTTAGGGGATTCCCGTCGTAGCATGCATGGTGAAAGCAAGAGTCAACAAGGACCAAGGACAGCAACGAGTAGGGTAAATATCACAATGACCGCGCCCCGTTTTTATGAACTTCGACTTAAGCCCTTGTTTATGCATCACCTTCCAAGAAATGAGTCTCTTAGGATATCATTAACGCCGTTCAGATGACAACGACGCCTACTATAACCTCTCACTTCTCATCACATTTTTACAGTGCTGACCTGTTACTCAGCGTTATGAAAATCCTTTTTGTGTATGAATAAATACAAAATTGGTTTTTTAGTGGCAATTTAGAATGTTACAGAACAATAATTGGCTGAAATGGATTATCAGGTCGGAAGTCCTGAAACTTTTATTTTAAGATACGACGAGAAAGCATATAATATTTAGGTTGCTAAACATCATGTACAAAAGTCGGAAACTGCAGAGAATTCGGGGTACTAAAGTTAATGGAAGAACCATTAACACCCGAAAGCACTCACTGCAGATATGTCCCTGTGAATAATCATTCAACAAGTCTATTTGTTATCATATGTAATACATATATATATATATATATATATATATATATATAGATATATATATATATATATATATATATATATATATATATATATACATATATATCTATATATATATATATATATATATATATATATATATATATATATATATATATATATATATATATATATATATATATATATATATATATATATATATATATATATATATATATATATATATACATGTTATATTTTCCGAGTTGTTGCTCTTTCCTGAGTCAGTGACACTGTCTAGCGCCTTAAATATGTAAGCGTCTGTTACGGGTTAAATCAATAGAGAGCTTTAGTTTGAGACAGCCTGACAAGACACGACGATTCTGCAGTGGGCTATGTTTAGGGACATGAGGATGGTAAAACTAGAAGTAAAACATAATTTTAAATTCTCACGGCTCAATGTCTTGTTTAAGTTATTCAACTGAAAAAAAAATTTGTCTAATCTACCTTAATTGAGTCAAATGAAGCATAGGTCGGAGAAGACGAATCTGTGCAAATATTAATGCTTGATTTAGCATCAGAGCAAAAAGGGTCAATGCGATGTTTTTTTCAGCAGATAAAATATCTTTTAAGTATTTATGAAGATATTGCGCCGAATATAGTGTTTAACTTTTAATTTAGTTCATTATCATATATTTTACTAATGTTAATTATGTCGTAATCAGTGTATTAACTTAACGTATTCGTCATTTTTGTCGCAGGCAGGAGTTGTTAATGTTCTAGCGCACATACGGGAATGTCCAATTTATTATTCTATTACAAAATTTATTTCAGCAAAATCTAGATTGATCAAATCCCTTGGTGCGGCTGAAAGGCGTTATATGAGGTGAATACGCTGAATGCCTTGATCCGGCAGATTGGCACATTATGATGTGGATACGCTAGATCACGTGATCGGCATGTTATCATATGTATCGCGACGTTTAAGGGGTCCGCATAGCGGCAGCCACACAACTGGCAACATTTACGCGGGCTACCTGACGAAAGCAAGTATATGTAGCCAACATAACAATGATATGCACCATGATTGGATTATTCCATTTCTGTCGCGTTAAGCGCTAACGTGACGACCGAAATGACAATCCGTAATGAAATCCACGCGTAAGGAGCCTGGCTGGTGATAAAGTAAATAAGCATCCATCGTTCTTGGGCGTTATTAGACGATAGAGTGCCACATACAGCACTAACGTTTATGGCCGCAAACAAACGGAGGTGCCACAAGGAATTAACATATGCTGTTAAATAGCTAGTATCGTCTTTGAATTGCAACTTGGCGACTGAATATGTACAAATCAAAGAGTAATGTACTGTAGCTGTTTCCATACTACAATATATTTCCGCGATACCTACAAAGCATCAACTGAAGAGTTAGAGAACGAATACAATTGAAACGGGTATTTGCTATTCACTAAAGTATATCTCACGCTAAATTCGATCAATGAGATTCTCGTCCATTTGCGCGATGATTTGAAGAATAATTTGTATTGGAATACAATGCAATGCTATAACGCATAATTCGGTAGAAAATGAGGAGAGATATATAGATATAGAGAGAGAGATAGAGATAGATATATATATATATATATATAGATAGAGAGATATAGAGAGAGAGATAGAGATATAGATAGAGAGAGATAGATAGGAGAGAGAGATAGAGAGATAGATAGAGATAGAAGAGATCTAATAGATATATATATACAGATATATATATATATATGTATAAATATATGTATATATATAAATGTTCATATCTATATATATATCTCTAAAATTTCTATCTACATATATTTCTAAATATCTACATTCATATGTATATAAATATATATATATTACACATATATATATATTTATATATATATATATGTATATAGATATGCATGTATGTATATACATAAATATATATATAACAATATATATATATACATATATATATACATATATATACATATATATATGTATTTATATATATAGGTTGATTTATATATATATCTGTATATATAGACATATATACACATATATATATTTATATATAAATATATACATTATATATATATAAAAACATATATGTATATATATATATATATATCTAAAAATATATTTTATTTATTTATATATATATTTGATATATATTTTTGTATATTGATTGAAATGTAAGTAGCTTTTAGTTCCATCTGATCAAGTGCAATTTATGCTATGTTTGATATCTTTATCAATCGTTCAATCGTCCATGCTTCGTGAAAGCGTGCTTTATGTTTCGGGGAGGGACCAAAAAATCGTAGCGCACTTTATTGTTGCATCTAAGGATGTCGCAGTCGAAGTCTTGACTGATCCCTATGGCTGAATACAATATCAATAACCGTCAAATGAGGGTGTTACGACGGGGACCTTCACATGTGAAGGATGCCATGTGACAAGCATCATGAAGCAGCTATACATCGCAGCGTTATATACCAGGACGGAATGTTTCAGTTATTCCGATTTCAGCACTAGTTTAGGGACTACTACAATGATTCATCGAGGTAGGCATGTATGCATACGTATATGTATGTGGGCATTTATGTGTGCATGCATGCCTATGGGTGTATTTGCACAATAATGTAAAAATCAGCAATAATTGCATGTGCATCCTCATTTTAAAACCGAGTACCATTTCATAGCGTTTCCTTATGGACAACTTTGAC
Source organism: Urechis unicinctus (assembly GCA_034190875.2). Classification (NCBI taxonomy): domain Eukaryota; kingdom Metazoa; phylum Annelida; class Polychaeta; order Xenopneusta; family Urechidae; genus Urechis; species Urechis unicinctus. Next base: position 73,474,610 of record CM067356.1, read on the forward strand.
AGATGGCGTTTATTGAGTAAGCTCATTCAGTTAATTAGAATTCATTACGCATCTTATATGCTTACATTATTCCAAAATATAACGGTTCTGTTACTCGCTGTAAGAAATGGATCTGTAGCATGTAATCAATTTACGAACGCTGAATAACAGTCATTCTCATACATCTCAATCGCGACGCCACCTCATTGTTGAAAGTGGCATGAATTCACAGTGTGTCTCATCCATTGTCTTTTTTACTTTCGTAACGATGCCGTTGGCTAAACAGATACGATATATATACTTCAGTCGAAACCGAGAATGGCAATTCTCTATGGCGCCGTGTACGCTGCGGTTTCAAACAGACCATTGAGCTCTAGCAATCAATCTTCGATGCAGCTCACCCAATCTCAATTCATATAATTTGGCAAATAGCGGTTCAAATCAATATTCAGTATATGTCATCCTCATTATTGTATGCAGAAAAAAGAATGCGCCTTGTTAAATACGAGTGAAATAGGGCGTGATTTTAGCAAAGTTGTTTGAGAAGGAAGCACTCTGGCTCATGTGTGTCATTTCTTACTTTTGAATGCAGGAGCAATCACAGCGTTTTTTGAATCGATACTGATACATTAAACATATCGACTAGCATTGAGCTGCAGAGTCAGGGCTGTAGCCATAAGAATAGATTTGAGAAAAACACAGTAAGCTAATATTTTATCCGAACTGCAAAGATGATATCCTCGAAAAGATGTCGTCTTGCTTCACAAAAGATGCTTTAAAAACCATGGCACTAAAATATATCATACATATAATAGCATATATGTCAGATCACACGGTCCCCTCTAATACAAACGCTGTAGATCGCAACTCGGTTACCACTCACAGACGTGCAGTAAAAACAACTGCGTATCCATGTTGGGTCATCTTAGAATAACAACAAGTGACAGGAAGAAAGAATCAAAATACCTATATAAATGGAACTGGACCCGTTGGTTGAATTAGGTAAGGTGGACGGGTACTTCTGTTTTTCTATACTGCTAAGGTTCACTCAAGATCATAGCGCCTCGTGGAATTGTTATTCGGTAACATCATTGCAATGTGGCTCGGCGACTTATGAAGTATATGGAAAGTGTCATAAGGGTAGATTTTCTTCTTTGAGGAATGCCATCATGCACGTACTAAGCACAATGAGCACGAAGAAAGAAATACGATAACAATTGTAAAATTTATCTTTATATGGCTGGCTGCATAATGGAATCATACATACCTTGGCTTTGTACTAGTCCTCAACGAAGTAGTAGAACCTGAGAGGGCAAATTCACTGTCCATCGCCTTAAATACCTAAGCGTCGGGTACGGGTTAAAACCAATGCAGAAAGATTGTTCGAGACAGCCACGAGGCGACCGCATGCTGTGATGCAATATTGTATTCGGTGGATATAAATATATATAGGCTGCAGCAAACATTTGGGTGGTGCAACACAATGATCATTCGTCTGAATATAACTTCCCTTTAGAAAAGTCATAATGTGCGTGATAGCGGCAAGATGTTGCTAATGCATGACGCAACATAAAATGACCATGGTTATTTTGTTTTTGTTTTGTTTTGTTGTAAAGTGCGTGTTTATCAGGTTCATATAAGGAGACAAAATGTGTCAAGGCTATATTCTTTCTACAGTCTGCCAAATACAAACGTGAAATATGTTTTCAAAGATGCTTCACTAATTCAGTGATTTAATTACACGCCACAGTATATGCTAGGTCACAGATTAAAGTCTTAATGTTATATCATTTATTTATGAGCTTGGTAGCTCGCCAGTCGATGCACATTTAAATGAGTGCATATTGTGCGCAAAATATAACAAAGAGCACATAATAATCGCTGTAGTGGTGGAAAATGTTTCTTGTACGCTTTTAATACATTCTACCAACAAGGAATTAGAAGTTCTTTGCGTACAGAAAATGATGCTTATTGATACCTTATGAGCTATGGTATAGTTTGGGTTTAATTGCATTCACATGTATTGAAAAAATCCGATAGAGATATGACAAGGAAAGCTATCTGGGAATCATGAGACAATAGATTCAATTGGCCATCGATATCAATTACTGTACCATATAAACAATTGTCCCTTGTGAGTGATCATTACGTTACAGCTCTTCACACACTGCTTAAAGGATGGCCTTTTTACGTGTTTTGTATGACAGAGGTAAATTATAGCGAAAAGCTGAACAATGTCGGTGGGAAATCGGCTCTCCTTAGTACTATCTGGCTTATTTCTCCATCACTCTAAAACTCATCAGAGGGTTACTCGTGATAAATTATGATATGTTTAATGGAATTCTGCTTTCAGATGGTGATTTGTTTATTCCGACAGACTTAACCACAGGGATTGAATCCAAACGTGACTAGTTTTAGAATTAAGCATCAGTCAGTTCCAGCCATCAGCAGCGGCATTAACATTTGAGGTTTATCACTGCGTATAGTTTCATGTTCGGTATTATCTCTGTGATGACAGAACATCCGACCTGCTCTGATATTGTAAGAAATATCTGGAATACAAATGGTAAGGAAAATCTTACAAACATTATTATGTATGCTCCCACCATAAGTAATGGGTGTATATTCTGTCTAGCATTTAATATGCTTTGCTCTTTTCACAACATATCCATATTACGCTTACGTTCAAAGGTAACATTCCCCTTTTACATTACGGATGGTGGTGTTTTTTCTCCATCACTGTTGAAGTGATGTTACTGTTGACGTATCAAAATAATTGATAGACGTTAAAGAATGCATACAGTTATGCAGTTTTGTTGCATGATAGCTTGCCACCCATCAACGACAATACCTACGGGCCAACACGGACGGTGTTTTGTGAAATATATTCTTATCAAAAACAACTAATGTAAAGTCTAACTGCCGTTTGTCAGTCCTACCGTTTCCATCATTCGAGTTTCAGGACAATACATTGCATAACTAAGTGGTTTTCAGGAGGACAATTTATACTAGAAACACCTACGCGACATTACTGCGTGGATCTTTGACCCTGGCCGATGAATTATTTAGTTTGACTTCCCCTTCCCTCTTCCTGTCGGAGCATCTGCTAAGACGTATGAGCTCCCAGTACCTCTTGAAAAATTCAGGGAAACCTGCAAACCGCTGCCGTACTGAAAGAAACACATGGTGAAATTACGTCTCTTCAGGTAGGGATAATAATATCCCAAAGAATACACACCAAAGGAAGACAGGCTGGCTACATGTCCAAGCATCAGTGGATTGGTAGGGGAGTTTCTCCATCAACACGTCGCGTTGACTTCGAAATCCGTGTGAAATAATTTACATTAATATGACTGTGGACAATTTTATTTCTATATATGGCAAATAACCAAAGCTAACTCAAACTCGTCTCGATTAATTAAGGGACAGAAAGTTTTCGCCAATGCTCACATCCCACGAACGCGAAGGGATGATGTGTACATTTTTGTTGTCATAGTTAAGTTCCCGCAGATTTCACTCACCTTTCAGTAACTGAGTTTGCCAATTAAAATAAATGTCAAGAATGCGCGGCTATCTGTTGTATGAGGGAATGTAAAGCGTTGGTAATAAACGGCGTAAAGTGAATAGCGAACATGTCGTATTACGTATTCAGCTTTTATCACCACGTCATTAATGTCCGGAGGTTATATTACCATCCATCCCCATATAAATTCTTTTGTTCGATGTCAGAAAACAAGATCGCTTGTGCGGCACGCCAATGAAATATGGAGGTGAATATATCGATATGTTTCCAGCTTCATTTCCTTGAACGTTGCAAAACCTACTTGGACTGTTCATAAGATGTCATAGCATGTGATTTGCGCTAGAAAACAATTATAATTTTGTCGAATTGATAGTTGCATTGTGTTTCTGTTTTGAATAAATATCTAGCGATTGTAACAATTTAAAAACAGTTAGGTTGTTTAAGCATTGTCTTTGTATTTAAGTTCCACACTCTGCTATTAGTTCGTTGGTTTTTGCACTGTTTGTAAAATAAAGCAGTAAGACATAGATGATGCATCTGGATATCAGGCGTCACGTTAGCACTGAATGTGCTAAGCCATCTTGTACACACGTATGATTGCTGTTGATGCCACTCAAAGTCTTTGGCAGCGCAACAGCGAAACACTCATCGTCACACGAACACTATTATTAATGAGTAAATGCAGATGATACTCTGATATCAGTTATGGACTCTTAATTTGCTCAAAATAAACGTGTCGTGTAAATGTGATTGCTGGTCATTGATACATTACAATCGTATGGAACTAATCAACAGAGGCCAAGAATGTCCCGTAGCTGCACAGCGGACAAATGACCCATAAGTGGCTAGGAAGTTAATCATAATCTCGTCAGCCTATTTCTCCCTTAATGCGGCTTGTTGACGGTGTATTGCAGCCGAGCTCTTTCGGCTTATTAGAAAAAACAACTCTCCATCACACTGATTTATTGAATCTAGCAGTCCCACATTACATTATTTAACTAATATATATGAAAATCGGAATTCCGCGAGAGCATGTTAATATCTATATATATAAATAAAACAACTTTCACACTGCGATACATAGCCTATATATCATTAAATATCTATAAGTAAAGATCTTTTTAATATGCACATTCGCTGATTCGATTTTGTTTAATGTTGCTTGTCCCTAAGCATATCAGAGAAAGCTAAATTGACTGTCCTGTTATAATCCCTAACTCGGACGAAACGAACAACGGTCAGGTATTCCCTTTACCTAGGGCCAACCAATTTGAGCAGATGTGATTGCTAAACTAATACATATGCTTTTGTGTACCGTATGCATCACTTTCTTCACTCGCTTGTTCACAAAAACAAAACATTATTACACCGCTATCTATTTCTATGTCTATGTTACAGGGAAGCCAAATGACGGAGGGACTATATGCTTCCACGCCTCTACTAGTTCAAGTACATGGCCGTGAGTAGATATGCTATATTGAATTCTATACCAAGACACAATATATGAGATGCAATATATTTTATGTCATACTTGCTTTGTCTTTTATAAACTCTTTTGAGTAAGTCTATATGTCACCGAGTACATGCAGGGTCCTGTTATCGTCATCAAATAGCGATACATCATCGTTTCATTAAACTGAAGTTAGTAGCGTGATACGGTTAATCTTTACATCATATCATGGTCGCTCATCAAGCATTTACGAATCTCCACATCATTACCAGATTATATGTGTCTTCTCTGTTGCATGTTACCACCGTCTGAAGGGTTAGATACAATTGCAGACTTAACTCTGCATTGTCTTGGGAGAGATTTGCAATCAATAATTTTTCAGCAAGAAATGGTAATATTACCGCTACAAGAAGCTTATCCTGACGGATTGACAAGATTGTACTTGTAAATGGGTGAGTCAGCTGCACCACAGTTAAACACAAAGAGCACTGAAGGAATGGATGTTTCCAGTAGTCAGGCTATGTATTCAACATTATGTCTTGAATTAATGCTGCAATTCATCACCATTAGGTTCTCAACAACAGCATCCCGTGGAGAAAAGAAACGAATTACGAGTTATCTTTTGTCGCGATGCCGATATCCTTCAGGTTAACATGAAGATGCATGTGATGCAGCATTAAAGGTGCATTTTTTCCCAAAAATATGGCATGCGGTTTATTTGGCTCCATTTAATAGAACGACTCTTTTGGAACCCACATCACATATTTTGCAGACTGGTTCAACACTATATCGTCCATTACACCGTATCGAGATCTGTCGGTCACACCCATGTTTACAAACATGAGCACATGTCGATGAGAAAATGACGCATGCGTATTGAAGGGTCATTTGTTTACAACACATAGTCTTGACGTCACGCGCAGCGCAGATTCGACAGAAGGTGGAAACGCAAGCAGCCGAAATGGTGAGTCTTTTGATTTCTTCATTTCTGGTATGACTCTTCTTTTATTGGAGTTAACGAAAGTTATGTAAAAAAAGAGCCCGCCTCAATATAGTGAATCCTATAAATTTATATTACCGTCTGATCGGTGCTAACCCTGAGGCTGCGCATGTTTAAGCGTAATAAAAAAGATATTCTTGACTACTCTGTCACATTTTTGAGTATAAAGCTAAGAGACTTGTTCGTAGTTGAATTATTTCATATGCAATTATCGGTGCTTTTTCATCGAAATCTATTGGAATATTCCTGAATGAACTCATAAACTGTATTATAAATCAAGGGGCTGGGGTCTCCCTCAGGACGTCTACGTTATCTGGTTATAGCGAACTGAAACAGGCTTTTGAATTGGCCGGCCGACCGCTATTTTCTATGCATACATAAACCCTACAGAGAAGATAGCGCTCTGCCGATGCAAATCCCTGTGTAATGAAATGTAGAAGCTAGGAGTTTGGGGTGGTATGTATAATCGTATGGGTTTGGACAAGGGACAGTAGACGGATGGAGAGGTTCTGATTTGGGTTATTTTAAGTTTATTGCAACCCGCCTTGATAAGACTGGTTTAGATTGTTTGTCTATAATTGTCTACATTAACACCATGCAGGTGTTGTAGAAGCCTTGGACAGCTGGAATAAATTTGATTAAATTTATGGATAGAAATAACCTTAAACCTGTATTGTTATAAAAAAAAATTGTCCGACTTTTGCAGGCTTTTGGCTCAAACACTGTAACGTTATTGATTGAATGAATCTTGTCATGTTCATTCATAAATTAAATTGAACCAACCCACTTTCAAATATAAGAAAATCGAAACGTTGAATCTGTTAATGGCTTCTTTTTTCCTCCATCTTTTCTTCGTTTCATGCTTTGGTCGTCCATTATCGCATATGAAAATAGCGCAAACTAAACATCCGCAGGCGGCGAACTGCACAGAGTGATGACGTTGCTGTGTTTCCGGAATTAATAATACATGAGCCTCCAAATAAGGGTTATTTTTGACGGGACGTAAAAATAAGGGACTGAAAGTTTATTTAAGAACAACAAGCAATATATACGGCCATTCTAACTTTGGATTTCGGATATCAGCACCATTTTAGATACTATTGCATTGAGCAACTTTAATTGCGATTAAAAATCTAAATTGAAATTATCTGTTAGTCCGACCCTGTGTGCAAACATAATCAAGCCAGCTACAGGCAATAACAGGTCATCCGCGCGTTGGCTCTGGAGAGTTTTGGAATGAATAAGTAGCCTCAAGAGGCAATGCGTACGAGGCATGGTGGTGATTAGCAGTCGAGTAAACACCAGCTTATGCGCTGGAAATATCCCAGCACCCGAGCGTATAGGTAATCACGCGGCTGGTTGATTGGTCGGAGCACATAGACCATAGTGTCTGCATACATGAGAAATACTTGACATTGACGTCGATGGTTGTTCATTTTCAAACGCGCAGCATCTATACTACCAGGTCCCGTGCGCTAGGATTGACCATAATATCGGCATATATGGCTTAATCTATATTACAGCTATCAATCCAATAAGACATGTAAGATGTAATCTAGAAAACGTGATTCACTTAACCTCGGTTGGAACATGAAGGAGAGCATTATTTGCCCAGTCCATATATTTAGAGCCTATACCAAAGACAGACAACAATTCTTTCGATTGATATTTTCAAACATGACTCAGGCATGTACGACCAAGTCAGTGTAGTAGATATTGCCATACTCTTACAAACCATTGGAACAGCATCTGACTTACGAATAAGCCAACACACATGTTTTCCCCACGCGGAACACCATCGTTTAATTAAATGAATACGCGGTTGAACAATGCACTACACGGCATGCCGTGAGAGGGGAAGGAACGGATCAGTTTTGTTCTCACGATCCGAAAGGTTATTTATCAGTACAGTGTATTAAACCACCGGTCTCTTGATACCCTTCTATCTCTTCTTTCTGCGAACTGAACCTAAATCCTGGTTCACTTCAGTATTTATCAGATGGATAATCATTAGTAGGGTTATCTTGCAATGCGATTGCTGCTAGATGTGACAGTAGTAAACAATCTGCAATTCTGGACCTGCCTCCGTCTCGAATAGAAGTGCTTCGGGATTCTCTGTCACGACCTGATACCAAACCAATCTATTGATCCTCCAAGGCCGCCTTGTTTATCTCCTGGTGTATCATGATCAAAAATCAAGATGAATCGTTGGGGCTGTTTATTGCATGTGGCAGAGTAATTGTCGACCTGATGGATGACGTGGACTGGTCGGATATTGGCTATCGGCCGTTGTTGAATGCAAAATGTCTGGGTCACAAGAGGTAATATACACATTGCATCTATGTCTTAAATAATTATAAGTAAATTAGATGCAACCACTATGGAGGTTCAGTTTAAAATGCGAAATCTGCGTAAACTATACTGGGGTTTTCGCATAATCAGGCTACTCATTCATTCGGCCTGACTTAACTGCTACATTATAATTACTTTGATGATTGCCATCTGGGATATCGTATATAACAACCGTTAGCAGTAGTCGTGGATACTAGGAGCACAAAACAGATTAGTAAGATGGATCCTTGTCACGTGATATTGTTCTGCTTCACTGACAATCAAACGTCCAAGATCGCGCTTCTTAACGCAGCGGGAATCATCTCTCGTGTCTTCTCTTGCATACTTGTCTTGCAGCGGATATATTTGCCTGCTTCATCAACGTAGATGACATTATATTCGGCTCTCGTAAATCGAAAATTCAATTGCAAATAGCAATATTTCCAGTATTTGAAGGTGTGCAACAAGACAAATATCGCTCAATATCCATGTATTAACGTCTGTGACCATTTGTATCGACACCTTGGGAAGCAATGCTCTAAAGATTGAACATATCGGGATAATACATTATTCATCTTTTAGCCGGAAACTCGTGCTTTCCCAGAGTTCAAATATAAATTGATGGACTAATTCGAAACAGATAGTAGAGGGTCCTAAAGAGATGAGAGTATTTTAACAGGAACAACCATTCCTTTTTGCAGAAGAGGTGACGTTTTATCTCGAATAAAAGCGTAATGTGATAATCAACTCGCTTTATGCTTCGTATTATAATAATTAAGACGCTATGTCAATCAACACACCGACTGTTACGATATTCATCGTAATTAGTACCTAAGCAGCTCTATATATGCCTGCCTAGCAGCTACTAGTCATTGTGAACAAATATCTATCCGCTGATGTGCACAATTTGTTTATCCACTAGCTTTGTTTCACCTGATTGATCGTGTTTCACTACATTTCTACTTGGCTCGGATACGGAGACACTTTGTAGCATTCATGATTATCCGCAGATATCACCGTACCCGTACCCGTTACTCTTTTTGATAACTAAGATCGTACATATACTTATTCATTCAAGATTGAACCAAGCATCCAGAAGCTTGACAATATATAAATCAATTTAGTCAATTAGATGGTGGCAACGGACCCACCAGTCTAAATTAAGGCATATGTTTTAAGGCAGGACCGATAAACCATTTGCATGCGGGCAACATCATTCTACCGCCAGTACTTTGTGGTCTCCTTGTAGAATGCAACAGCATTTATTCGAGCATTGTTAAATACATGTGATGTTTGAGACGAGGATCAGTGTGCGATAGATTCAATTCAACATATCTTGCCAAGTCTAAAACATACGTATTGGTAATACGCATTAAAACATTTTGAAACTAATCTCGGCAGCGAAACCACTGAAGGAATATGCAATTGCTGGAGAGCAAAAAAGCAACACATTAATCGCAAGCATTTGGACGTTATTGATGACAGCATTACGGACTGCAGCTGACAGAACTTATTTTCTTTGCATGCAGTCTGAGGTCGATGAATTGCAGCTCAGCAGTTACGAGTTAATGGTAAAAACTAAATTATTTTGACAATCTCAACGTCGCCAGCAAAGTTTAATTGTGTTCAAATATACTTTAGATTTTGATGCACACTGGTAAACATTACCTCGATATATATATATATATATATATATATATATATATATATATATATATATATATATATATATATATATATATATATATATATATATATATATATATACCTATATAGATATATATATATATATATATATATATATATATATATATATATATATATATATATATATATATATCTATATAGATATATAGATATATATTTATATTGAAGGATGACTATATCAAGCATATGACTGTTGTAGTTGTAGACTATCAGCATTAATGGTTTTGGGTGCAAACTATGATATAACGACGAATGGTTGTTTCGATGAAAAGTAATGTATTTTCTTCTTTAAGTGGATACGAATTTGCACATTTTATGTGAACGAAATAAGAATGGACATTCTAGCAAATCACTGCAAACATCATATACGAATCATGTCAGCACCGTCGTTGTGGTTAATTAAGTATTACCATGCACAATATGAAAGTAAAAATAATTTTTTCGTCAATCAATAAAATTACGCAATGTGAAAATGCCATACTTAATAACGTTGGGGGAATGTAGCAGTTATCTGGGCTCATAAGACTTGATGATATTGTGATACACTACATACATTCATGCAAATTCATACCATGGGGCATTCGGTACTCTACGAGAAATAATCCTTGTATCAGGAAGAAGCGATGAGCGATTCTTTGTCATCATACCCGTCTAATTAACGTCAAAGGACCCTGAATAGGTGTTTATCATGAATGGTCATGTTGTTAATAAAATGAAGCATGGCGTCACGGCAGAAGTCGATATATTACCGATGACGCATGCCATGTTGAAGTGGATATATTCAATCATAAAAAGTAATGTTATGCACCAAGACGCTGTCCCATTAACTTGCTTTGTTCATTAAATGCTTATTGTAGTCGTTACACGAGTTGTGTTAAAGACATTAGGAGATTCTTCTCACTGTATTAATTAACATTCGTTAGTACACTATATGTATGTTTTCCAGGCACTAATCTTAGCTTGTCAAAACACTAAGTGACTTGAATTAAGACCATCATTTTAATATTCGTGAAGGCAAGACCCATAGTCAGATCACTTTAACGTGTTAGCATGTCTTCTGTCAATTAATTACTCTGAATTGTGAAATCCGTGAGGGAAAGCATCACCCTCTTCCGCACATATTAAGTGACAGCCAGCTAAAGGCCTCCCTGGACAGATATACATGCATATATCTCGCATGACATAGCTCTGGATATTAACGGTCTTATAAATCAATTACATCTCACATTAATGTACTTGCTTTATTAACGTTGAATCAATGATTACTGTCTAGGTTAATAATATGAACCCGGATGACTTTTCACAAGTGACTGGTCATCACTATGTAATAAGAGGGAGGTCTTGCTCCTGAGATTAACCCGGCATATATGTTTATTCGTTAAGATTGATTTGCGATTGCATTCATAAATATTAACTGCGATTTTTATACGGATGTTGCTGAGACGTGAAGCCCATACACAATTTCTTTTTCTATTCTAACTGGTCGCAAATTGTTTTTAGAGTCGGACTTGTAATAAACGGGTTATCCATTGTATTCACATATCATTCCTTACGCGCTTGTCGATTATTACGCAAGTCATCTCCATAGTGAAGTCATGTTGATATGAAATCATTTCAAAATTGATAGTGTAGCAGAAAATACAGTGACATTAGGAATAAAGTTATATTATCTTTAGAACGATGAAGGTTTGTGCATGTTTTCAACTTCATAATAATGTTGTGTAATTTGGATTTAGGCAATATGATCAAATATTTGTACAAGTCTCTCGAACATCTTAAGCATCAATCGACGTATAATGTCAAAGATGAGTTTTGGCAACTTTGCGATTGAAGGTTAATCTACCCTGCAAGGCATTTTCAATCTTCGTTCGGATGACCTTGCCGTGACTGCATATTTTGGTTTGCTATCGTTTTTGCCATCCTTTTTTATTTGCATCATCGAGAACAATAACGTGCTGATGTGGATAACTGCATGTGCCAGTCCATTGTTCAATATACTCTTAAAAGGATAGGTGTCTTTGTGATACCACAGTTGTTACAAAAAACTACTTCGTCGAAGAAAACAGCCAACAAAATATAACCCGTGCAAATAATGCAGATTATGCACCCGGCACTCATAACTGGTTGTTCCACACATAGATGGATTATTTTGTTTTCGTAAAGCTTCACAGCGTACAATTTTTTTAGGACCAAAATAATGCAGAAAATATGATAATTAAGTCAAGAACTGCAATAGCAGAGACATGTCGGGCACAATAAAAAGTATTGCAGGGTTTTGAATCCTCGTGCAGCTAACATTTGTTTTGGAATTTGCAGATAATAACAAAAATAATCGCGCGGCTATTATTAAAGTACCAAATGGTTTAACTCAGGAATAAATTGGTCAACACTGTTGATTATTTCTCCTAAGTTTTCGGTTACGTGTGACTCAGTTCCAAAAGCTTGTAAACTCCATTGTCTGGGAAATGTGATTTTGGTTATCAGCAGTATGTTTCGATTGAAACTATAATTATGTCACTCCTCAGTTGTTCTGAATAGAAGATAGCAAATCAAGGAATAAGTAATGTAGCATACTCTTTGCACCTTTTGCTCCTTCTGGTGCTTAATCGCAATGTCATGTGCATTAATTATAAAAGAAATAATATCATTGCCACTGTCAATATTGCTAATATTAATGCTGAAACATAATTCTATGCCATTTAAATCAAATAGCATAACCGTTGCATCCGAACGCCTTAATTTTGAGAAAATTTATAGTATGGTATCAATGAACTAAAGTCCATGGCTACTTTCGTATTCTATAAAATAGTATTCGGCAATTAATTACCAGCTGATGACCGACATATAGCCACAACAATAAACGAGATGCTTAGCAGTTAAAATATAATAATAGTAAACCGAATACGACATGATATTGCATGGTTATGATCGCATATTTGGACTTAGTATATACATCACGTACATTGTGAAGGTAACTGTCGGGATGTAACAGATAATTGTTGACAAGACATATCGTCAGATCGCTGCCATGTTTTTAATCTGTCATTGACGCCTACAATTTTAACAGAAAACTCAACACAGACTATATGTGTGCCAGAAGAGATGATGCAAATTAATTATAATGCCCATTACTAATGCTTCTCTGATTGAAAAAATATGTGTGACGGTACATGGCTATGGACGTGCTTGTATCTCTTGGGTCAAAAAGCAGTAAATATTTTGGCTCGTGTAACTTGGTGCGTATTAAATGTCATTTGTATGCATGAAAAAAAAAATAACGATTAATTATGCATATACATGTGTATATCACCGCGATTGTTTCTATATTGTCTAATTGACAGATGAAGTGTTTGCATGAATTCTTCCATGCTGTTATTTGAGCGAAAAATGTTAATGCGTTGGTGTTGTAATGTATGTAGAGTGTGTTTACGTGCGTTTGTGATCGGCGCGTTAAAATAATTATACGTTTGCGTTTCCTGTAAAACAAAGATATGTTTGCATTTAATGTGAGCACAACATGTGTGTCATGTATGCTCATTGATATAGACGTACGTGTATGTGCGAATTCTTTTAAAGGGCCCATCTGTGGAAACGCACTGGTCTCATGACAGGCATATATCATACAAAGACAGATACTGAAAATAAAGTGATTACTGAAAAAGTCGTGAGCAAGGTTAAAGTGTCAGATAGCGAGCACAATCATCATCGACTGGAATTCATATATGATACATTAAGATAAAGAGAGCGTTGTATCATGTGTCACCTCTATCATAGCAAGGAAGACCTTTGTGGGAACCAGTAAATAATGTATTCAATGTGCTTCTCGGTGACCATGTCCATACATTGTTATGTGATGCCTGTGGCTGCCCAACACTTTTCAGCTCCTATGCTGACATCTAAATGACAGCAATCGTTTTCTTTCATATTCATGATAAAAGCGACGTATGGCAAATGCCTGAAGAATGTCGGTTATTCTACGAATAGTCATGTCCTTTAAAACGCAAGTCTCATTGAAGAATGTACAATGAAAATTTTGCACAATGTATTAGTATGTGCGTTACGTACGATGCTCAACGTAAGCCGATCAACCAATGACATATAAAACGAGCTTGTTTGGTCGTTCTCCGATTGGCCTAAAAAGATATGTTATATTGCAAGATTAACGTTACCACGCTGCGTGTAGATGTGTCTCCGAACCGCAAATCTCACAGAACAATTACCCATAGTGCCGCAATTCTTGCAGCAGAACCAACTGATATTATTATTTTTCATGAACGGATCATTTTGTGACTGATTTTAGCGGATTAAGGAAAACATCAACTTCAAATGAAACTAAGAAGAATCCGTTTTATCCATGGACAAGTCATCTATTTACCAGTACTCGTATCTACTTTACCTGTAGTCTACACCAACCTCCATGACAATGCAACATGAGTATAGATACAATGAATAAGCAATCTTCTGTCAAGGACATCATATCTCATACGTATAAGGACCTCAGAGAGTGAGTAAAGTGATTCATGTGGGTTGCAACAGGTACGAAATGGAGTGCAATATACTTTCACCTTGCCTAAGACACATATGGTGGTGTTTTGTAAAACTGCTACATATGGACGGAAGCCACTTGCGGATTTATGCCATTCGTGGCAGTAAAAGGTATTGTGGCGTAATTAACACGGTGCAGTGAATTATTCTGAGAATATGACACTCTGTTTGTTTGCCTATTGGTATATCGATGCCTCCGAGTGTCGATTTGTCAGTCATATTAGGCTAATTCAGTTGATGCTTTCTTAGTACACCATTCAAACAAGAAACTGGGCAAATATGCTTAATGTAAGATTATTTCAATCTGGCTTGCGACGTAGATTAGTCAAGCATCAGCAGTATGGGCATACATGCTGAAAGACCATTTCTCGCTGTATCGTTTCAGGCATCAAACCAGCTCTAACCCTTATAGAGCAACATCTTGCTCTCACTGCAAAATGGCCGACGGTACTTAACGACCTACTTTGGAGTATCATTCTAAGGCACCATAAAAGCTCTCAACCCATACAGTACCATTAACCAGAGATGCAGATACAATGCCCCCGCCAAAGACCCAGCCGATTCGCCTTCAGGCCAGGATATTCTAGAACAGAGCCATGAGTGCTCATACTGGGTGGGTTCAGCCTGCTAAGGCTGCGTTTTGTGTCATTAGCTCAAACGGCCTTATTTAACACCAAAGCTCTCGAAAATATTTCTCTTGAAAATTTCGGAATGCTGTCATATTTTGGAATATTCGGCGGTATGCGCTTGAGTAGTATAGACAATATAGATAATGGCACAGCAAGCACGTAAGCATTTGTAAGCCCTATTACCCCTTTACGCAACAGATTTCACAAGCTCATGCCCTGCATCTCATCACTGGCAAGCTCCTCAAGATGTTTCACTCGCTTCACAAGGTAATCGTTTTTAGTCTCAAAATCACTGACCGATCTCTAAATAAAATATCACGTCTCTCAAATTATCTATATCTAACTCGAACTCTTTAATACAACCTTCTATCTACGCAATACGTTCTTCGCTGCTCATTTCTACACCTGACCCCCTCATTTATTCAATACGCGGAAAGACTGGGTATCTGCAGCGAGTATTTAATCCCGGCATTTAAATCATGTTGCGTGTTGAGGTATGTCGATATCATTCACAGTCAGCTGGTTTGTGAGTAAGCAGGTGCACCCAATTGTTTTCTGACGCCTTCGAACTTTTCGTCGTTCTGACGTTGGATTAGTGCGTTTGTGTTTCATAAATTAAAAGCGTCTGATATGGTTTGACAGATCTAGCCTTAATTTCCCCCTTCATTTATGTTTTCATTGTGACCTCAGCTAAGACGAGTTTAAACGCATGATCCGAAATATTGCCCTCGTTGGGTGCTGTCGATATAGTGTCAACAAAGTTATTCAATTTTCTATGCGCAAAATTGCGGACATGATCAATTGTTTTAACTTAATGCTCAGTAGGCGACTGAAACATTTTCGATCGATTCATCTTACCCCACAACCAGACTCAGTAGTGCCTATCACAGTAGCAATATGAATAGCAACTACTGTAGACATAAAACCTACACCACTTGCGCCAAAACTCCTATCTGAGCAAATGTATGTGGCGATCGAATAACGATACAGATTCTATCAGTACGTTTTCGTTATTTATCATGTGATTATCTTACGTGCCCCTGATGGAACATGGATACGTTAAGGCGCATTGATATGCACTTATTTGTAGTTGTTTTGTCACGTGCCTGTACATATATTGCCTCGTGTACTTTGGAACGACATGTATTTCATTTCTATAAATGTTTGATTTTATGAAAACAAACGCATCATCGAGATGCTAATTGGTTAATCATTAAATAAACAGATATACGGGCATATGTTTTAACATGCGACGTGTGTTTGCGTAACAGTATGTATTATTTTCTTTTTACTAAAAAAAAGAATGCGTTAGTGTTGTACAGAGTACAGTGTTGAGCGACGTCAATGTTTAAAATATAACATATTTTAGAAAAAAATACTTTTTATTACAGATGAAAAAAAGTGAAAATATAAATAGCAACGTCTATATTGAAAACACTACATATTTTTGCGCTTAGTCTATCGGCTTTTGCTATCTATCGCCTTAATAAGTACCAAATCTTGGTGTGAACCAAAATGCAAGGCTGAGAGTGTTAATTAGTAATATGTAATATGCGCTAAATACTACAATACGACTCATGTATAAAATAGTGTAGACAGTGCATAGGACAGCTGAGCTATTGATTGCAAAAAAAACAATTTAAGTAAATGCTCATTTATCTTTATATACACCAGATTGGTGATTGCATCACAGTCAAAGGCAATGGATGGGTGTGTCAATCTGCCGGTTTCAATTTTTATCTGCTGTTAAATCTGATTATTTGGTCTTAATCTATGGCAACATTAACTCAGGAATTAACTCATCTCGGATACACAGAACCCGCATAACAAAACCCGCGGATGTATTGCAGCCAACTTAAGAGTGCACGCATTCGCCGTCGCCAAACATTCAAATGGAGCAGTAATATATAAAACACGTGACAAAACGACGTTTGCAGCTAACATGTCAGCATTCACACTTATACCAACATTAATAACAATACTAAGATACAGGATCGAGTTGAAATTGTAGTCAAATCCTATGTAAAACAATAGCAATATTATCATAAATAATTGACGTATAAATTACATGAATATGGTAGTACATGACGACTATGCCGCTAAGGGCATTGCAATACGGTCTTCGGAAAATATACCAAATATCTTTCATTCCATGATAAAGTTCACAATTACCACGGAAACCTCTTTTTGCCACCTGCGTCATGCTTGTCATTTTTGCAGCTAATTAATCAATCAATTATGTCGCTTAAATTATTACAGTTGTAGGAAATTTGACTCTCTAGCCTGTTTATTAGCTCTAACAAGACATGAAACATTGTCATGATTCTCGAATTCTCTCTTCTGCTACTACCTGCCGCTGTCAGCTCTTCATACCTCGCGACAGCCTCGACCTGCTTTTTATGAGACAATTCGCGTGGTATGCATCCACCAGAGAAGGATATATACTTTCTCTCTATGTTTGCATATACTATTATGTTTTACCTATAAGTGATGACAAATATGCGTCTGAGAACCTAAGTAATGTTGGTCGCGTTTTAATAATTAATTGCGTTATCTGGGCACTTTTAACACAAAGGTTTCGCTACAATCAAAATTAAATTGCATACGAGGATCACCTCATCCTAAATGGTGAAACACCAAAAACAAATGAGACAAATAACCGACCGATAACGGAAATATTCCATGCTAATAATCATTGACTGGCTTTAGGTTTGAGGCTATGATCGTCGACGTCATAACGTGATATATTTACAATGAACAGCTTGTTGATGATATGAACTGTGGAAAATGCTATGCGGCATAGTCGTAAGCGTTTAACTAATTATTTTTTATCCACGATGATTCATAAATTGATTTACCACAATTGAAAATAGCAGCAGTCTATGGGGCGGTTAATAACCAGGCAACTTTTGAATGGTAGTACAATCAGATTGCTAGCCAACCATGCTGCAAGGCTTGCACTTCCAAGAAAATACATATTTTTACCTGTGAGTGTGCTGTCTGCGTTTGTCGATGCTAAAAACGGACAATAAGCATTTGCGAGCATTTTAAGAAAATAAACTCTGACAGCACCTGACTTCGTAGGGCAAACAAGATTGGAAATGATATGACTAAATATTGGAAACACTTTTAAGATGACAAGCAGATTGACAAAATATTAGACGTTCATGAGATGTGTATAAGCAATTTATTCACCTTAATGCGTTACAGTTTAATACTGCCTCGTCGATGATAGCAGTGATAAAAATCAAGGTATATACCGTTAATTCGTTTTTCAATTTCACATTTATAAATAGAAAATGGGTATACAACCCATTTTCTATTTTTGTATTTGGCAAACACATATGGAAAATGGGTAAACAACCCATTTTCGTTTCCCTGTCATGAATTTCACAATCTTAAGTCGAAAATGGAAAATGGGTTCACTTCCGTTTTTCCATTTTCGATTTAAGCAGTTAAGTAAGTTCATCAATCACGGGACGCTCCCTGATGGTTGAAACAGAGTAAGCGCGCGCCGCGATAAAGCATGGCGTCTACGCTAGATGAATTCGGCGATGTTATCGTGAGAATGCTACAAGATGGACACTCTTATTCAGTGATTTCTGAGCATTTGATTTCTCTCGGAGTTCAGAGGGGTTCATCCGCTGCTAATATCCGTAAATACTGCTCGGATAACGGAATAAACCCCCGTAGCGCTACCATTCCTTATGACACTTTGGATCATGCCGTGTCAACCGCTGTGCAACAAGTAAGTATCATTGGTCGTTGTCGTTTTGCGGGAATCCTTAGCAATTTGAATAAATATGGTTTGTGTAGACTTCACATATCCTTATATGTGGTTGGTCTATGGCACAGGTAGGACCTACGTATGGAAGGAGAATGATGACAGGCTACCTATCATCACAGGGGATGCATGTTGCTGAAGCCAGAGTTGGTTTGGCTCTCAAGAGAGCCAGTCAACCTTACCACAGAGAGAGACAACAGGTGTTCATGCAAATTAAATCACGAGGTTAATAGAATGTAACTACATGGTATTCATAGTTATGAAACTTCAAATAACATCATTTTCATCCAATTTTATATTATGACTATGAGCTCTGTTAGTACACAGATAGCCCACAGTTTGAATTATTTTTTCCCATTATGTACTTGCAGCGCATTAGGAACAAGAACAGCATACCATATCATGCTGCCTACTTTGGACACAAACTGCATCTGGACCAGAATGAAAAGCTGGCCATGTTTGGTGTGACACATGTTGTGGCAGTGGACGGCTACAGCAGTCAGATAGTGGCCCATTCATCAATGCCAAGGAAAAATAACCTCACAATTTATGAAGATATCATCAGGTGAATATTGCCCAATAGAATGATAGTTAGAGCATACATCCATCCTGCAGGTGTGTTTTATATTATTTGGTTGTGATAGACAAAACCTGCAAAGGACCACTGTTACCTTGACCATGTTTCTGCTTCTGGCACCCAAGTTGTATTTGAAATAAGTAGAGTAGTTAATAAAAGGCTCAATTGATTTGGTTCCTTGAGCAGAATTTATAGTACCAATGCATGCCACAACAAAAGCATTTGAAAAGTCTTTATCTGACAATACTCGGCTAGTTGATTCTAACTTTACCCAGACATCTTTAATAGAAATCATGTGTCACGTATACTCTATGCTAATATTTTAATTTTTATGTATACTATTTTTTCAGGGCCTCTGTTTTGTATGATGGTATTTGGGATACAGTACGGGTGGATCATGGAAGAGAATTCTACCTGTGTCTCTTCATGCAAGAGAAGAATGAGCGTTTCCGCTTCAACAGAAACCGGGCAGCATTCATTCAATCCCAGTCTAAACATGTAAGTAATAGTAAGCAAATAATGTGATTTCATACTTATTTGCACATGCTGTTCGATTGTAAAGCTGAATTATGTGTCTTTTTTTTTTTCAACAGTATGAGTAACATGCAATATTGAGAAATATATGAAGAATAAGTAATTGTCATGATGGGTCATCTGCTTTATTGGCCTTCGTTTCCTTTAGAACTTGAGGGTGGAGAGGATCTGGCCTGAGGTCAACAACCGGGTCAACTATCCAATTAAGACTGCCTTGGTGGAGATGGTGGACAACGAAGATGTCGACTTGACAGACCCCCTGCAGAAGTTCTGCATTTCAGTCCTCGCCCTGAAGGTGGCAGCCATAGGGATGGACAGATGCATAGGGGCATGGAACAACCATCACATTTCAGGTGAATACCTTCGACAGTTACTTCTGCTATATCAGTTTTTTTGTTCCTAACCATAAGGGCCACAATTATAAGAACTATAAAAGCTAAAGAGCTTCATGTTGTACCTTACAGCCCACCACAGCAATTACAGAGTTTGCTTTTTAGAATTTTAAATTCTTGGGAAATAATTTCCAGGCCGAGGTATACCAAATCGACTGAGACAAGGCAAGCAGAATTGTGCTGTCCCTGCTGAAAGTTTCCCACCAGCCATGGAAGCTGCTGCTCTGTATGCCCAGGAGGTTGGCTCACCACTGACAGACCCAGAGCCATTTGCTCCAGCACCCTTCCCTAGTGTGCATCAACAGCACCAGAGTGAAGCTGCATTCAATGAGGCAGTGCCGAATATGACACATCTACTTGATTGTGCTGTCAACAGAAACTATGGGCCATTCAAGGAGGCACTTCTGACCTTAATTGATATTGTGAGACGACATTCGGTTTGAAATTGTTTTCAGACTGTATCAATTCTTATCTCATATTGATTCATTTCCATTCAAGGCTTCTACAGCCCATATTATCCACTCATCTAATGTTGCATGGGAATGTGTCAATTCACTAATAAATTATATCTTAGCTCTCTACATGGTTGACTAGGCATCGAAATGTCCACTTAACACGCGGTGAGATCAATGTAAATTGTTTTTTTGCCAGCTGATCGTAAACAACAGGAATTAAGTAATGAGGTGAACAGAAGGTTAAAACATTTTTATTTGAACAAGATACATAAAACCAAATTATAAACAACAGGAATTAAGTTATCAGGTAAACAAGGTAAAAACATATTTATTGGAACACACGACATAAAACCGACTTAGAATGAAGGACCCAACACCTGTATCAGAAACATTAAGTTTGAACAGTACATCAAGCAGCATTGATTACAGTTACTGTGATCCATCAAGTGCCCCTGTTATTGGAAGCAGCATCTTGCAGATATTGTCTAGTCCTGTCAAATCGAGCCTTCCGGTCCTGCCTTCCTCGCTGTTGCACTTGGGGCATTTGCTGTTTGCTTGCCACCAAACATCTAAACACGAGCGGCATCCGACCAATGTGTTGCAACAGGATGTCGCTACTGGCTTACTTATTGGCCCTGTAAAACATAGATTTAGGAATTAATTTTCAGGCGGTTAGAAATACAATGAAATGGCAGGTTACTACTTTATTGTACACCTTATTTACAAACATAAATTGGCTAACAGGCAACTACTGACTGAAACGTGTTGCTAACATATGTGAATGTCTATATTTCACCTTTGCATATTACACAGGTCAGAGCCTCTGTGAGCTCTCTGATCTGGCTGGGTTGGAGTGGCAGGATGACAGCTGCAGCCCCTCTCGCCTCCACCTCACGAATATCTCTGGTCATGGCCATCAGAGCCCGCACCCTATTTTCTACCTCATCCAGGTCATCAGTACTTCTAGCTGCAGTTCTTCTGCAAGACATAGAAAAAAAGAAACATTGATATGTGTACTATGTATCTATAAACAAGTCATTACATTTGTCAGGTGTTGTATATGCAGAGTTAACTGCTGCAGAAAATTAATCTATCATTTTTATGTTATTGGCACGCCATTTACACACAGAATGGGAACCTGAAAATACCATCCCAACAGTAGTGCCAGCTTTTCTCTCTGTGTAGTTGTTATGATATTAGTTATAACTTCATGATTGAAACCAAATACATCTTCAAGGATAGTATCAACTAAAACAGCTAAAATCTTTATTTTTAATGGCTCAAGAGCTTATCACCTTCTCTTTGGTGCCCTTAACCCCAAAAAGTCATTATAGACATCATCAGGGCAGGCCTTGATGATGCGCGACTGCATCTGCCAGAAATCCTTGGCTGCATGTACAAAACATCTCATTGTAGTCATACATAACTTATGATAAAGAATTATCATGAAATCACCATACCAAAAAAATGCATTAACTATTTTCAGCAGCCAGCAGCATTGAAGCATGATTCTAATTCCCCAATTACCTTGTGTAGCTGGGCAGTCTTGGATCTCCTGGTGTTTACTGTCCAGGAGAACAAATGCCTCATCATCGCAATTGAGGCTCTCTGCCACCTTGGCACTAACTGCAGGCACACTGTAGTCGCCCTCTCTTAGGGCCACAAATGTGGTTCTGCTTGATATAAGTTTATTGCCCTCCAACTCAACAACCTGGATTTTTCTGAAAATATGAATATCGGGTAAAATTTATTTGACAATAACAAACATACACTGGGTGACTGAAACTAGTTGAAGTTCAATATTAATTTTATTTATACAACAGTTTATATAGATTCTCACCTCCTTACTGTCCGCCGACCAGGCATTTGGAAGGTGGGGCGATGTCCTGCACAAGGAAAATACAAAATTTTTTTTTTTGCATCTTAAACACAAGGAGGCTCTATCAAGTTTCTATCATTTAAGTTAAATTCACAAAGCGGTTTTGACTTAATGTTAGATTGGAAACCGTAACATTGTATGAGCAATGCACAGTACATAAAACAGTAGCCACTAATTTCTAAATGTAATTGATCTAATTAATAGATGTAATGAGCTTATAGTAAACTAACCATTTGCTGCAAACCCCTGTAGATTCGGCTGGGAGACTGGGGTTGCCAAACCAGCAGGCGAGCCGCCATACTGAGCTGGCGCTCGGTTCGGTGGTGGCACAGGTGTTTGGGGCTGACTAACAGGTTGTGGTGCTGTTCTGGAGGTACCAGTCACTTTATAGTGGCCCCCCAAGTTCACTTTGAACTCAAAAGTTCCATCTTCTGACATGACTGCTTTGTTGGTGTCGTCAATCAGATAAACCATATCATTGCTGTCAAGCTGCAATGAGCATGTTAAAACAATTATTTCAGAAGTTACAATATATAATGCGATTGCATTTAATTTTAAAACAAGTCTGCAGATATGGTATTTTTATTATCTCAAATAAAATGCGATTAAATTTTAAAAAAGCCTGAAGTTCTGTTATTTTTTCATTATTTCGACATGGTTAATGCATTTAGTTCTTCTTATGTGACATTGGAGACGGGACTGCGTCTATTATTATGAGAGACATGATAAACATTGTGAGGTGGGCGTTAGAATTTTATTGGGGGGGGGGATAAAGATGTGCTACCAGGTCCGTAAAAAAAACACGGGATAGGACTATATACAACATTTCTTACACATTTATATAAATGAACTCTCAACTCACAGAAAAAATGTTGGCTAGATTTCTTGTTGTAGCGTCACACAGATCGAGTGTGATCCGCTTGCTATCACAATAAAACACGGACATCTTCTTTTGGCGTCGAAGGACTGATAAGCTACTCAAATTATTTTCGCCGCTAGGATTAGCGCAAAGCGCGCGATCTCAGGGATCCTTCTTTAACTGAGATCGAGTTATCCAATCGAAAATAGGAAAACGAAACTTAACCCATTTTCCATTTTGGTTTTTCGGTTAATGAAATCGAATATCGGAAAACGAAAATGAAATGTAAACCCATTTTCCATATGTGTTCGCCAAATACAAAAATAGAAAAAAGGTTGTTTACCCATTTTCCATTTATAAATGTGAAATTGAAAAACGAATTAACGGTATATACCTTGATTGATAAACAACAGTATTTTATGCCTTGCCTCACTAATGTATTGTATCTCGTTTGAAAGCGGTTATAATTCATAACGACACTGGTGAACCCTTTTAAATTAACAAGTCTTTATTTCCAGGTGACCGATTACTTCATATATCTCCATATGTCTCTTCCCTGTACACATGGACAGTCCACAATTCTTCAGATACGATGTGTGTTGGCAACATAACTCGTAACTGTTTCAGATATTGTCATTCTATTACAAACCATCGGAACAGCATCTGACACACGCAGAAGTCAACCAACGTGTGTTTCGTCATGCAGAGCAACATCTATCTATCAATTACATAGACACATACGTTAATAAACCGCGTGGTAGGCCGTGAGAGGGATGGGAACAGTTCTGCTTTGTTCTCACCATCAGACCAGTGTTTTACAAGTCCACTGGATTGAACGACCGGACTCTCGATACCATTAAATCTCTCCTGTCAGATTGTGCCTTTCTGGCCGTCTTAGATGTAGACTTTGATGCTGGCTCAGTTCTACAAGTGGGTTATTTACCTCACTGATAATTGTTGCTAGGCAAATTACAGGCTTTATGAGGGATTTCCTGCATTGCGGCTACTGCTCGATGTGACGGCGCGAACTATTCGCTATTCTAGAACTGGCTCCTTAATTGAAGTGCCTAAGGGTTCTCTTTCATGACATGATACCAATATGTACCTGTGCATCTCCTGATCCTTCAGTACCGCCAGCACTGCTCACGGCGATCAACATTTTCTATCATTTGGTGTGTCTTATTCAAAAAGCAAGATATAATGTAAGACCAGTTATCCCTGTGCCAGAGTAATGATCAACCTTGTTGTTGGCGTGAACTGGTCTGATCCTGTTTACGTATGTGTACGTTGTTGCTATTGCCATTACGCTAGCGGTTCTACAACTTGGCGCTCGGGCTCTGTTGTCCACAAATGCCCATATAAAGAGGCCAATGAGCATTGTTTGGGCACCCGACATGTTTACGTATGACGCGTTGGTTCACTCCATTTGCAATGCGGACACAATAACGAGGCGATAACACGAGGCGATCATGCGACACATACACACACACATACACACACGCACACAAATGCTGATTGGTCATCCTCTGCGTTTTGTTAGCATGGAGTGTCAGTGTCATATAGCGTGGAATGTATGTTTCTCGGCCTAAGTTGCTACGCACACTGTTTAGTGTCTCGACTGCCTGTGCATGTTTGCAACTGTATGACATGGTTGACGACCAGCAGTCATGGGACCATTAGACTTGTGATTGCAGCAGCTGTTTCCACAAACCAGGTTTGATGCGTTGTAACCCTATCCAGGATCGTGCTAACCTGGGCCAAACCAGCGACCGGTGCATAATTGCAGAGTATTGTTCAGTGTTGCAACGCGCTGTCTTTCCAAATAATGCTTGAACTCGGCTTAGTATAATTTTGTGTAAATTGTTAGTCAAGATATATCAGTGAATCGCCCTTGACCGAGGCCGAAACAAGAAGCAAAAACGCCATTCAAAAGCCATGAATGGTGTGTGGGTATTTAATTCGTTATCAACTTGTATGTGCTTAATTCCTATAATGTTCAAATTAAATTACTTGTTCATGTATTTAATATTATCGGCTCCTCTAAGGTGTCCTCAATAATTGCAAATTTACATAAACGCTTGTTGATTAAGGAAAGCATTTGTTTTACCAATAATACAATATAGATATATGCGATAACAAATAAGAGGAATCGGGATAATAACGAGAACACTGCTATGCCCGGATATGTGACCTATCAAGGTTGTCGGAGGTCATATACAAATTGCCTCTGCGTCTGAAAGGATAACATATGCATTCTATGCGAAACCCGTGACGGTTTTAGTCGTAAAATGCGCATTCGGTTTACCATGCCCCCTCCCCCCCCTTTCACACTCACACACACACACACGCACATGCTAACATCTATTCTAAAAATGTCAATATATATTGGAG
This sequence comes from Urechis unicinctus, assembly GCA_034190875.2. Taxonomy (NCBI): domain Eukaryota; kingdom Metazoa; phylum Annelida; class Polychaeta; order Xenopneusta; family Urechidae; genus Urechis; species Urechis unicinctus. The sequence continues at coordinate 73,500,645 of CM067356.1, forward strand.
TTTCGTAAAAGTAGGCTATTCATTCATTCGACATTACTTGTTTGACGCAGCATAGAAACTAGAAAATAATATTTATGCTGGTCGTAATATTAAATATCGTTTATGATATATCTTAGCAGTAGTCGTGGTTACTTGGTCACGAAACACATGTAGACTCGAAGCATAGAGAATATTTCCGCCCTTCTATCTGTACGGGGTAATTTATTTGTCCGCCTCATTCACACGGATGGCTGATATTCGCAAGACGGCTCTTGGTTATCGAGTATACGATTGATAAAGACAGATATTCCCTGCATGTAGTGTACAGAAAGATGAACATCTCTCAATGTTCATCGACTTACGCTAATGAACATTCGGATGAAAAAGTCTAGCATGTTACAGAACACTACTGGAAATGTATGTTTACCCCATTTGCAAAGACGAAAAGCTTCATCCAGTCTGTATTCGTTTGACTGGTATGAATAAAAAAGAGGTGAGGTAAACTGTAGCGACCCTTCCCCGCAGGTTATTGCAGAAGGTATACGTACCTCAGGAATATAGATAACAACGGATGTAATATGTAAGGCAATAAACACCCGATGCTAGAACTGCCCGTTGCGTTCCAAATATTGATGCAATAATTCGCAGCAGACAGTATTGTCTCAGAGGGTTGATGAACCGAAAACGCCCGGTATCAGTTTTTCCAATTGACTAACGTAGTTTGGCTAGGCCTCATTACCAAGAGCTATTGCCTGGCTGTAAACTGCCACTCAATTGCCTTAACTTAAATTATGCCCCTGCCACCTATCAATTCTCATTTTAAGTGTCAGAGGCAGACGAGTATATGCTATCTCTGTGGCTCAACTGCTAATCAGGTTTTGACATCCAGTAAACATGTTTGGTTGATGCGATGCAATGCTTATCAAAAAAACTTATGCAATATGTAAATAAACACATAAGGCTTGACGCATTCCCTTGATTAATCACCCAAACGCAGCACGTGGTGTATATGGTATGTAATGGATATAAGTATTAGACATGCAAAGCTGATATATCGAGGATTCAAAAGCTTATATCTCGGAAGCGCTTTAACAGGATGTCTGTTGCGCATATTTAAGTGTTGTAAAGTGGTTAATGAGTGATTCGTTAGTCCAATACATGATGTCGCGCATATTTGATTATGTTGTGAGGTCGGTATTTCAGGACATTTTTTGTGGATACAGCCTTAACGGGATTGGAGCTGGACAGATTGATCTTTCTGTGCTTGGGCATGCAATGAATATTGATGTGAAACTCCAACTACCTGATAAGACTGATGGGATCGGTTGGAAGAGTCAGGAACATACCAGATACTGACAAGTAACATATAGCCTTATCGCTTTATTCAGAATTTGCTTTCAATGTCACGCTCACAGCAAAAGATGGCTGACAAGATTATTTCAACTGTTGCAACTGCTCAAGTATCCCTTTGTGTTAGAATACATAACATACCAAAGAGAGCGTATTCTTGAATTCTAAATCACATTAAGCGTTAATGCGTTGCGCTTACCATTTAAGTTATCGATGTTAATAGTAAAGTGGGCGTTTTAATACCCGTCATTGTAACTTATCGTCAATTATCGTCTTTGAAATCCCTATCCTGATTATGGATAATGGAATGCTTGCTCAATACACAAGCACTAATAGTGCAGTTATTCACTTGCTCTTTATGTGATGCATATGCTGTTGACATATAACCACGACCATAAAAGGAGCGTTTAGCAATTATCACAGTATACCTCATGATAATGCTGTGATTATTAAATTGATCATAGTAGCAAAGTTAAGCTTATATGTTCTCACCATCGCGCACATACAGTCTCGCGCGTGAACATATACAAATCAAGATCATTTGCGCTGCAGATAGTACGATACTATCTCGCCGATGATAGGAGCGATATCACTCGCCTATCGTATATCGTACGAACGCGATGATGATTTAGAAAGAGACTGGTGCAACTTTCCAAAGTAACAAGTACTTAGATACAGGTTGACGATGACTTCATAAAGCTCAATTCATCTGAAGCCTGTACCAAGGACAGTCAACAGTTATCTCGAGTGATCTTTTCAAACATGAAACAGGCATGTACGATCACGTCAGTGTAGTAGACATTGTTCATCCTCTTACAAACCTTCGGAGCAGCATCTGACGTACACAGAAGCCAACACATCTGTCTTTCCTCAGGCAAAACATCATGGTTTAATTAATTGCATAGACGTATTTACAATGAACTGCCTGGCGTGCCTTGAGAGACGAAGGAACTGATCAGTTCTGACCGTCAGGCAGGTTATTAATCCAGTACTTTGTTAGTGCAGTGGATTGAGCGACCGGTCTCTTGATACACTTCCATCTCTTCTGTCTGATTGTGCTTATCAGACTGTCCTTGATGTGGACTTTGATCCTGGCTCACTTCGTTATTTATCCTAGTGATAGTTGCTGCTAGACGAATTGCAGGCTTCAGAAGGGTTATCTTGAAATGCGGCTGCTGCTCGATGCGGCGGTGTGAACGCTCGGTAACTGTCAAACTGCCGGAATTTATTTCATCTTTTGCTGTACCTTATCCAAAAATCTAGATGTATCGTTGGGCTATTTATTGCATGTAGCAGAGTTTTTGTCAAACTGATAGATGACGTCGGCTGGGTCACACGAGGTCATATACGCGTTTACTTTATGTCTGAAATGAGTATGTGTTAAATTGGTGCAAATGCAAAATTGGCTTAACATACTGTGCCCCATAACAGCTTTTATTACATTAGCTTTAATTGCTGATAATATGTAACGGGTGTTGAAGATTTAATACATTGCTCATTGTGAGCATCGACATGCAATGACTACTAATGATAAATGTCTATAGCCTGAAACGTCGGGAAGACATTGGATAGTATATACTGGGAGATGACAGATAATACCCGGTAATATAAAGCTCAGTGGCTATATTCGCTGATTACTTTTAACGTCAGGCATGGATGGTTGGTTGACGCAGTCAATTTTTTTCCTAGCATGTTTTAACATTACCTTAGTAATTTTGTTCCGCACTCCGATGATTGCGTTTTTTTGGGCACTGTTAGTAACGGATCTCTCTCGTATTTGTAGCACCGATCGTGCACATGCATGATTATGCTCAGTGCTATTTGAGCTTTTATGCAAGTTGATAATCACTGTCATTATTAGCCAATCAAAAGTCACACCAGTCATATCTCTGCTCGTCGCTAATGCTCTCGTCCGGTGATGCTACAAGTTCAATAGAATGATGCAATCGCCAACCTATGTTGTCGCTTGCTCAATATAATGTTCCTATTATATTGTTGCACAGGTGACTACTATTATGACCGTTATGGTTAATGCTCTGTCATTGTAGAATTTGCCTATCAAATTGTTGCCTCTCATTGCCAGTGAGAAAGAGCGTTTCAGAATATTACAATAACATCAGTATTCGATGGCATATTAAGCAGGAGTGATGCAGAAAAACCGACAGCACCATGCAGATGAAAACGTTTTACCGTCGAAGCAAACCAATCATATTGACGTTTTAATGGAGTCAAAAAACAATACAAAATGCACATTTCTATGTACCATACAAATAATGCACATGTCTATGTCAATGGAAGCATGGTTGTTGCTCAACTATTCGCGTCAGCCATCTTAATAATCATGAATTCGCCAGGATTCTGCATGAGACGATATCGAAAGTCATAGGTGATCGAATAATTAATAGTTGGTGATAATTTATACATGGCGTTTAGTGATAACTATACGTTACATGGTGGTTGATCGACGAATTCGGACCCGGAATATGTGTAAATATTGATAAAGCATGATGTTGACGACATGCACATGGCTTCGCGACAAAGGTCGACTTAATCTATTGCTGTCGCCGCATGTGTGGATAAACGCAGTTACAGAAAGCAATTGTATGCGACAATCCGGCGTTCTGTTTATCCGTTCTTGATTTTTACCAAAATAGACGTTTGTCTGAATAACTAGTACCTTACCACTAAGCAAGATACTAGACCTGGTAACTGCCAACGACTTTCCGTGACTTGCGACTGCTATATATGTTCCTACATACACGACAAAGATGCTTAGCTACTGCTACATTCAAAATATTGGCAACGACAGAACCAGGATTAACATGAATGGCTTCATCTCTTGATCCAAATGGTGAACGCGCTTCAACGTGGGTTTCCTTTATTTTTCATTTAATATAATGTATAAGCGATCCTCAGCCATGGACGTCATCGCTTATACGTTTTTACATCTCATGCCGCTAGAATTACTTACACTATCGTTTCTAACTTGTCCAAGCTCAACATATATCATAAGTCGTTAAGCAGAGGGATATATTTGGTGTTATATAACATCGAACGAGTTCATTATGCATCTACATGCAAATTATCTTTCCACGATGACGTCACAAGGCTTGCTGCTATCATATGTGCCTGTTATGTTTATATTATCATTCAAAAGAAGCATTTTAAGGGGTGAAAATTACCGCATATACAAGTTCAAATCGGTCATGCAACAGTTGGGTAATAGCTTAAAATTAATTGCTATTAACCAAACACTACATATGTATGCTATACCACTCCGATATACTTCCGAACATATAAAAAAAGAACTTTCCCGTGGTCCACCTGCGTCTCATTAAGAATAGTATTAAGTAGCAGGATTAGACTAATATCGATTGACATAATTTTGCACATACAGTGCATATACGACCATAGATGTTTAGTAAAATCAACGTTAAGGAAAATAGCCTGTAATATTTATGTACATGTATGACATATCCAGATTTACATAGCTCCTGCTGGTTGAAAGTGATCATGGGTATCATGTTTAGTGACGGATGAAAAAGAGGAGAGCCGGTAAAGATACTATCAGTTTTCTGTGGCTGTATAACTCGCGACACAGGTGAGCCTGTCTTTATCTTCACATTTTTAGCATTCGATCAGTCAATTATTTCTGTCTGCATTTATTGAGGTTGTGTTGCACAGCCGCGAAGTAGGAATATCTTTAAAAAAGAGAGAACACTGTATAATGTGTAAGCTCTATCATAGCAAACGAGAACTTTGTGGGTACTAGTAAATGATGTATTCAATGCGCTTCCCTATGAACAGGTCCATATATTTCTATGAGACCCCTGTGACTGCCCAATACTTATCAGCTTCTATGCCCGCATCTCAAAGACGGCCATCGTTTCCTAATCATATATTATGATAAAACTTTAGCGTAGCAAAAGCCTGAATAATGTCGGTTATTCTTTGAATTATCATGCCTTTTGAAACGCAAGCTTCATTGAACGATATACCTACAAATAACGCACAATATATTTGCAATCAACAACAAATTACATATGAGTGTAACTTACGATGTTTACTCAAGATTTGTCTCGCGGATTTCTCCGATGATATGCAAGGCTTAATGGTGAAGTAATGACGTTACTGGCTAGATCGCCAACCCAACATATATTCATTGGTGGTCTGCGTTAGCAATTACCAAGCCATCACCTTACATATTAAATGTTTACCAAATTGTAACGTTGCACCAGATATGTTATTTGCTATGTTTGCATTAAATAACAGGGATATCAGAGGTTTCAGCAGTCGCGTATTTATATTTGTGTAGTGCTATGTTTTAAACTGCTGAATATATTTTTTGTTCTTGTGCGATTGTAAGCCCTGTTTTGGTCGTTTCTAGCGCGTGAATGTTCTCCATTTTAGCTGAGTGAGCAGTCAAAATATTCGATATCAGCTTAACGGTACCCGATCAAAATTAAATCATAAAATGAACTGTGTTTTTTTTGTCCGATTCGCTTAAGTTAACTTGTGTTATTGCACGATATGTATTAACATCTTTGCGTGTAGTTGTGCCTTTAAACCGTCAATCTTACAGAATAATTACCAATAGTGCCACGATTCGTGCAGCAATAACATCGGGTGTTATAGTTTGTCCTGAACGGATTAATTAGAAGCTGATTGAAGCGTATTAAACAAATACAATCAACTGAAAATAAAACGAAGAATTATCAGTTTTATCCATATACTAGTCATCTACTTGCCAGTACTCGTATTCACTGTAGATGTAGTCTACACAAACCTCCAAGAGAATGCAACCTGAGTACTCATACATTGAGAGAGCAATCCTCTGTCAAGGACATCATCTGATCATATTTCATACTCATGGGGACCCCAAAGGATGTAGAGCAAGTAATGTTGGTTGCACCAGGTACCTTGCTGAATACATATGGTGGTGTTTGATAAAACTGCTATACATGGACTAAAGTCATTTGCGGATTTATGCAATTAGTGCCAAGAAATATTGTTGTGGCGGATTTTTGATGCAATTATAAAATAACTCAATGGGATAATAAACACGGTGCAATAAATGATTTAAACATATTTCCGATAAACTACATATTTCATAGTACACCACGTATAAGAAACGGGGTAACAATGCATGTAGTATACTTATTTCAATCTGGTGCGCGTCATTTATATGGCAAGCAGCAGTCTGGCCAACCATACTAAACGACCTATTCCCGCTGTATCGTTTGATGCACCATACCAGCTCTTACCCTTGTAGAACAAATTTCTGCCCTTACAGCACAATGACCGACCAAACATAACAACCTCTATCCTTATAGAGCAAGTACCCTTTAAAAAGATGCAGATAGAGGGCCCCCGCGAAAGATGTATCGGCCATGCCGATTCGCCTTTTGACCCGGATATTCTCGAATATTCACAGACCGATTTCAGCTTGCCAAGCTTGCGCTACGTGTCATTCGCGCAACGGCCGTGAAGCTGTTGGCACCAAAAATTGACGCGCCCTCGAAAATATATCGGAATGCTGTCTAACTTTGGAATGTAGTATAGACAATAAATGTAATGGCATAGCTCTTAGTTATTAGTTAATCCGCATTACCCCTTACACAACACCATTTAACAAGCTTTTGCCCTTCATCTCACCACTGATAAGCTCCTCTACGTCTTTCCCTCGTTTCTCAAATCATTGACACCATTTCTCGGCTTGATCCCTTAAGCTATTTGTTTTCTCTCAAATAAATCTGGATCCAACTCCAACTCTTTCATGCAACCTTCTATCTCAGCAATAAGTTCTTCCTTGTATGTTTCTATACCTAACGCCCTCGCTTATTCAATAGGCAGGAATATACAGCGCCGTAAAGTCGTCGCAATGAAATCACTCTGCGTGTTGAGGTGGGTTGATATCGTTCACAGTCAGCTGGTTTGTTGGGAAGCAGGCGCACCCAATTTATTCCCTGATGTCTTCTAATGCTTTGACGTTCAGTGCGGTTTTTTCCATCGATTGCTTTGACCGTTCTAGCATTAAGTTCCTCCTTCATTTGGGTATATTTTGTGACCTCTGCTGAGACAAGTTGAAACTCCAGTGCGGTCGATATAGTGCCAGCAATTGTATTCAAACAAACGACGTTGTAGGGCCGAAAAAAGCGGAAATATACTTGATTCTTCTCAACACAGGATAAATTCTAACTATCAAAGTGACCGAAAAAGATAATATTCAATGAGGAGAGATATGTCTCTGATTTATACAAACGAACAATTTGTGTTTTGACTTGTCGACACATTCGTTTGAGAATGGCTTCTTGTTGGATACAACATGTGACAAAAAGTCGAAATGCCTAAGTGCTCAATACACCTTTCTTCCTTGGAGATCAATGTAGCAGCCCAAGTGGCAAACAATTGCTGCATCCAATATTAAAGTTATAATGACTGGAAAGACTTATATCTGGGTGGAAAGATAAATGATACATCAATGTCAAAGTTATTTATGTCAAACCTCACAGTTGCCAAATTGGTGGAGACGAGGGTGGTAGTTGAAACTAATCAATTATTCCCTAAAATGTGATTTACATATCGGCCGACCGTGATTATTCTTCAAACACTGTTAATGCAGCTACATCAAGCAAAATACCGACGCAAGACATTAGTGCAGTAACATGTGTCACATACTGTGTTAGCAATATATGTTTACATCTGCATGTGCAGCCATATGCTACAAATTGGCAGGTACATATTTTAACAAGAATATCCTAGAACCAACAATGAAACCTTGTCAAAATCCGACCTAATTAAAATGCAAATGACGAGAATCAAACCGATGATTGTCACATAACGTAGCCGCTGGTGTCAAGAATATCGCAGTAGCCGGTTTGAGTTATGCTATGCATTTTAAACATATTGCAAGTAACCCATTGCAGCTCTTTCAGTTTTGGCCAGTTAACATATAATTTGTTGGCATTAGATCTCTTCATGGAACCCATTGGTCTCTTAGGATACTTGATAAATGATTCTCAAATGTAATCCCAGTTACAGAGTTCTCTTTTCAAAACAGATGTCTCAAATACCATTATCATCGCACGATGCAATCGCCCATCTATCGCAAGACTAATGTGCGTCTGCCTAGCATACCCTTTTAATTGCGTTTAGTAACTAGCTGTTATGCAGCTCAAGCACCAGAAAAAGCTTGGATGTGCATGCAACACAGTTTGACCGTCATATTCTAGGGCCGTTCGTCTATTTACATGTGTTACCAACCCTATTTTCTTACATATATCAGAGGCATACATGTCATGAAACCCTGCCAATTTTATGATACAGACAAGTGTACGGATATGAAACAATTGTCTATTTCTTCGCGCTCAGCAACAAATCGAGGTGGAAATGGATGCACAGACGAGACTTGCCTGTTACTCAAGAACTATGCTTGCACGAGCGCTGGTATATTTCCTCTTTATCAATTGTTTATATAATTCATGAACATTATTCAATAGCATGTACGTATATGCAGGGAGGCTTTGGTCAAAACAAAACCCATGTGACGGTAGAACATCCGACCTGCTCTAATATTATAAGAAATAACTGGAATACAGATATTAAGGTAACTCTTACACTCGTGTAATATGCTTTGCTCGTTTCACAGCATGTCCATATAACACTTGCGTTCAAAGTTAACATTGCCCTTATTCATTATGTTGGTGGTGTTTTTTTTATGTCAGCAGCCGTAATAGAATTGTAAATTTGGATGTCTTGGCATTAAACATGGCAGGGAACAAGAGGGGCGGTTATGTCTTACATTACACGCCAATAATAATACATGGTACAACATTAAGATACCGAACATCGATCGTCCTGCCTACTAAATCGTCATAATGTCCTCTCACGTTATAATTGAACGTTAATTAGGCCATGCCAATATAACATTCCAAATATATGGAACAAAATGATTGTAAATCTGGGAGAGCGCAACCCGGAGTATTCCCTTGATGTATGACTGAATTTTTACTGCCAAATTTAGCAGAGTAACTGCGATTTGTTTTCTCCACAGACCACAGTTAAGACTACTACAAAGTTTCATTTCAATAAACCACGGTAGCTGAGGTCTTTAAGAGGAACAAGAGGAACAAACACCGTTGGGTCTCTCAGTAATCAAAAGAGAATTGCGGTATATATATAATATATATATATATATATATATATATATATATATATATAGATATATATATATATATATATATATATATATATATATATATATATATATATATATATATATATATATATATATATATATATATATATATATATATATCTATCATATTCCATAGAATATATTATATATATATATATATATATTCCTATAAATGGCATTGCAATAAGCTAATGCATTGAAGTATATACCATTCCTATAAATTTTGCTTCCTTTTCGTATCTCATTCACCTCTTGGCAGTTTTTGACATTATGCCCGAACATTGCCATTTTCTGACCGACTTTATACAGGTCTCTATATGCACAAGCTGCATTAATCAAATATGCATGATTTTCCCCCTCAAATAAAAAGGGCTGCATGCATTATTTATTAATCCAAAAGAGATTGCGTGAGAAATACACAGTTGGTTGTTAATCTGTAGTGTGTTAATGGCCATCGGTTGTTATTACGGATTCTACCTCACTGATGTTCATCTGATCGAATAATTACTGTTTTGTAGCATTCGAATATTAATTGACTCGTGATGCCATTTAAGTTGGACCGACAAAGCTACATTAAGCATTTCGCGAGTTTGAAAAAAAATAACACAATTGCCCAAAGAGATGACTTCCAGGGGCACCGAAGCACCGCGTCAAAACGTCACTTCTCAATAGGAATCCGGCAAATTTGTTACCACTAATTGTCTAACCCATGTGATTGTATCCTCTGACATTTTTTCACGAAAATACAGCCCGTACGTAATGCAAATAATCATTTTGATGGATTAGTAATATATTGTAACATGATTTTTTGTCAAAGGGCTTGGTGTCTGTCGGGCCGCGGTCGTTTAGGAGAGCCTTATCAACCAATTTTTTCTTGTTCATTCATGCCACATAATCATTTCGTTGACGACTGTAGAGATAGCATTTAATCTCGATGTCATTTGTTTTAACACGGAAGAGTTTACGGGTTCATTGAAGGCTGGTTTCACCTTAGCAAAACAGGTGGTGCAGTGGATATTTCATTCACACCCTGGGGTAATGCGTCCCATCTCTATCATTGAAATGGTATCTAGATATGATACGCCAGCTGCCGCTACTATTACTGCTAGTATTTCGAGGCTTACATACTTAAGATGAATACATTATATACATCAAACCTCACCGGCAAACTGTAAGCATAGTTGTCCCAAAATGATGCTGGTTGTATTGCTTAGTTAACAGCCATTATATGTTCAAAAAGAAGGTAGTCGCATAAGATGCTGTTGAAACGCAACAACTGTCCTACCTGAATTTGCTGTCTTTCAAGCTAGAAAACATACGACTGTGCATAGCTCATTTATTTCTATTGATGATAATAGGTAACATATTCCTTTGCAAGGTTCGCACTTAAATAAAAAGCTCACACCAAAACGCACCTCACATACTGTAAACAAAATCAGACACGCATCGCTCACACAACATCATAACATTACAGCACGCTACAAATCACAGCATCGCACATGTACTGTATTGTACTATCTCGCGCACATTTATTCGCATCCATTTATAAATCAATGAATGCATATATACACACAGGCTTGCATGCACAGATGTGTACAAAGGCTATTTATCAACGCGCACACCAACATCCCCTTCTTGTTCTGTACGCAGCCTACACTGGCACAACTGAAAAGACGGATAACTGGACAATATATACTTAGGGTCAAGCGCAATTTGATAACTGTTTTTTTGTCAAATCATTCATTTTCATCTGTCAGTTAGTTTACCAAAAGGTGGGACATTTTCTCTTTATGCTGAACAGACAAGAGATGTTATTTTGATTCATAATGTAAATTAGCATAATACACTTTCCACAGTAATAACAAATGGGTTGTTAAGTTTGACGCAAACAAAGCTATTGAAAGCCAACTGTTAAATCACATCCCTTAAATTAGAGATAAATGACCCCGTCAGAATAACAGCACATCAAAATATATAATAGAGATGCCCGTATGTACATTTGCCCGGATACATGCCGGCACCTATAGTTATTACAACTATGATATGCGGAAGCTGAGCTTTGATATATTCCCCAACGTACGATATATATCTTGACTTCTCATTCTACAACCATATTAGTAATTGTGTATATCATCTGTCCCGCCGGCATTGTATCGCGTTCGCTCTGGTCAGTTTCCAAATGAAAGCAGTTGTTTTTCATTTCTGGCTTGCTTCATCGTAACATTACCTTATAACGCCTCCAAATATTTTCTGTCATTATAGCTGGCTGCCATGGTTGTGAATCGAATATATGGTCCTACTCTTCTTACGGTTCTATAAAAACAGTATTTAAATAAGTCTTGGTCATTGCAAGAAACGAAGATAGAAACTATGTGCACTGCCATGTTTGAAAGGAGCTTTCTACATATATCCTAATCAGCTGGGACAATGAACGCGACAAAAGTAGTGTAGAGTCAATCCAAAGATTCTTGTTATTAGCTGTAAACGGGACGATAAGACCTACGATCAGAAGTGGATTATATAAATCGTGACAATTTCTGATGAGAAGTAACATATGTTGTAGACGTGTAGACAATGCTAGCGAATAAGGATATAAAATCAAAGAGGTTAACGGCACAATATGGCGCAGTTCTAAAGGTAAATAAATACGCGCGGTTTGATCTTGCTCCATCTAACGATTGGCTGCTTATACCATTCACTTTGGAAGCACATCCTTATATATCGATAGT
>CM067356.1:73512999-73722999 GCA_034190875.2 Urechis unicinctus
TAGCCAACACACCTGTCTTTCCTCAGACAGACGTATTTACAATGCACTGCATGGTGTGCCGTGAGCGATGAAGGAACTGATCAGTTCTGACCATCAGCCAGGTTATCAATCCAGTACTTTGCTAGTCCAGTGCATTGAACGACCAATCCCTTGATACCCCTCCGTCTCTTCTGTCTGATTGTGCCTATCGGACTGTCTTAGATGTGAACTTTGATCTTTGCTCACTTCGTTATTTATCCTAGTGATAGCTGCTGCTGGAGAAATTACGGGCTTTTCGTGGGTTATCTTGTGATGCGGCTGCTGTTCGATGTGACGGTGGTAAACAATCTGCAATTCTGGACCTGCCTTCGTCTCGAATCGAAATGATTCGAGGTTCTCTGTCAAGACCTGATATCAAGCTGAACTTGCCCATCTCTTGAACAACCAGAGCTGCCTTCAATGCTCTTGGCGACATTGTGTATCTCTTGCTGTAGCTTATCCAAAAATCAAGATGAATCGTCCGGTCTTTCATTGTATGTGGCAGAGTAATTGTCGACCTGGTGGATGACGTGGAGACAATTACTCCACTATGTAGATTTATGTGTATGGGGTAGTATCGAAAATTGTCCAAAACCACTAAAATATGTGTTCTGGAAATTGGTTATGGGGCTCTTCTCTCTGCAACATCTCTTGGTCGCAGTTCATTTAAGCGTTGCCACTATATCTTAAATGAATACCTGTTAATTAGTAGCAACTACTGTTATAATAATATGTAAAGAGATTTATCATTGCATATTATTATGATAGGGTTATCGAAGAATCAGGCTACTCATTAATTCGGCCTGACTTGTGTGAAGCAGGTAAACCGCTAGATTATAATTACTTTGATGATGGCCATCTGGGATATCGTAAATTACAACGGTTAGCAGTAGTCGTGGCAGTAGCAGATACAGATTAGTAAGATGTCACGTGATATTGTCCTGCTCAACTGACAACAAAACCTTTGAGATTACACATTGCTCAACGCAGCGTGAATTTTCTCGTTTGTTTACTATTGCATGTTAGAGTTACAGCGACTGCATTTGCCTACTTTATCAACGTCAATGATACTATATTCGGCTCTTGTAAATCGAAAAGTCAGTTTGCTAATAGAGTATTTCCGGTATTTGTAGGTGTGCAACAAGACAAATATCGCTCAATATCCATGTATTTACGTCTATGGACATTTGTATCGGTAAATTAGGAAGCAATGTTCTAGAGTTGAATAAATTGGGGTTATACACTGTTCATCTATTAGCCGCAAACTCGATGAAGCGAAAATGGCCCGTATATGTTTCTTCCAATTGTCGCTTTGCCACGTTGTCATTTGCTGTTATGATATGGCCTGGCCGTTTACTGTCACTGAATTGCTCAACTTACGGGTCCCATGCTCTAGCCACACAATAATTATCATTCGAAGCGTCACTGTCAGACATATATATGATATATATTTGGCTCGCCTTCTGATTAAATTATAACACAGCGCCAACATGGTAAGTTGATATGATTTAATACATATCCAAATGCAGATGAAATTAATATGTATATACAGTTGCTTTGGGTGCATTCCCTTTAATCAACTTCTTGCTCATGGAGAGACCCATCCGCCACACGTATTGCTGTGTTGATCGGAACATTGTAGACAGCCACTGTGGACTTGTGAAAGTCAAGCATGTCTAATAGCAACAATAACAGTGTTACCTCAATAGGGTAATGTATTGTCGTTTTAGTGGAAACACTTCGTCTGACGAATGGCAGTTTAAACTGACAGATACATAATTGTTCACACATATATAAGCAGCCAGGTGGACGTTTATCTTTATCCAATTGAGATCATCATGCCCAGCATTATATTTGTTTGAGATGGATGGTAAATTAAACATTCAGGTGTGTTTCAATCGTCATCTAACATGGCAGCTGGTTTGGTGTATTTAAATTACGTTATTATTGTAATAATATACTGCAACTCACCCCGCTAAAACACATATACAAGTAAGCCGTTAAGCGACTATAGCATATATAATTATAAGCTTTTCACATGTAGGAATGAGTGTTCCTGTTAAATTACTGGCGTATTTGATCTGAACGAAGCGGCGATAAAGCACCAGCATCAGTTCATGAAAGAGCAATGAATACCATCATCAGCCATGCAACCAGAAGTTATAACACGTCTTCGATGCTTGACAATTAATGGTGAAGGTTGCACATTGCTTTGTTAGGTCAGCATAATGGGAAATATATTTATATACATATAAATCTATGTTAATATATAGACGTATATATATATATATATATATATATATATATATATATATATATATATATATATATATATATATATATATATATATATTTTTCATTTATATATAAATATATATATATATACTTATATATATATATGTATATATATATATATGTATATATGCGCATATATGTATACATAGATTTTTATGAATATGTATATATATTGACATATATATATATATAAATATATATATATATGTACATATATTAAATACATATAAATATATATTTATGCATATATATATATATATATAGGAATATATATATACATATATATTTATATAAATATATGTATTTATGTGTATATATTTATTAACACACACACACATATATATATATATATACATATTCATATAAATTTATATGTATATATATATTTACGCATATATATAAATAGAGACATATTTATATTTAATATATAAATATATATGTGTGTGTGTGTTTGTGTGTGTGTGTGTGTTTGTGTGTGTGCGCGCGCGCGCGCGTGTGTGTGTGTGTGTGTGTGTGTGTGTGTGTGTGTGTGTGTGTGTGTGTGTGTGTGTGTGTGTGTGTGTGTGTGTGTGTGTGCGTGTAGCGCCAGGGAGCTATGCAATGTTTGGCAGTATCTGATATATCTCTGAATCTACTGCCCAATCTCTCGATACTTCGAAGTCAATTGGCGCGTCCCATCAAAACCAATTGCCTCTCTATACTCAGAATAAACAGTCTATCAAAAGTCCGCTCTTCATTAAAGTTTAATCTACAGTTCTTGGTAATGGTGTAGGTAGCAGTAAGATAGAATATTTAAAAGCATTTCGACTTTACAGGAAGCACAAAGATATATTATCAGACGTGTGGGGCACATAAAACATTCTGATCGGCCAATTAACTATGCGCATGATACAGTATCGGACTTTTCTCCGGTTAAATAAGCCTTGAAATGGTGTAACAGACCATTGCTTTGCCTACACCATAGAACGCTGGGGAAAGAACCACACAATACTACCAATTAGACGGCACTACTCAACTGCCATCAGACTTTGCAACCATTGCAATTCATAACATTCGCAACGTCACGCCTCTATTTTAAATGCCGGTATTTTAACAGGAACAACCATTTTTTTTATGCAGTAGAGCTGAGGTTCTATCCCGAATAAAGGCGTAATGTTTTAATCAACATGCTTTATGTTTTGTATGATAACAATCAATCCGTTATTTCCATCAACACACCAACTGTCACGATATTCATCGTAATTAGTACCTAGGGAAGCTCTACTTATGCCAACATAACAGCTGCTGTCAGTGTGAACAAACATCTATCCGCTGATGTGCGTACTGTGTTTATCAACTATCGTTGTTTCACGACATTATTTCTCCTTATTGGTCGTGTTTCACTACATTTTCACCTGGCTCGGCTAAGGAGACAATTTGTAGCCTTTATTATAATCCACAGGTATCAACGTCTCGGAATTATTCGTACAACCTGTTTCTAATGACCCGTACCCGTCAAAGGGCAGCCTCAATGACTCTTTCTGATAACTACGTTCGACAGCATACTTAATTATTCTGTGCTCAAGATTGAAACTTACCGACACGCATTCATGCAACGGTTCAGGGAGATTGTAAGGAGTGGGTAGCTGCTAAGGGCGATCAATCAGAGGCATCTGCTGGTTATTTTTAGCGGTTTTAACGAGAATTTGTTTTTGCCGTTCAACCAGGCATCTAGAGGCTTTCCACTTTGTAAAATAATGTAGTCAATTAGATGGTGGCCACGGACCATCAGTCTGAATTAAGGTATATGTTTAAAGGCAGGACAGATACACCATTTGCATGCGTGCAACATCATTCAACGGCCAGCAACGTGTGGACAGAATTTATTCGAGCATTATTAAATACATGTGATGTTTGAGACGAGGATCAGTGTGCGATAGATTAAATTCAACATATCTTGCCAAGTCTAAAACATACGTATTTAGCATACTCTTTACATGTTTAAAATAATCGCTTCAGCGGAACCGCTGAAGGAGTATGCAATTGTTAGAGAGTAAAATAGCAACACATTACACGCAAGCGTTTGAACGTTATTGATGTCAGCATTACGGACTGTAGCTGACAGAACTTATTTTCTTAGCATGACGTCTGAGGTCGACGTATTTCAGATCACCTGTTACGAGTTAATGGTATATGCTTGATTATTTATTGTGACAATCAGAACGTCGCTAACAATGTATAATTGTGTAAAACTGTCCTTTAGATTATGATACTCACTGGTAAACATTAACTCGGTACATATTGGACACTTCACCCTCTGCATGTCATCCAGTCAGTAGTCACTCAGTCTGGCAAAGGTGTTAACATCGTTCGATGGTAAGATGACTAAATCTAGCATATGTCGGTTGTGATTGCAGACTATCAGTAATGGTGGTTTAGGGCGCCAAATATGATTAAACAAATAATGATATATCAAATTAAGTAATGTATTTACTTCTTCAAGTGGATATGACGTTACGCAGTTTATATGAACGAAATATGAAGGGACATTCAAGCAAATCACTGCAAGCATTTTATAAGAATCAAGTCAGCACCGTCGTTGTGGTTAATGTAGTATTGCCATGCACTATATCAAAATAAAAATAATTTTCCCGTAAATCCATAACATGACGTGATATGGAGTTGCAATGCTTAATAACTTAGGAGATTGTAACAATAATCTGAACTGATAAGACTTCATGCTGTTGTGATGCACTACATACATTAATGCAAATTATACAACAGGACAGAAGTAATCCTAGCATCAGGAAGCAGCGATTGGCGATTCTATGTCATCATCACCGGCAAATTAACGTTTTGGAATCCTGAATAGGTGTTTATTATGAAAGTTGATGATGATGACCGGCAGCATGGCGTCACGACAGAGGTCGAAATATAACTGATGACGTATGTCATGCTGGAGAGGACATATTAAATCATAGAAAGCAATGTTATGCACAAAGTACGTTGTCCCATTAACTTGCTCTGCTCATTTTATGTTTATTGTAGCCGTCACGGGAGTTGTGTTTAAGACATGAACATATTCTTTTCACTTTGTTAACTAACATTCGTAAGCAGACTGTATGTATGCTTTCCAGGCATTAATCTCAGCTTGTGAGAGCACTAAGCGAATCTAACCATGACCATCATTTGAATATTCGTGTAGGCCAAGCCCATCGTTAGATTACTTTTACATGTAAGCTTGTCATTTGTCAATTAATTACTCTGAATAGTGCACCCCATGAGGGAAAGCATCACTGCACATATTAAGTTACAACCAGCCAAGGCCATCCGTGGCAGACATACATATATATATCTCGCATGATCTCGCTGGGGATATTAGTGGTCTCATTTATTAATTATATCTCACATCAATGTACTTGCTTAATCTTCTTTATTCACCTTGAATCAATGATTACTGTTTAGGTTAATAATAAGCTTGACCCCGGATGACTTTCCATAAATGACTGGTTTAAACTATTTGAAAGTTGGGCGGTCTTGTTCCTGAGATTAACCCGGTATGTATGTGTATTTCTTTAGATTGATTAAGCAATTATGGTTTTGGGTGTAAAATTTGATTAAACGAAGAATGGCTGTTCCGATGATATATCCGGCAAAGTAATGAATGTACTTCTTTAAGTGGACAAGACTTTGCGCAGTTTATATGCACGAAATAAAAAGGGACATTCTAGCAAATCACTGCAAACATCACGTGAGAAACAAGTCAGCACCGTCGTTGTGGTTAATTTAGTATAACCATGCACAAAATAAAATAAAATAATTTTCCTGGAAATCAATAAAAGGACGTAATATGGAAAATTCCATGATTTATAACTTCGAGGGAATGTTGCAATTATCTTAATTGATAAAACTGATGTTGTGATACACTACATGCATTCATGCAAATTATACAATTGGGCACTGGGTATTCTACGAGAAATAATCCTGGTATCAGGAAGCAGAAATGAGTATTTGTTTGTCATCATCACCGTCAAATTAACGGGAGCTGTGTTAAAGACATTAGTAGATTCTTCTCACTGTATTAATTAACATTTGCAAGCAGTCTGCATGTATGTTTTCCAGACACTGATCTCCGCTTGTGAGAACACTAAGCGAATCGAATCCTTTGAATATTCGTGTAAGCCAAACCCATCGTTAGATCACTTTCACATGTTAGCTGAACCCCATGAGGGAAAGTATCACCCTCATCGCTCATATTAAGTTACAACCAGCCAAGGCCACCATTGACAGATATACATTGTCCTCATTGTGCCACACTTGGCAGAAACATACACCAGGCGAACGGAGACTTTCGAGTTTGTTCGCATACAACATAATCTGCAGCCAAGATAGGGCGCGAAACGATACGATATCAGATTGTAGTGCTGATTGCGTAGTAACAGAAAATTACAACATACTATTTATGCTTCCGGAAAACTCGATTTTATTTTTTTATATTTTCATCATTATTTTGTAATTACGTCAGAAGAGCGGAATTGCACCACGCGTTGTTTATTTCTTTATCTATACACATAACTCATACACCCACAAACGAACATTTCGTTGTCTATTTACACATTGGATGAAATTTATGCCGCGAGGTCACACAATGTAGACTCATCCGTAATAAATTTCAGTTATAAATGACGATTCCAAGAAGTCAATACGAAACCTATTCGGTTAGGCACAACGGTGTTTATTCTGTTTGAAGACTAAGCTGCCGTGGTTGAATGAAATGTAACCTACTAGTCGTCTTTACTATGGACTAGTAGAGGGTGCGCAACATTTGCATTTTATTGAAATATAGCTTGGGGCTTCGACAATCACTATAATCAATGCAGAGTGCAAGTTAGCACATAAGATGAAATTTTACATTCAGGGTTGGCCTCAAACATGCTCTGCATTATTTCAAAAGCCATTTATGTGATTTTCCCATAAAATGACAGGTCGATCAGGGTAAACTAATCACATTTGGCCTGCTTAATACCGCAGTTAAACTCAGACATACATCAAGGGTTACACTTGCATATCTCAAGATTTTAATCATATGGTGCCATATATTTGGGCCATTGGAAAATACTGACATGGCCTTTGTGAGAATGAATGGGCGATGCAATATATTGCAACAACATCTGGCTGTTAGTAACTGAATAACACGATATTCCTGATAAAAGCAATGTTGTCATTCCCCTATTATTCTGTCAGCAGTCAATGCTAATATCGACAGAAGGGGTATAATACATGAGTTAGAAATAATAACGTGCAAAATCTGCATTTCTAAACGGCCGCGTTGCCAACACCATGCTGTGCTCAACGCCTTTTTTATTCGTCTGTGTACATCAATGGATATTCTCACAAAAGTTGCAGGAATCGCTTTTACCAGCAGATGAATTCCAAATATGTGACAGTCGTGTTGATAAGAATACACAACAATGTTCTATCCTAGCTTTGTAGAGACTTCAAGCAGCTCTAATAAAGGTTTAAATATAACACGAGAGGACATTATAAACAATAAACAGACGATTAAGTGGGCAGGTAGATCGTTGTTCGGTATCTTAATGTTGTACTTTGTATTATTATAGGCGATGAATGTAAGTCGTTTTGAATAACCACCCTCTGTTTTTCTCGATGTTTCAAGGACGTCAAAGTTAACTGTTATGTACCGGTCGTGGACGTCAACGAAGTTTAGAAATATTAGGTTTTCTCAATCCCCTTATCCAAAAGGTAAGCGTGTAATGATTAGAGGTCTTAACGCAACAAGCAACTATAAAGCTAAGTAAAGTATTGCATATGCACAAGGCATTTGTTCAGGATTTTACAATATACGAACGTCTTTTAGTGCATCTGTTGCCTTCTATGATATATGCGTCTGGTTTTAAAACTGTCGCCTTGGGGTGTATGCCCATCAATAGTACGTTTGCACTTATTGTGCATAATTTTGCGTGTATAGGTATGACTGTGTGCACACCGTCATTTACTATTAGTAAAAGGTCGCATCCGTTGACTTTCCTGTATATGTACGTTAAACATCTTCCTAAAGTAATTTGGTAATTCATTATATGTCCGTATATATGCATCATCATCAGATATATAACATATTTTATAAAACCATGGTCACTTTTTGATAAACTACGGAAGGACCTGAGGCGTTTAATAAAATAATGATGTTTCTTCCAGCAACGCGGGGATATCACGAATGTCTTTTATACGAATAATCGTGATGTCCATCGACATAGCAGTCAGGTAACGGTTAAGACTAATGCAAAGTGGTGAGAATTTAATTAAGACAGAGCATTGCATCAAATCTCGCGTTCTACATCGCGATAATATAAGTTGATTAGACAGGTTAACTGTGCTGCATACGCAGAAACCCCGAGGGGCAAGTGTCCACTTGTCACATACCCATGGACAATGTCTGGCTTACAGCCCTCACAGCTGGGGTGAATGCTTCATGCTATAGGGTTATTGACGCCGGGTAAAGATATGACAAATGTAGCATCAATAAAGTTGTTGGAAGAGTAGTGTAATATATTTAAAACAAGATTAATATAACTTGATTGGGGAGACTATGCAAGTGTTGGGGTCACGTGCCACCAACCTGCATTAGTGAAGAGTTATGCAACTTAAATGTCGGTGAAAAATGAAATACATCACCGGTAAGCGTGGTGCAATCAACGAGAAAGGACGCCAGACAGACGCACATATCAAGATGGAGACTGCATTGATTAAAATGAGATTGGAGTCAGCTTTTGTTTCGTGTCATTTCAAATGAGATTGGCATGTCGTTGGATACAACATGTGACAGGAAGTCGTAATGCGTATGTGCTCTTTACACCTTATTTGTTTGGAGATCGCTGTAGCGGCAACAGGTAAGTGGAAAAGATTTGATGCCTCCAATATTTAAGTTATGATGACTGGAAAGTCTTATATTTATGTCGAACCTCACAGAAGCCAAACTGGTGGAGACGAAGGTGTAAACCGACAGCAATAATTTTACATACACTGTAGATGCAGGTCAGCTCTACACGATGCATACAGCTAGATCCAGCAAAATGCCGACACAAGTGTATTGACATGTGTCACATACTGTGTTCGCAATATTTGTTAATATTTGCATGTGCTGCCATATGCTACAAATTGGCAAGTACATATTTTAACAAGAAGATCCTTATAATAACGATGAAACCGTGCCAAAATCCGACTTCATTAAAATGCAAATGATGAGAATCAAAGGGTTGATTGTCACATTACGTAGTCGCT
This sequence comes from Urechis unicinctus, assembly GCA_034190875.2. Lineage (NCBI taxonomy): Eukaryota > Metazoa > Annelida > Polychaeta > Xenopneusta > Urechidae > Urechis > Urechis unicinctus. Next base: position 73,522,591 of record CM067356.1, read on the forward strand.
GGTGTCCAGGATATTGCAGTAGCTGGTTTGAGTTTTACTATGCATTATTTACATATTGCAAGTAACCCATTGCACCACTGTCAGTTTATGTCATTTAACATAGTATTTGTTGGTACTTGATCTCTTAATGGAACTTATTGGTCTCTTAAGAGAATTGATAAATGGTTTTCAAAGGTAATCCCAATTACACATTTCTCTTTTCAGAACGGATGTCTTAAATACAATTATCTTCGCACGGGGCAATCGCCCACCTATCACAGAACTGATGCGCGTCTTCCTAGCATACCCATTTAATTTCGTTTATTAACAAGCTGCTTTGCAGCTTAAGGACCAGCAAAAGCTTTGATGTGCATGCAGCACAGCTTCACCGTCTTATTCTAAGGCCTGTTGCTCTATTTACATGTGTTACTAACTCTTTTTTCTTACATTAATCAATAGCATGTACGTATATGCAAGGAGGCGTTGGTCAAAACTAAACCCTGTGACAGCATTACATCCGACTTACTCTGATATTATAAGACATAACTGGAATACAAATATTAAGAGAACTCTTATTGGTATGAATGCTCCCACCACAAGTGATGGGTGTATCTTCTGTCTAGAATTCAATTTGCTTTGCTCTTTACACAACACGTTCAAAGGTAACATTGCTTTTTTCAATACGTTTGGTGGTGTTTTTTCTCCATCACTGGTAAAGAAGTTTTACTGTCGACGTATCAGAATCAATTGATAGACGTTAAAGAATGCATACATGTGTGCAATTTTGTTGCATGATAGCTTGCAGCATATCCTACATAATAACTATACGCCAACACGAACATGCACTCGATTTTTCCTCACATTAATGTACTTGCTTAATCTGTTACTGCACCTATAATCCATGATTGCAGTTAAGGTTAATATTATAACATAAGTTGATAGTTTCATTGATACACATTGAATCTGTGTGCGTTAAGGGAAATTGATTCGTGGCAACACGTGCAGATATTAAGTGATCTCGATTTAAAATCGCATGATGCTGTGACTTTACACCCATACAAACACGCAAATTTTCCGACTCTCACAAGTTAAAACCTATTTGGTCATTAAAACATATAGTTTTGAATAAAGACGCATTGATATACACGTTATTCGCTTTACATTCAACAACCATATGTATAAAGCATTTCACAAGGATGCATTCGGATGACCAAGCGTAATAACCAAGGTGGTTTTGCAAAGCGCTGGAAAGATTCATTAAGAAATCTCTTCCAACATTAATTGTCATAGGGATTTTATTATGACAATCTATACCTATATATCACACAAGACGTGTGTAACAACCAATGCAGAAAGTCACATATGAGGAAGTGAAGCGAAATACATGCAGTGCAAACTGCTGTGAGGCTTAATATTGATGTATGGTCGTGTTTTCTACAGGTGGATTCAATGGGGATTTCTTTGACGTGACTGCCCAGATAAAACTGGTCTTAAGAACGCGACATAAACCGACTCTTTTGGGACTTTGTTAATGTCCTTCTATAACCTATATTGGCCGGTAAATCCGCTACCGGAATATATCACGAAGTTTTGTCATAAATAGAAGTATCATGTTGCGTCCATTAATTTTCGAAATTATAGTTACCCTAAAGGTAAAACTTTGTATTGCCTTCCAGCTTAACAATGAAGATGATTGTTTGCCAGTGCTAAACGAATTGTGAAGTTATGGTTAAAGGGCCTCTTGGGTTATATCATGATAACGCTGGTGGAAGGTGTCGAATAAGACATGCGAATGGCACCTGTCGTTAGTAATATTATCTCAATCTTAACTCGGGTGTATTATAAGGTTATCACTAGTGTGAATGATTCCATTCAAGTCAGAAAATACCACTCTTAAGTTTATCTAAATACGGAACAAAGAGTCAACGGCGGTATTGACGTATCCTACAACTGATGACTTACTCACACAATGTTTGTGTCTTCTATTTCATGTCATGGCCTAGCGCTATGCTATATGCATTTGCATTAAAGGTATCATCACCGTTGCTACTATTATTATGAGCGTGGTTATTTTATATTCAAAGAAACCTCTTTGAAGTATTACAACATCATCGATCTTTTAGTAAATTCAAAGATTTTTGGATCATTTTTTGTTTATTGAAAAGTCAATGTAGCATTCGGTTAGCTCTGCAGTTTTGCTCTGTACCAGTCCAGTATATGCAATATTTCTCATCAACGCGGCCTATATTGTGGTACTATTAATAAATCAAATATGTTACAACTGAGTGTAAGACGACAGATCAGGATAGAGAAGGGAAGACTGCCCATTCACACAGCAAATGAGGGGTGCTGTACGACTTACCCTCTTCTATACTCATAAATGCCCCAGGCAAGAATACATTGAGGAAAACAGCCATCTTTCCGTAATAAAGGGGCGGATGTATTTCTGCCTTGTTGATGATAATGAACGATCCGATGTGTGATATTTTCAGCTGCATACTGCATTCTCTCAGATTCCTGCAGATCTTTACAGCCCAGACTCGGTAGCTCTAGTACGTGTGTGAGGCAATGAATATTTCTAAAGTAATCTCGATTTGTGAAATATCCACATATCGTTGTTTATATGAGCTGAATGCATTGAGGCGCTTAACGATAGTGAGACATGTGATCTATTTATAGCTGCAAGTTATTGTTTGCTGTAATAAACAACAACGAAGCATGAATTAACGACTGTAGATCGATAAGAATCATTGCCACTGAATGACTGTATGTCACCCTAACAAGCAGCAATTGTCAGCAATGGGTAAATAATCAGCATGCATCAGAGAGTACTATTGTTCATCACTGATTAATGTTGGCGGGCGTGGTGAGATCGACGAGCAATATTGGTCTTCATAAAAGCATTCAATAAGCAAGGTCACCATCTCGTACAGTGTTAACGCCACAAGCGAGGCATATATACAGCGAAGTCATTGTCTTATATGTATGTGTTTAACCATCTATGCAGAACGCAACATAAGATTAACTATATGAACTGTGACAAGCCTTAACAATGATCGCGATGTATCACCGCAGATATGCGAGTAGTAGTATTTGCTTGACGATTACACATTTTAATAGATAACACGTTTGATGCTTAATTCTCGAATTTTGAGCTTTAAATACGACAAGATTATAACCCAAATGACAAAAATAAATATACCTTTGCTAACAATGTCTCACCTATTTATAAGTCCTCAATGGAGAGCAGTAGAGCGACCTTATGCTGTAAAAAATGTGTATCATCTCTCTAAAGTCAGCTATCAATATAAAACCTTTCTCTTTATTTCATTACAGCGAGCTTCTTAGACGGTAAATATTGCGCTAGTAGTGTTCCTGTGATCATGATGAGCAATCCTTGACCTGTCACCAAACACTGCCATACTATTGAAGTATCAGAACATATCCAACAACGATTTAACCAGGACAAACATTTCACTACCGGCATGGTGAAAGACGGAAGCGTCAGCCTAATTATATTCAAATACCTGACTTATGTAAAAAGAGACCGATAAAACAATAGACAAACGCACCGAGTGCCGCATCAGAAAACATTAAGGCGGACAGGGAAATATTACGTTAGTACAATCAATCATTTACTGCTCCTTGATTATTACACCCTCGAGTTATTTTTTTCATCAAATCAAAATAGCCGCCACAACAAACTGTATATACATCTGCAAATAGAAGTTTAATGCGGCAATAAAAACGAAACCACGCGCGTCATCAGCAAAATGGAAATGTATCAGACTCTTTTTGGGCGTCATGTTTCCTGTCGCTGACCACATGTCATGTGTCATTTTGTCATGTAATGCCCTCGGTTGTGAGATAAAAGTGATGACGCTGAGCAGCTAATTTGTTCCAACACTGCATTACTTAAAAAAGTTATGGTCAATGGTACCCACGCCAAGTAGATGTAGCCATTCCGAAATTATGAGTAAGCACGAAGGTTATCTCGGAACGTGACGGTTCTGAACGCCAAGTCTTAAATAACGGAAAGTCTCAATTGTTTACCGTTCGCTAAACACTCCAGTGTCCTCTTGTCGTTGAAATGCTCAACCAGCAAAAGTTATGACATCCCGATTAATCTTGTTGCTCATTATTATCCAACAATTTACATTTTTCATTATTAAATTGATTGCAACATTTTCTTTGTGAACTTGCTTATTGCATCCCATGCATGGTATATGATAAGGGGGCATAATTTCATTACAGATGCCAAATGGCAGATTGTTAAAACAAACCCTTGAGGGCGTTGTCTATGTTAAAAATATAACATATTGCAGCAGAAAATATTTTTAATTGCATATGAAAAATAGAATTTTGCTACACAAAACATTAATGGCGACGTCTTTATTGAAAATACTACATATTTCTGCGCTTAGTCTAAGAGTCTTTCCTATCTTTCCCCTTAACAAGTATCAAATCGTGGGATTCACCGTGTTGATAAGTAATAAGGGGCGGCCTAAGCAATGCGCTGAATACTATAATACGACTGATGTATAAAACAGTGGATACAGCGCATGGGACAGCGGAGCTATTGATTGCAACAAACCAATTAATGTGAATGCTCAATTATTTTCATATACACCAGGTTGGTGATTGCATCACAGCCCAAGGCAACGGATGGGTGTGTCAAACGGCCGGTTTCAATTTTCATCTGCTGTTAAATCTCAATATTTGGTCTTGATGGATGGTAACAGTAACTCAGGAATTAACGCGGAGACATAGAACCAGCATAACAAAACCCAGGTTATTATTTCGCGGATGAATTGCTGGCAACTAAAGACAGCACGCATTCCCCGTCGATAAATCTTTCCAAAGGAGCAGTAATTATGCTTTATTGATTTACGCAGGAAGATATACCATGGTTGCACGTGACAAAAAGACGTTTGCAGCTAACATTTCAGCATTAACAGTGATGCAGACATAAATTACAGAAGTTAGATACAGGATCAAGTTGAAAATGAGTGCCAGATCCTATATAAAACATTAGCAATATTATCATAAATAACTGACGTATAAATTACATGAATATGGTGGTACATGACGACTGTGATGCTAAGGGAATTTCATTCCATGATAAAGTTCACACTTACCCCGGAAACATCTTTTTGCCACCTGCGACATGCTTGTTCTTTTTGCAGCTGATTAATCCATCAGCCATGCAGCTTAAATTATTACTTTGGTAGGAAATTTGACTCTCTAGCCTTTTAATTAGCTCTAACAAGACATGAAACATTTTCATGATTCTCGAATGCTCTCTTCTGTTACTACCTGTGGCTGTCAGCTCTTCATACTATGCATCCACCATAGCAGGATATATATACGCATATAACACTATGTATGCATATAACACTATGTTTTACCAAAACCGTGCAGACGCCGTCTGTGAACTTAAGCAACGTTGATCGCAATTTAATATATGACTGGGCAATATACAAATTAAATTGCATAAGAGGATAACCTTATCTTTAATGGCAAAGGAAAAACAAATAAGGCAAATAACCGACAGATAAAGACAATCTTTCATGTTAATTATCATTAACTGGCTTTATATTGGAGGCTATGATCGTCGATGTCATAACGTGACAGATTTGTAATGAACAGCTTGTTGACGATCTGAACTGTGGGAAATGCCAAACCGCGTGATCATATCCGCTAAGCAAATTATTTGTTATCCATGATGATTCATAAACGTATTTACCACAATGGAAAAATATCAGCAGTCTAAGGGGCGGTAAAAAGTAAGGCAACTTTCGAATGGCTCACAACGAATGCAATACGTAATGCAATAACAGCCGATGCTGGAATTGCCCGATAGGTTCCACATATTGATGCAATAATTTGCAGCAGACAGTATTGTCTCAGAGGGTTGATAAACCGAAAACGCCCTGTATCAGTTTCTTCCCATTACCATGAGCTATTGCCTGTCTATAAACTGTCACTCATTTGCCTAACTAACTTAATTTATGCCCCTGCCACATATCAATTCTCATGTGAAGTGTCAGAGGCAGACAGATATATGGCATCTCTCTGGCTCAACTGCTGATCAGGTTTCGACATCTAGTTAACATGCTGGGTTAATGCGATGCAATGCCTATCAAAAGGCTTAAGAAATATATACATAAATACGTGACGCATTCCCGTGATTCATCACCTGATGATGCATATTTACCACGCATTACCTAATTTAACAACTATTGTGCGTTGTATTGCTCTTGGTGAGGCCTAATACTCCCACACAACGTTATGCTGATTGGTAAGTGAGAGACACACGATGCAGTAGTTCCACGACGATAATTTTGGCAACAATTTGCGAATCAACCATTGTATATCTCAATCTCAATATATGGTATCAAATGGATGTGAATATTAGACAGGCAAAGCTTTTATATCAAGGATTCAAAAGCTTATATCTTGGAAGCGCTTCACCAGAATGTTTCTTGGGCATATTAAATTGTTGCAAAGTGTTCGCGCATGTTTGATCATTCTGTAAGGTCGGTATATCAGGATTTTTTTTATCTGCGGATACAGCCTTAACGGGATTCGAGCTAGACAAATTGGTCTTTCTGAGCTTGGGCATGCAATGAATACTCATGTGAAACACCAACTACCTCATAAGACTGATGGGATCGGTTGGAAGAGTCAGGAACATACCAGCTACAGAAAAGTAACATATAGCCTTATCGCTTTATTCCAAAATTGCTTTTAATGACACGCTCACAGCTAAAGATTGCTGAAAAGATTGTTTCAATTGTTGCAACTGCGCAAGTATCCCATTGTGTTAGAATCCATAACCTAACAAATAAAGCGTATTCTAGAACTCTAATTCACATTACGCGTTAATGTGTTACACTTACCATTAAAGTAATTGATGTTGATAATGAAGTGGGCGTTTAATTACCCATCATTGTAACTTATCGTCAATTATCGTCTTTGAAATCCCCATCCTGCTCACTGATAATGGATGATGCTTGCTCAATGCACACGCATTAATAGTCAATTATTGACTTGCTTCTTATGTGATGCATATGCTGGTGATATATAGCCACGGTTATAAACAACCATATCAAATATTCCATTGCAAATCCTGTAAACCCAAATACACTCCAACTTCTTTTTCGCTCCAACTTCTGGCATCTACGAAATCTACATTAATAAGGTGGGCTACATCCCTTGATCCAGGTGTTGTGATGCAATCAGCGAATCGTGGGACCCTCATAGAAATTCCCCCGCAAATAGCAGTAATAATGAGAATCTACCTTACCTCATCATATACACGTGGCTATCGGATTGCGTCATAGTTCCTGTCATGATATTTTCTTTATTCATAACGTGTTTTGCAAATGTGTTTCTAATTGTAAGTACGACTTTGATGGTGTTTGGATATGCCCATACGTTCAGCTGTTTTGTCATACGACTGTAATTAGATTCTTGACATGCATGGTTTTCTACTTGGAAATGTTTATATAATTGTCTCGTTGCTTGTTTATGAATATATTTAAGGATGGACAGAGATATGTTTTTATGTGTGTTTGCTTTAAAGTATTATGCGTTTGGTTCTACGAAAAAATAATGTATTCGCCTTATTCGCTTTCAGGTAGATGCGTTAACGTTTATTGATTGTATCATATGTGCATCATTTATCCTCATCGATATGGTTGATTTTGCGTGTATGTGTGATACTATGTAATGGCTGCATCCGGTAAATACACACTGGTCTCATAACAGGGTAACCATTTTCAATGCCGCGGTTACTAAAGAAGTCTTAAGCAATGGTACAGGCAGTGTAAAACTCTCAGATAGAGAGAACAATTATCATGTGTCTATATGTGATAAATATCATTTTCTGTAAACATTTAAAGTTTAAACTATTGGTAATAATGAACGTATACAATACAGGTTAGTTTAACATTGTCTCATGATCTAAGCACATCACGACTGGTTGAGTAATATTCAAATCAACCGTAAGTTAAATTTCCCCGGGTGATTTGTCTAAGACAGGTTTGCTCTAAGTATGTCGCCAGTGATGCCTTAATCACAATATTCATCCAATCCTTCCGTGTTATAAAATGCTTACCGTTTTGTAGCAGTGTCTAGCAGCTTAAATGTATGCATAAAATGCAGGATGAACCCATAAGCATCCCGCCCTCACAACACATTCGCAATGTACCTTACTCACACCATACTGGATGCATACGATCCAAAATGCTTTGAAGAAGAACACGCAATGTAGCTGTAAAAGATTAAAAGCTTTTAATGCAATAATCGGTTTGCATGCAGTTTCTAGCTCGCTGTCGCTGATAGTGTCAAACCGTGACTATTATACAGTGCTATATAATATGCACAGGTGATGATTGCTGCTCATACATTTACGGTATACAGTATATCTCGGGCTTGAGCATAAGCCTAATGGACGTTCATTTGTCACCATACACTCTCATCATTTTTATAGTCTACCTCTATGATATATTTCCAAATTTCCAGACGTATACCAGCGTCTGACAAAAAAAAGTCAACAGTAGCAAAGTAAAGCTAATACGTTCACACCATCGCGCATATACAGAATCGCGCTTGTTCATATACCAGCATATATGTTAAGTCATATGAGCATACACGTCAAGGAGTATAGGCTGTAATAGGATGCACCATAACGACATAACATGCCGTACATATCTTTCACTGGTTGGATGTGGCAATTGACATTAAATTTGAGTTGCGGTTTTCTGTCTCGAAACAGTTATTCCTGCCGTGTCATAATTGTGTAAGCATATGATCCGTAAACAATGTCCATATGTATTATTTGAGGTTGCTTTTCACAGTAACGAAATACGAACATCGTTGGACGAAGCATGGTATATTGTGTCAGCTGTGTTATAGCAAGCGATCCACGAGGCAATGTATTTAGTGCGCTATCAGTGTAAATCGAAATCTCTCATGACCATGTCTATATCTTTCTATGCGACCCTTGTGATGGCCAAATTTTTTTCAGCTCTCATGGCCGCATTTGATAAACGACCATCGCTTTCTACTAATATTAAAAGATATAGGCAACGTAATGTCAAATCCTGAAGAATGTTGGAGGTAAATCGGTTATGCAATGAATTATCATGACTCTTAAATCGAAAGCATTGTTCAAGAACTCTTTTTCAGCACAAAATAATGCCCAATATATCGGCGAAATCATTGTCTGGTGGAATTATCCATAGTCAGATTTTGAGTTGCTTATTCTAACGTAGCACGCAATTAGAAAGCATAGGGTTGCAACCCAACTGACTTGCTTGCAAATCAACCCCTGTAATCTGTTCCTTTGAACTGTAACACCAATGAAATTTAGGTTGATTACTTCATATGCTACAGAACGGATCAAACGCCTAGTTTTACAATTGAAACTGATAGAACTTCAATGGGCAACAAATATCAAATTTCTATTGTTAACTACCTTGTGTGATGGCTTTTATTTCAATGGTCGTTTCCATGACATAATTGCAAAGATTTCAATTGAATTACTGCCGAGATAAAGGAATTAATTGGAAAAGCAATGCCATTACCGGATTTACTTCCTTCTAGTTTTAGCAACATTACCCACTATATATTATTTGCGATGTGGCCACCAAAAGCTTAGTATTTGTTGCTTTTTAAAGGTGCGCCACACTATTCGTGAATTATAATCGCTTCATAACCATATACCACATATGAGTGATATAATTAACGACGAGGCAGTATTGAATTGCAATGTATGAGGGTGACTACAATGACTAAAAGTTACGTGAGGACATGTCTAATCCAGCTATTGTTTGATCACTTTGAATATCAGTTAAAACTTCTAAGACGACTGATAATTCTTCATGGGGTAGCATTTACAATATATCTAACCAAGTTTTCTCGAAGATTGCAGGTGCTCTGTGGGTTTATGCGCTGAACATGCTCCCCCCCCCCTGCATTTTGTCGAGCTTTAACGTCGATCATAGCAGACAATAAACTAACTAGCAAATTATGCATAGTCTTAACAATTGTTTTTCTACTGTATCGGGTTTATTTTATAAAAACGCTAGACATTTTGGCTGAAATTTCAATTGTATTATGAACCCTTCAGCCAACCACAGCCACAGCCTCAATGTATGCCTTGTTCACGGCAAATATCCATGTCAGGCAGTGGGCTACAAACCTGACCATATAATTTGCGTGACGATTATCTTGTGACAATTAAATATATCACCTGCTGCCAACTTGCCGTTTATGTGTGGAATATCCTTCGTCAATTATTTAATTAATCTATTCAAATTGGAGCAGTGAAAATCAATCTGTAGATATACATCTTTATGGATAACTGTTTGTTGGCTCATGGGTCGAACATGTTATTAATGAATAATCAGCGATTACAAATAAATAGACTGGAGTTTATTACTCAGTCGTACAGCATTACCAACAGATAAATATTCATTAAGCTGCTCATTACAAAACGGTAACGTTAACATGCGGAACATCGACATTTCATTTGCGTCGTTGATTTTGTTTCGCCATTGTAAATGAGGTGCTCTTTTTATGCAATTTCATCGTAATCGTTGCGTAACCTCAGTGTTAAACATGTCTATTTAGCGCATTGGTCTATTTGATTTCCTGCAATAATATGTTTTTTCTTACGCGCATATGTGTAATCATTTACAATGGGACACTGCTAAAGTCTCGGCTCGCCGTATTTCGAGATGCATATTCAATGGCTACGTTCAAGTCAAATGATGGTTAATGGAGGGTCAGTATTACCGCGGATAAATAATGCATGCAATTTTTCATTCTCTTTTTCAAAGGCATCTGGATATCTTCCACCTGGTCCGGGCAAAAAAATGTTCATATTAATGTTCCACCTAGGTCACACGATAATCAAATTGACTGGATTATCTCATTGCCACATTGGCTTGAAATTCATCATTTACATTTTGCATTTTATGTCGATATCATGGTCAACCCTACCACGCGGGAACTGGGGTTATAAATACTTTTAGATATTACTGTAATTTTATTATGCATTGCTTGTCGCTTGTGGGTGAATATGTTGTCAGGATGATTTTCAATGGAAATTGATGTATCATGCAATATACAAAGTATAAATGCTATCAGGTTAATCATGGCGTTGGTAAGGGCGATCATTTACGCTTGAAAATTATATATCTCGAAACATTAACAGTTTATGAGCCATCTACGCCTAAACAAAATAACATCTCATCATTTTGTAGCTTCATATTGTATTGTATATAAGTATTGATATATACATGCATAAATGCAGGGATGTGTATCGCACATGCTGCGGCGTATCAATGATCAGGGGAATGCTGTAGCCAAATATGTAGAGCTGATAACGCTAGGTAGTAACACAAGAGGGCGTTCGACACATCATTCTAGCTGATCCACGTCTTTTTAAAGCGTATTAATTGTTTAGAGAGTCAAATATCCTTCAACGGCAATAATTTAAGCAGCCAAGCTGACGGGTAAATTAGCTTCGGGAAGCACATTGTGTCGAGTAAGACAAAAATAGGAATTGCCTCCATCCTGTTTCGTACGGCCATTATTGATGCAGGCGCCAACTGCAAACGTCCTTTTGTCACGTGCGAGCTGGATACATGTACCCTCATAAATCAAGAAAGGCTTTATATATTGCTCCGTCCTAATATACGTCGTCGACAAGACATAAATCAATCATTGGTGGCATGGCTGTATCTCATGGTCCCAATATTGAATGCTTTCTATTTAGGGCCTACGATAGTTCCGCGAGAAAAAACCCTGGGTATTAATTCACTGAACCATCAATCCTCCATCATGAGCACCATCTCTAATGCATATGATGAGTGTGCATAAATCACGTAATGTTGGTGATGACAGGCATCGCGGAACCTTTATGGAGTCCAATTATCGCTGGGGGCGCTGGTGGTCTTGTTGTTGAAGTCGCAAACACAGTCATTTATCGAGGATTTGTACACTTTGCCCCAATGAAGGTATAAGCGGCGGTTAATGCTGACTAAATCAGTACCACCAGGTGGCAATAGGTGATATAAATTATTGATCGGATATTATATGTATCCTCTATAAACGAGCATGTTTACCAGACTCGCACCCTGGGTGACTCTATCTCTATGTCTTTGTATATCTGAATTTCTTAACTATGTGCTTCTAGGTAAGTCAGTCAGCTGATGGTTGTTCGCATGACGATTCGATGTAATACCGTGGCGATAGCAAAGACGATGACTTTTTTCAGAGAACATAACGCATTATTATGTGATAGATGTCAGTGTCTGGTCTAATACTGCAACTTGTCACGGCGGGGGAAAAGAACAACAATAGCCAAAGAATCGTCCGGTGCAAAACGTGCTGGAATAGCTGCTCAGATTAACACTCCTGTGCCGAGCTAGGCATATATCATAGACACTTGTCTGGTAACTATGGATTATGCAGCCAAAAACTCACCCATAATCACTAACATATACTATGTGTTTGAAATTGTAAGGCAGTGGATCAACGACACTGCTGATGTATAGGGGGGCCTTCGGACGGTTAGTACTATGGACAGACACGCGGTTAGGACATGTATATGGTGCAGAACACTGATTGCACAGGCGCACATACATATTCAGACAAGCATTGTACGCAGGTACAATTTTGCATATTTTTAGACAATATAGAGATATACAGCCCCTCTGTTTAGGTATAAACCGATAAAACTATGTATAGAAAGGCAAATAGTTCCTCAAAAGAACACATTTACATCGTAGTTTTTAGTTAAGATAACATTTTTAACATTTTACGATCCGCTGAGCACAGTGTTCTACTCATGATACGTGTATAATTTCTTATTCAATAGACTTATCATGTACGATGTATGTTTATGGTATATCATCATTACGAACGTCACAATTATCATCAGCCTTGTATCTTGGTAATCATGGTAGTCTATCTGAATAATAATCGTTACCTTAATACAAACCTACGCAAATACTAAACGATTCAAATCATGGGCATAGTTGTTGAAGTCATCACTGCCTTACATATAGCCAAACATCTGCTTTTTGTGAATGGTTCACATTGAATTGTGCCATCCTCCTTGATTGCTTCTATGTATTGTGAGATGCAAATGCTTTATCACTCATCAAGTCGATCTAACCATGCATACTACAGATTCACAAACACAGCAGTTGTATCACTAATGTTACTTTCTCTATCAAGAATTGGGTTAATGGCGCAAAACGAGTACATTTTAGTACCCATTATCGCTTGGCGGCATCTTGCCACCAGCTTACCCTTTTTACAACACTCAACGATCTATGCAAGCGAATGAAAGCATTTTACCTGACATGTATGTATACAAATGCGTACTTAATCCAAAGGTGTATTAGCGATGTAATCAATCTATAAAATCCAGAGCATGCAGTTCAACAGAGTGAATTAGTGATTGCAGACTCTGATGTGTGAAACACTCCACAAAGTGTAGTTGAGATAATTACTGACGTTGCTTTGCTGGTTTCTTTCTCTATTGTAGATACTGTTGGTAAGGTTTTAAATACAAGCGTGTAGACGATAGTTATATAACAGTGTTCAGCTGTCGGTGTGTAGGTTCTACATCTGCGGCGGTTTGTTTCCCGAGTTTATGCTAAAAAATTAAACCTTAACTCAGCCATTCGTTCTTTTTGCGTTTGAGGTAATCACCCAACTGTTGTATATCAACAGTTCTTATGCAGCTACATGAATGTTTTAGTTTCAACCCATATCTCAATTGTTCTATGTACCCTCTGTACTATTTTATGCTCCAGAGATATTAAATGAAGCGCATTCCTGTGTCCACCTAAAGATTCTGATAAACAAGTGATGTTTTGAATTGTCGTTCGTACAACGTTTTGGCTGTCCATAGCTGCTGAAGCTGGTACATGTTAGAATAGAAACTGAGACTTGCTATAAGACTAAGCGCAGAAATATATAGTATTGTCAATATGAACATCGAAATTAAACAGGCAAACAGTCAAAAGCCCGAAGTAGTTAAAATAACATATGCCTCCAACATTATAAACAATACACAAAATGCAGCAAACCATTTCGCCAAAAGGTCTTGAGATCAGAGCACTCATCGCCTGATAAACAATTAAGACCATCCGTTATCAAATACTTGGCGTTCACATCATTAATGATAAAAGAACAAAACATTAGCGCTTTTGGTAATAATTGGTAATGGTTGCATATAAACTTGGCTCGGGTACAGTTTCAGAACGATGAACTCAGCTTCATTACTTTTTGCTCCCTATTAAGAGCGTTACAATTACCAGTGCCCTATTTTGCAGTAAGCAAGCAGAATAATTCTCACTTCGTGTATCTAAATCATGCAAGCATACTCTTATTGATGCAGTATAATACGCAGATAAAAGTATATGAATAGTTATTGGAAAATAGATGTGATAAAAAGACCTATATCACCCTTGGGAATAGCGTTGACTGCTAACACTCGTAAAATTCTACAACACTTGACGGCGCGCGCGTGTGTGTAAGTGGGGTGGGGGGGGGGGGTTATATGCCTTTGTATCACTTGCTTCAAATGACGAAAAAAAACAGTTTGATGCTGTTGCGACTGACATTTTCTTCGATTCTCATCAACGTCAAGCCAAAGTTTGTTATCCGCAATGTGTAGCCTGCTTCGAAATAAAGACACAGTAAATGCGTTGCCGAGACCCTAAGGCGTTATTTGCATGTATGGCTCTGTAAACTACCGCGGGATTTGGGTGCCCTCATGTCATTTCTTTTCTCTGATTTATATGCTGTATTATTAAGGATGCTATTTCGTATGGATCAAATTTTAACTATGGTTGATGCCTACTCCAATATTTTCGATTTTTTTCGTATGCTACTTTGCATTCCTTACTCTAATCTGCGATTGTCCCGCCCAATGCAATAGGGATATATGCAACACATTTTTACATCCGGGTGTTCTGGTCGGAGAAAAGTACCAACTTAAGTTTCACCGAAGCTGAGAGAATAATGTTCTCCGGATGATCAAAATGTCTTACATAGATAGATCTCCAAAATATATATCAAGTCTAATATCATGATAATCCCCAACCATCTGGTATCTCGTGGCATAAATCCTTTCAAATATATCTATTTCTCCTTTTTATTACAGTGATGAATGGCGTAGTCGTAATATCCTAGAGTCAATCTGCACATAGGTATCATTAAGATGCTTCTTCATATATTGCGGAATATGCTTATCATATTTTTTGAGTAATTGACGTAGTATGCAAATACACAATTCTCCGCAATAGAAGTACTATTAGTGCGTCTATAATTGCTTAAAAGTTTAATATCTAGTACGATTCACTGTTTATAAACAATCTGCCCTAGAATCTGACAGCTTCACATGGTTTTGGTAAAAAGTATTGCTTTGTTCAGACTTATACAGAGAGAGTCTCCGCCCTGCTCCGACGGATGTATTATACACGAACTGTCGCATCCATATAAAGGACAGAAATATAGGAAGATATGAAGATCGGACATCGGCAGCCAGAAGCCGAAGTTGGCATTTTACAAATCATTCAAATTTTTGACATTGTTCCACGTCTTGGCGAGCCCAATAAACTCACTATAGATTCAAATATCCTTTGTGATAACCTAAGAGTTATAACTGACGGGTGAATCAGCCACCAGAAACGCCTAAACGTCTGTACTAGTTTCATCCATGGCGACGACTTCTTTCATATACTACTTGCAAAATGTAATCTTAATTTGATGATGTCAGATTTGTGTCTGATACAGCAGTTGTAACGTGAGAAGAAAACAACGGCAATGACTCAACAGTCTTTGAATGCCAGTCAATCGCAGATGCACAGGCACACTCTCTTACAAGTGCACAGGTAAGGCGGGTAGCTTACCGACATGGCACATAGCACTTCGAAACACATCGACATAAAAAATACGTACACACAAATCATTTTAGTTGACGAAAATGCGTAAACGAGCCGAAGGTTTCTTGTTGTGGTCATTAAAAGGATAATTATTTTGCGTATGATTATATACAATAGGGGGATAATTGCTTGTACGAAAAATTCACCCTCTTCTACTTCCGGGTCCCTGCTATGACGAGAAACAATACAACGGGAATCGGACAATTGGCTATTGCTTGTTTCGATCAGTTATACTAAATTCAATCCCAGTCACTGTAAACTAGCAAGAGTTGGCATATTGCAATCTATGTATCACATTTCATTCATCCTTTGAAATGTACGCAATTGCCTTATGGGTACTGTCGATTATATCCTCAGATTTTTACGGCTGCTTAGGTAATATCGTTTCCAGTAACATTATATAAACCACAGTTATATAGCGTTTTCGGTTTAAAGTTATATTGCCAGTGTGATTTATTTCCCTGGTCAGTGCAACCATCCATCCGGAGTGAAGAATATGAGATACAAATTATGACCAGTTGTTTGACCAACACTTCCGTTCCCTTTTGTTTTGATGCAATCACCCACCTAGTGTATGCCAAAATAAATGAGCAGTTCCATTTTTAAGTTTGTTGCAGCACATAGTTAAACTGTTTCATGCGCCTTGCCATGGCCGCAACTTGAAACGTTGAGCCTCAAATTTCACGTTCATGCCTCGTTTTGGCTGCCAATCGTTGAGGATTTCAAAATACGCTACATCGCTACAGTGGTTCAATATAAAATTGCAAGATAGCATTGAATTATGTATATATGTGTATCAGGGAAGGAAAGCTTAGGCGATGCAAGGGTGAGACTGGTATGAGATCACCAAACAAAGTAGTCCGTATGTTGTTCTCGTTTGTTATGATTGTTTCATGCATGTCATATGAGAGCAATATTTCTGAAGAGTGTATCGGCATTGTTGGCTTGAGACAAGATAAACTTGTCAGGAATTTCCTGATTGACTAAAACTTATCCACTTGTTAACATAATAGCGCTGCAGTTGTAAAGGTTGCATCAAAATGTTATACATTGTATTAAGATATTGAAAATTGCTTGTGTGCGAACAAAAGAATATCCACTTAACCAAATGACAATGCTTTATCGTTCAGTTGAAGCTAGTTGTCGGCATAATACTCCTGCTATCGAAGGGAAATGCTACAACTGAAGGCAAACGCAGATTGTCATGTATACTGGCTGCGCCCGCAGTTACAAAGATGTATTGTGGATACTATCCTGATGTCGTTATTAATCTCGTGACGATGGATCCGTGAGCATCAAATATACACGGATTGTGATGATTTCGTATCGCTCAGAGCAGTGAAATTGGTTCGATGCGTCTTACTGCATCATACCGACAACATCCATGCACAGGTTCAGGGTATGATCATACATATTTGGTTAACTGCTGCAATGGCTTCTTTATGAACCAATTGTTTTATGAATTACGTTTATATTCGAGGCAGAGGTGTACAACTGCGGCAGCCACAAATTAACTTGTTAATAATTCCGGTTGTTCAGTCATGCTACACTCAATACTTAAACGTACCGACAGCTTCCGCGCATTGACTCAAGAAAGCTTGTAACGAATGGGTTGCTGCCAAAGGTGATGGAATTGAGGCATGTGCTGGTTACTAATAGCAGTTTTAACGAGAATATTGCACCAAGCATATAAAACCGTCCCCTTATTCATAACATTATGTTGTCAATCCCACGGGGTCGATGAACTCATCAGTCCGGTTTGAGGCTTGTTGTTACAAGGTATGTAAAAAGCAGATAATTTACATGCATATCACACGGTTATGTTATTCTTCGGTGTGGTAATGTTCCCATTAGCAGCCTGCGGCCTTTTGTAGAATGCAACGGAAGACTAGCACATAAATGAGCCTTGAGTGATATAGGTGATGTTTAACAAGAGGATCAGTGGGCTATAGATTGGACAATCCAACGAAGGTCGATATATTTTCGCTATATATACATAAATATAATATATATATATATATATATATATATATATATATAGATATATATATATATCTATATATATATATATATATATAGATATACATATATTTATATATATATATATTTATTTTTTTATAAAATATTTAAATATATATATATAAATATATATATACGTATATTTATACATATATATGCATATATATATATATGTATTTTATTTATGTATATATATACATATATATATATATATATAATATCTCTATATATATAAATATATTTATATATATATATATATATATATATATATATCTATATATATCTATATATATATATATATATATATATATGTATATATATATATATATATATGTAAATGTGTGCCAGTTCAGGAAGGATATTTTGTTTTTCCTTTCCGCCTGCATGTCAATTGAGACAGCAGCCTCTAACCCTTTACACTCAGGCTTTTGCGCATGGAGCAGATTTTCAGTGGTATATCCATGCAGGCAGCAGTCAAAGAAGAACTTGCGGTGTACTTGGTGTTGAAACGTGCCATCCTTCTCAACCAGCATGAGGTTTATACGCGGAATATTAACAGGGTATTTACTGATGTGGTGTATGATAGTGAAAGCACAGCTTTCCAACCCTTCCTAGCCAAAGACGTTCAGGGCTAGGTTGGTATATGCTTTTTGGCCTTCTCAAACTGTGGCACTGGTGATAGAAGCTCTACGTCTTTACTATACAGCAACTTTAACAGTCACTGAACGTTATACTCGGATGGTCGACGTGGGTGTTTTGTGACCGGGAGCGGAGCCGCGTCATTAGCCCAAAAGAAGGCAGTAGTCGTCCATGTTCTACTTATTTTTTATCGCCTTCTTATGTATCAGCACACTCGGTAGTGGCAGGTATGAGCCACATTAGAATGGCTAGAAGAGGTCCATGTCAATCCACAGAGTTGCTACTTACCCAAACTTTCAGCCATAACCTCTGTTTTTCCACTTCTTCGTTCGCTCTTGCCTGCAGAGCAAACTGACAGTTGATCCCTTTCAGCTCCTTCAGCTCAGTGGTCCGCACTTTATGCATCTGTCTACACACACATCTTAAAAACATCAGAACGTCCCTGCCGAACGGGTGACACGTTTATCACCCATCCACGCAGATAGTTGTTAACGCCTTGCCATGGCGGCCGTAAGTCCCGCAACTACCACATTGCACAAGCGTCAAAACCAATGCTATTTTCAAGAGCTTGTAGTAGGGCGAGTTAACCGCATAAACTGCGAGGTAATCGTTTTGGGTTTTACGTGGTTGCGTATGGTTAGTCATTTTAAATACAGATTCATATGTCTGTAGGGAAATTTCTTACTGGTAAAAACAACTCAGCACTGTGTTAAGGACTTTTCAGATCAAGTGTATTGCTCTTCAGAAAAAAAACACCTGTCAAGGTGAGTCTACGCGGTTATACTGATTATTCGGTTGTGCGTATTCGAGATGACTTCTTTTGGGTTTTGTTTGGTGGTACGCAAATCTGTGGTTGATTTTGTTAACCTCGCAATTCTTGCACGCTCCTAGTTTACTTGTTATGTACTTCTGACAACCCTACAAAATAGATTAACGACTCCATGTTTCATCTTATATCTGTCTAAACGCTTGTGTACAGGGCCTGTTACAAAGGGTCCCTTTTCCCCAGCAATATTCACGAGCACTTGTAGAAAATCCCACCATTCTTGTGTATATATGTCAAATGTCTAATTAGGAATATCTGGCGGCAGCTGAATGTTAGGTAGCGCCACAATCATTCTTTCCTCTACAAAGCCATAGAGGGGTATATCCAATAAATAGTAGAACACAGGCTCGTTGGGCATAGTGACAGAGCGTCCAAGTCTGTAGACATTGAATGACTACACAGGGTCAGTTGCATGACGACGACCCTGCTCAAGCTTGCAAGATTGGTAGAGGCAAGGAACGCCAAGACCAGAGGGAAGCTTGCGCACTTTGAGCTCTACCAAGCGTTCTGGGACGACGGAAGAGGGTTTTTATCTTTTCAAGCGGCTGCGCCTTGTCGCCCTGCAGCAACTGTTTTACCATTCCGACTCACTTGTCACCCATTCCACTGCCTCCACTGAGCCCAGCTTATCATTGTTATGAGTAGATTTTAGTCCTCTCTGAGTTCGTCAGCCTTTAGTCACTGCAGGGCACTCTGCAAAGAGCTGTTCAATGATGATATCAGGATCTACCATCCAAGTCAAAAATATTGCGTCTTTATGATGACTTCTACCAAGATAGTTATACTTAACCCGGCCACCGACGACACAGCTTATGTACATCTGGTCATGTAGGGGCTTCAGCACCGAGTTGTGCTTTTGGACGAGGATCCAGACACTTAGCTGTGCATGGTGGCAGTTAAAAGCTAGTTCAGACAACATGTCTTTCTTCTTGGTTAGTGCCTTTTTTGCCAAGAAGTGATCAATAATGTACAGGTTAGTTTCGTCCTTAAACCTATAGTAGAGCGCCCTCAAGTAGTCATGAAGACGCTTCCCTGAATCAACCACATGCACCTCTTAATAAGACCACACCCATGGCCACGGCTGATAGACCTCATCAAAATTAATGGTAGGGCTGAGGATGACAATGTGCTCAAAGGCATCGAAGAAGTGTCCTTCAAGTAGGTCGAAAATGAAGACGGTTTTTCCGCATCCTGCCTGCTCATAGACACTGGCCGAACAGGTACCATATGGAAATGAAAATAATTCGGGGAGACTGCATTCACTAACCTACCATCTTTAATGCTAAGCTGTGCAATCATAACAACATACATGTAGACGTTCAATGCACCAGCCGTGTCTGCTTTTTCTAGATGGTGACACTCTCAGACGCAATCTCCACGTGTCTGCCACTACCATGTAGTTGGTCGTCGTCACTGGTCTTCAAGTCGAGCCACATGGCGTACTTGCTGGTAAGATACTCTCCCAATGACACGTCCGCTAAAGCTAGGTCTTTAACGCCTATTGCCACACTGGGATCCGATTGACTCGTTGACGCAAAGACCTTCTTCCCACTATCCCACTGCTGGTAGCCACGTATGGGCATAGAGTTCGTTGGGTGAGCCCTCAATGTAACCTTGACCTTTTCAATCTTCGGGTTGCAGAATGTCCCTGTCTTCCTGGCAAATGAGGCCTTGGCTGGGTCTTCAAGGAGTAGGAGGATGCCCTTCATGCTGTCCGTTGGGACGTTCACGTTGATAATCCACAGCGTGTCATTTTTATTGTATGCAAGTATCCTGTGGTGTAGCACACGCTCATACAGAATAGCGGGCCGACCTGTTTACTGGGTGTGGATCATTGTATGTGAGTTCGTATTACAGTATATTAGCTCTCTCCTGTGCAGCTTTTCATAGGTCGCTGTAACAGTGGTCAACATCGCTGTGACAACAGATATGACCTCGCTGCCAGAAATCTTGACTGTTGATTTCTTAACCACGGCTAGCCCAACGTAATGAACAACGCTGCGGTTGGCGTTGGTACTGGTTAGCGTGATTGTGAAGGCCAGACGTGCTGTTCCAAGAACAATGACGTTTTCTGCACCCAGGATGGGTAAGCCGCCAATCAGTTGTTGGTTTCTGGTCAATAGGGCTTGTGTTATAAGTAATTACCACAGACATTGAGATGGATAAGTCTATACCACCGGGATACTGGTTCATTATAAGCGTCGCCAATAACTATTACAATGTTTTAACTGAAAAATTGTTACGCACCAACGCTCGGCAGTGAATATACAAAGTTTTAGCTTGCTGGAGGAGAGTTACGTTTGATGGACTATTCTAGAGTAAGTATCGTTAATTAATGTTCCAGAAAACCACTTCTGCTTACAACAATTGGTCGGCGTGGCGTGGTAGATGCTGTTCGTGATGATTTTAGTAGACTTGACAAGCGGTGTCATAAAATAGTGGTCGCAGTCCAAACAGTCTTTCATCAAGCAGCTGCTGAACCTGCAGAGAAGTCAGAAATGATTAGCCCCAAAGCCATGACAGAGGGCGTTAATAACACCATAGAATACATGAGTACTCAGACAAATAGTCTGCCACTCAAAGGCCTTATATGGCTTGATAAGGCTATGCAGACCCAGAGAAGAGAGCTGGTAAACAACCTAGCACGTCTTAGCAAAACAGAGAAGCATATAGTCAGTCGGGAGCGTAGGCTGGACCAGCTGCCAGACGAGGCTGCACACAGGAGGAATCTCCAAGTGCGTGAGCTCGAAGAGGTGCCGGAAGAGAGACAAGTAAGACTAAAAGCTGCCTCTGTAAACCGGGAAACGGCTGGGGACAGAAATAAACCAAATAAGGGAAACGATCAATAGACTTATTAACGAGGATACAAAGCTAGTCGAGTATATATGCACCCTGTTCCGGAAGCAGGGCAGTACAATCACCTTCATCTTTACTGCGATTGGGATGGTAATCTCAGTCCTGGTACTTGCTCTGACAGGTGTGGGGGTTGGGAAGGGGGGCACCGGTGCCTACCCGGCACTAACCTTGACAATAGCGTGGTGTGAAGGAATGGGGAAAAAACCCAGCTGAACTCCTTAGCAAATACCCTGAAGGGCCTACTCGGTAACGCAGCAGCTGCCCTTCCAGGGATAATTGGCTCAGATGGATGGTTCGATGGCAGAACATGTAAGGACCGCAGCTGTGGTGGTTTGGGAGAGTGATCCTCCTGGTGCGGCGTGACCTACTACATAGCAAGCCAACGCACAACTAAGCCTATGGCGATTCCGCCAACAATGCGAGCGTTTTTTTCATCCTCGTGTGGGTGGGCCTCAATGCAACAAGTCCATTGGGCACTGAGGCCGCCCGGCTGCCTATATCATCCGGCGGATCCTGGGCGTCAAAGCTTCCTCTATTAGAAGGTGCAGCATCCACATTGAAAACAGTGTTGATGCCGATCTGCTGTTGCTCATTCGTGTAGTAATCATGCTGTTGTATCCAGCTTCTTTTTCAACTACGAGGCTAATTTCTGCAAAGCCATGTAAAGACACATTCCACACACATACCAACCTTTGATGGAGTGTTCTGGAGCAGGTTATGACACCTGCTGATGGACGAGGGAATGTCAGCTGGTGCGTAGATAGAATCCTCAATATTAGCCTGAAACTGCTTTCGGGCGTCAAAGGATGTGCCTGTACCTAGTATCCCTAAATGGGTCTGCGCCTGAGCACAAAGAATAGCCCGAACATAGGTTCAGATACTATCGTTAAACCGTGAAATACCTTGAGCTGTAAACCCCTCAATATTTTCCAGTATGTTAGTACTCCTGGCAGGACTTGCACCCGTAGTATAACTGCTTACTGTAATAAACCTGTAGCAAGCCTACACCGAAGACCTGACAGAGTCCATGGTAATTCTCATGTCAAAATTATTATATGTGTGTGACCATGTTGCGTCATCCGGTAGTGCTACCCTCTTTTCGTTCAGAAGTGTCCGAATGGTGTTATACGCGTAAAACGTATTGAGAGCTCTTATCACCTTAGAGTTAAGGTGGTCCAACGCGGAATCACCACTGCCGGAGATTGCACACCATACGACAAAATATAGCTGGTTCTGCCAGGATTGCATGTAGTTGGTTCTCCAGCCAACTATAAGTTTATCGTCGCTTATGGTTGGTACCACGTAGTGTTCAAACAACTTCACCTTAAAAACCACTGCAGTGTCTTCCACTTGCAAACGTCTCCACTCCTCGATGAGAAGATATGTCAACAGCTCAGCTGCTATACGGGGCGTGCGCAGCATGCCCGGTTTGTAGGGACCGTTCCTATTGAATATAAAGGCTTGTGTATTCATGTTTACTTCATTTAACCACTATATTTCAAACTAACAAATGTACAAGCGGCGAGGCTTTGTCCCAGAAATATAATTTACAACACTGTGGGCGATCTATGAAAAGGCCTCGTGCCAATCACATACACTGTGGCTTGGTACAATCTCCAAACCGATGAGAGCATCGTATGGCAGTCAAGGCCCGTTGAAAGGGTAACAATTGCCTCAATAAAACCTGGTCTCTGACGCTTCATCTTCTTCAGCAGAAGATTACACCATTAAGTCTCAGTGGGGAGGCTGATGCTGTTGATGAAGTTATAACCCTCGCAGTTCCTGATAATGGGGCGGTGCACATACGAGAAAGAGTGTTAAAAATGTTGGTTACTAACACAGACAGCAGCGAAGGGACCTGAGACAATATGCATACTTATGTAAGAAGCCCCTCATTATTCTTTGGGCAGAAGCAAGTGGGCCCCTGCGCAGAGGATATTAGTAGTCGTTTAGTGATGGAGCCAGGTGTCTGACACAAGATGTTATCAATTGGTTAGATCGTTTGTATTGGGTCACCTTCGTGTGTGGGCTCTGATACTGATACTTTAACAGTTGTCCCTGAAACAACCTAAGAGCTCGGTATAAATAAGTCTGTGGTAATATCCTTAGACCAACCTTTACAGCTAGAGCAAGGCGCCATTTTATACAACCACTCAAAACAGAGCGGCTTCTTGTTCTGTATTACAAATTCTTATTGAACTCGACTTGTAGCCTTATAAATGCAATATGAAGCAAAAACATACCGTTCCATCCACAACGTTTTGTCCTGAGCGCTGCCCCACACTGATGATAATCCAAGGCACTCCCTTCGGTTGAGTGAAATCCGCCTCAAGAAGCAATATACCTCGAGAAAGAGATATATAAGCATGCAGATAACTCAGTGGATCAGTAGAGACTTCTTCAGATAGTGTTGGTATGTGTCCTGGCGTAGGTGGCGTAGTTGCCATTCCTATTGACACTGTGTTCGGTGTAACTGGGGCCGTTTATGGGCTACTTGGAATCGCTGTAAAATGTATCAGTCGGTGGCAATCAAGGTAAAAAAACATGATCAGATCCGCATTCTTGCGCAGAGTAAATTGGATACCATTGCTGGCATTTAATCGACAGCACTTGCGGATGGCAATATCTTGGATCATGAGTTATTACACCTGAGGTCAAAAAATATACCAAAATGCAGCAGGACATCAAGGCTAGATCTGTCAAAGCATACCACTTTAATCAATGCAAAAAAAACCGTACGAATCCAACGTGGAAAAGACAAAGCATCATAAGGCATATGGAACAAAAATTGGCTGCTAGAAGGTATGCGAACTAGTCCGTCTATCTGGCAGGCAAAATGCAAATACAATATAGAAGAAGCTAGTGCCAAGGGCTCCGAAAACGCCAAAGAGAGCTATCAGCGTAGCAAAACAGTTATAGATTTGTTTGACTCAAAGCGGTGAAAACAGTTGATTCTTCAGTCCTTGTGTGCTGTCTGTTGTATTCCTGAGGTAACTTGCCGAATATTTTATTACTGTGGCAATGTTGTAAGTGCATGGTCATGGTCTTTGCGTCTCGTCGAAAATTAGGAACGGGTCTTAATTGTTTTACTAAACAATTTGTTTGATAATTTGAATCCTTCGTAAAATGCAGGCAATTCGTTACACACAAATGTAAATTTAATTATCATATTTCTATTGATATTTATCAAAAACATTGGTGCCACAGTAATTAAATCAGATAATATTTTATGTCGTTCTCAAGGTCGTATATAGTCTCTTTTTATTCCAATTGATGTGTGTGATCTCTCGCGTTTTTCTTGTTTAGTGTTTCATTGCATCTACATAAAACGCATCCCTCCGCAGCCGCGCATCCGATAGTGAGAACTATGCAACTATCAACATAATCAACCAATGTTGAATACCGCATACAGACATACATGATAGTATGCACATACTGGAATGCGAAAGACAATTTGATCAAAATAGTGAATTTGTCGGATAATTGTCATTTTAATCAAAGAAATTGTCGTGGGAATAAAGAGTTAAACATACACTGTATAATACATGACAATAATAAGTTGAAGGTTTACGAATTATTGATACATTCAGAACAAAGAATGAAGATAGAAGTGAGTGAATATGGAGAGAGAGGAGGATAAACCATATCAGAAATTTCATAGTGTTCGTAGCTATAGACAGGGCTAGCCATCCCATTGACCAAGAAACAATATTTGAGCCGTAATTAAAACTTAAAAAAGGGCTTTCATGCACACAGCTACCATCGCCGTGAGAATAAAGCTTGCTGGCGCCAACCGGTCACTGCCACTCCCAGTATATGACAGCGTGTACTTGCTAGTGGGTGCCATGCCTATCATGGTGCCATAAAGCTCGCGCAAGTCATCCGTGAATGCGTCGTTCCACGGAACACTAACGGCGGTGTTTCCGCTCGCAACAGTGTGGAAGTCATAGGCTGCTGAGCTTGGGTTACGGACAGACCAAGATAGGTAGACGTTAACCATACCCGTCATAGCGTCAACCTGCACGAACACCGAGCACCATAGCGCGTCAAAAAATAAATAAAACTGCGTTTATATTGTACAGATACCCAGACTGACTCCTCAAATATTCTAAAAGCGCAGAATTAAAGTAATTCGTGTCGGACCTTAATTGATTCAACAATTTATCGGAATGAGCTTGAGTATAATTTATCATTTAACTGAAAGGAATAAACAATGTTCAATTTCATGATGTTGCAGTAGCCGTGATAGTTGCTTAATCTCTAGACTTCTCTCTCTCGTTCATTCGCCGTGCTAGTAGCTGTATCGACCGAACTCTCTCGCTCGTTTATAGGCTCATTTGGTGGACTATTCTACAGAACTCCCTCTGTCTTTCATTTGCAATGATAATAGCGTAATCTACAGACCTCTGTCTCTCGTTTATAGGCCAAGCCATTAGCCGACTCTACAGACCTACATCTCTCTTTTATAGACAAGGCTAGTAGCTAACTCTACAGGCTTCCCCCACTCGTGCTTTGACCGTGCTAGAAGCTTAATCTACAAACCTCTCTATCTCTCATTTATGGGCGAAACTAGTAGCTTACTCTACAGTCCTACCTATACAGTTTATAAGCCAAGGTAGCTACTGACTCTACAGACTTCCGCCTCTCGTTTGGTTATTACATACCGTGACAGTAGCCCCGTCGTCAACCATCTTCACAGGCATCTTGTAGTAGTAGATGGCATCTTGGGTCAGCTCACCTGTCACAGGTGTGTCTTCAACAAGCTTGGCGGGTGCTGGTCGGGCAACAAGGAAACACATCCAGCACGCTTCAATCTCTCATCAAAACCAATGCATATAAGCATGTCAATTCATGGTAGAAAGTATGCTTTAGCGTCTGCAGGTGCGTACCTTTGCATGTCTCTGCTTGAATCTGACTGGCGAAATGAATCACATTGATGAACGAATCGATGAGGTAGACGTGCAAGCAGTCCGGGTCAGTACCAATCACCTGCAGCTCGGGCAGGTAAGCTTTGGAGGTGATGCCCACACCGAACACCGTCAGTTGACCCCTGTGCACCTATTAAAGCAAAACAACTCTCGGCTGTCAGAGACAGAGGGTTTCTCATAGAAACCACAACAAACAGCGGCACCCCCTCCCAACTTCGATAAACGTAACGAAATGTATATTTAGATTGGATATGATTTCTAAGTGACGATTTTCGTGGTTGGTATGGTAGTTTCACCTGTTCGGCTGCGGTGTTTGTGGCGTCTTGGTCATTTGACTTCCCGTTAGTGAGGAAGATGCCGATCTGAGGCACACCATCACTGCCACGCCCCTTACGAGTAAACATATCCTCCATGACGATCAAGGCTGCGGCTGAGTTGGTGCCACCTTTTGTGTAGGGCACGGCCCGCACGGCTGTTACCACATCGTCCACGTCCGAATACTTGTCAAGATCGAACGCCACAGAGGCGTCGCCGGAGTACGTCATCAACCCGATGCGGACCTTACTTTGACCTATGTCGCAGGTTTGGGCCACTACCTCGACAAAATCTTTAACGAGGGCGTAGTTGTTTGCGCCGATTGAGCTGCTAGCGTCGAGCACAAAGATGATGTCGGCCCTGGGTACACTGCAGCCTGGACACAGCGCACAACCACTTTTTGATAATATTGTTCAATCTTGCTTGTATATTAGTTTTACGCATGCATCATCTGAAGCAGTCGTCTTAGTAATGTCGTCTTTATTATAACTGTATTTATTTAAAGAAGGTAACCTATGTCGGTGTTCACTGCTGCAATGACGAATTGGTCGGTCAGACTGGTGGTGACGGATGATCCCCGGTATTCTGTCACCCATGTGACAGCCTGATCAATCTCTGAGCGAGGGACGGAAGCTACCATAGACGCGATGTAGAGGCGGGCTGCCAGACCAGAGTACAAAGGCTTCCACAAGTCCTTCCATGTCACTGCTAACCAGTCTATGTCCAAAGCTGCGCGGATATCAGAATGGTAGGTAGTGTCCGCTTGGGTAGCCTCAAACATGTCCTCGTTGACCTGCGTACGCAAGAGGAGCCATGTAGTGCATTCAGATTATTCCCGAAAGCAAAGCTAGACCTGGCTTAAATTTTAAGCTTCGACTACAGAATTTTTTTGAATGTCAATACCTTTATCGTCAAGGGAAAATTCGAATACCAATCGCTACATTACAGGTAAAAAGATATGGATTTTCCCTTTAGAATGTAGAAACTATGACCCCACTCATATTTAGATTTTAGCCCATGTTAGTCCTTCTTCTCAAGCTAATAGCGGAAATGATAGCATATTCGCACCAATAATTTGTTTTAACGAATTTTGACGTTTTGTAATTAGTCGAGGATTATTATCCCAAATAACTCTGCAAGTATAAAATCTGAGCTTTAACAAATTATATATCTAGGCAAAACAATTCAACACGAAGAACGCTCAGTACCCGCCAGATTCCTCCGTAGTAATCAGCTGACCCATCGCGGAAAGCAGACGCATCAGCGCCATCACGTGACTCAGCATATGCTATCCTGCGCAGAAACAGCGCGTCATCGGGGAAGATGCATGGCTGCTGTATGGTTTCAACCACAGCCTTTACTACCAGAGAGCCCGTCGCTTTCTCGGCCAGCGTATTGCCGACCGCGGCCAGGCTCACTGAGGTTCCCAGGGCTAGCAACAACAGCTGAATATTCGCCTGCATCGTGCCCGCTGAAATCATTCTCCTGAAGGGGAGGATACACAAGTTATTACCTGTACGACAACTTGATTTGTCACGCACTTTACGAAACTGAACTTTGCCTTGTCGCATGCGACTTAGGTTTTATAGAAATAGCATGCAGCCATTAAGCGGTGGGGGGATGGGGGGGGGGGGGGGGGGGGGGGGGGGGGTGAAGGCCTGTGCGGCGGCCTGGGTTAAGTTCCGCCCTGCACAGTGCAGAGTCGTTTGAATCCCTGCCAACATAACATCTCTGCAATGAGTGACACTAGCGTAAGTCCCCATTAATTTGAGCCCCCACACCCCGCTTGGCACAACTCTCGCTGGCTGAAGGGTCTTTGTTTTATGTGAGAATGCAAATGGCACGGGCATTACGTAGTGTATGTTTGCCATTAAATAACACATTAACAAAGCCACATCTACCCATGTGATTGTTAGTGGAATTGGATAGGCTGCCTCCTGCCTGTGCATGTTGCTACCTGGTTGACGCCACCTTCCCAGCCATTGTTGTCAGCATAGTTAGTTACGAAAAGCTCGAAAGAGGTTCGTTCTATTCTTAATTTATAACTAAGCTAATGATCTGAAATAATTTACATCCTCTGAAAGCTGAAACCACCAAGAAATGTTACACTGACTTATTTTTATCAAGATATATATATATTCAAAATCGTCATTTCCGGTCTGAACGCATTAATGCTCAAGCATTACCATATGTCCAGACTTACTCATAAAATGAGACTCATTGCTAACAGGTACATCATAGTCATATTGATTACGCCATGTATACTAAGCTTTATTTCCTTCAAATGAGTGATGATTTCAAAATAGCTTCCGTATTCGTATAGTCTAATGTATTTGAATATTATTTGAATATATGAAGTTGTGTATATATCATTTTCAAAAAAAGTTATGGCTGGTGGATAATTTCTGGTAGCCAAATTCTCTAAATTTTGCATTAATAAACTCTTTATAGCTTGATCTTTAAGAGAATAACATTTTCAGAAAGCTGAATCAATTATCCAATTCTTATAAAGGGGATATTTTATCAAAATATTCGTCTTTTTCAATTTGCGTTGACTATGAACAAAATTCTACATGGGCTTACAAAATCGTAAATATCTGTTCAGTAGTCAGCGCCAATATAATTCTTGTAACTGTATAGATTACGTCACTCGAATGAAACTCCGCCCATACATGGTAATTTCCCTCAAACAAAGTTTTAAGTACAGAGCGTGTCACTTTTGCTGGGTTTTCGCTAGTTACCCCTGTAAAAAGGTTCCTGCTGCTTTGTACTCGCCGGACCGCATCACCATCATCACGATATTCAAATTATCATGGACAGTCAAGTTGGTCATTATGCATGTAAAATAAATATTTTATCTTGGTAACAGGTCGCAATTTGGGATTTTTTTGTAAATATTTATATAAATAAATATTCATATAGATATGCATATATAGAGATATATATATATATATATATATATATATATATATATATATATAGATATATATAGATATATATATATAGATATATATATATATATATATATATATACATATATATATATATATATAGATATATATACAAATGGATATATATACATACATATATATATACAAATATTTATTCACATATATATAAATATATAACTATATATTATATAGATATTTATATATATACATATATATATATATATATATATATCTATATATATATATATATATATATATATATATATATATATATATATATATATATATATATATATATATATATATCTATATATATATATATATATATATATATATATGAAGGCTTGTTTAAATATTTTAGTTTTTATATACAACGACATGAAAAGGTCACCCTCAGGCTATAGGCTTGTTCGCAATTTCTTATATCGTTTATGGGACAAGAAATGTTTGAATATTTATTCAGCCAGGTGAATCCCCTTGGCCCATCTTGCCAAATGAGTTTAAGTCGTTCAAATATAGCTACATTCATCAGAATATATGTGGCTCACCGGATTGGTTGATGTGATCATTCAGATGAATGTATATTTTGGTGTCTTGATGTTTAACATATCTATCGAGGGATGCTTCTCTTTTCGTGATTAACGCTTCTCTGACAATAAACCTTGCAATCAAAGTGTTCATATTTTCGACTCGATATATAATAAGCTTGTTGTAGTTTGGCATTCCCAGTGATCCGAGATAAAATTAATATTTCTCTGGAGGCAGGAACATACAAATGCTATATCCTAGTGGCATGCAGTCACAGATACCCCAAGACAATGTTGTGATAATTAAGTGGATGATTCTGCTCCACAGTCGATCGATGTTCGATATCTTATTGCTGTAATTAGTAATAATAGTGGTCTGTATAGTGAGCCGTGAAGCAGTGGTATCACAGCTTGTGATATGCAATTATGTCAAATGTTTCATTGCAATTCCTGCAGCCAATTACACTTTTTCGTACCAACTGCTGACGACAACGCAATCTAGATTAATCAGGTTGCCTGGACCCCTTGATCCAAGAAATTAGCGTCTTGTGATGCGATCCGCGAGACGTGGGCGCCACATAGAAACTCCTACGCAAATAGCAATAATTATGCGACGCTACCTCACCTCATCACAAACAAATAAGGTACTACTCTCGTAACGAGCATGTTTATCTGACTTGACCCCTGGATGACTGCACATGTTTGTTTGCCTATCTGTATATCTGAATGATGGTTGCTCGCCTAACGCTTTCTTGAACCTTAGTCATGTCGTAGTATACATCATATGTTAGCCGAGCTGTGGATACATAACATACACTTGCCTGGTATATATGGAATACAACCGCCAAAAACTTCCAATCACTCAAATATAACATATGTTTGAAATTGTAAGGAAGTGGACAAAGGATACTGCTGATGCATTGGTGGATCGTTAAATGTGAGCTCGTATTCCAGTTTGTCACCAAGCGCTCTCTGGGAGAATGGCGTGTGGCTGTCGAGGATTTGAAAGTCAACAGGATATAACACCGGTTGCCATAGGCATCAACTATTGCTTTGTATTCTGTCTCTTTCCTATTCTTGTCTCCTGTCCCCACTCGTATCCACATGCCCGTTATCTGATATGTCAATGCTCTGATTCTGGGTATTAGCTCTCTCCTGTGAAGTCTTTCACAGGTCGCTGTAACATTGGTACACATCGCTTTCATCGATGGATTTGACCTCGTTGCAAGGGATCTTCATTGTTAATTTCTTAACCGCAGCATGCCCCACGTATTGAACAACGCTGCGGTTGGCGTCGGTACAGGTTAGCGTGATTGTAAATAATGACGACCTCTGCTCTCAGGTTGGGGAAGAGGCCAGGTAGTTGTTGGTTCTGGTCAATAGTGCTTGTGTTGTAATAAATAAACAGAGACTGCTACAAGCCCTTTCACCCCAGGGGCTCGCGTATCCGGCGATATGGAATAAGCTTTCTGCCATAAGTACCTGTCATGTTTAATGTAAGTTTAACAAATCATTACGAATATCTTTTATACTGTCGCATGAATGTTGACAACCTAACATTTGATGATCTTTCTGACTCTAAGTGGTGGATAGCCGCGAATGGCATAATGTAGTGTATGCTTGCCAATGAAAAAACTCTAGTAGGTTGCATTAATGTTTTGTTGCTATTTTGCATAATGCATCTTAGCCCATTTTACGACGATTTTACGGTACACTTGCATCATATAGGTTGCCTATCAAACAATTTGAGGCAGTAAAGAAGCCGGATCTAGCCATGTGGTTGTGGCTGGAATAGGGTCGGCTGCCTCCTGTACTGCCTGTGCAAGTTACTATCTGGTTGATGTCACGTTGCCGGCCATTGTTGTCAGAGATTTTAGTTACTCAAACCAGCCATCTGCGGTCTCAGCGCAATTCATTTCCACATCAAATAGCCAGTAGTGAGGGCCAAACCTGTGTCATAATGTTCATTTTTCTTACAAATTAACAAATAATGACAATTGTTTTCATATCAGGCGTTAGCAAACAAATTAGTTTCACAAGGAGGGAATCACAGGAATTATTACATATCGTGTGGTGGAGCATTATTAATATACATATATGATTAACATTGTATATAAAAAATAACAGACAGTCATAAATGATGATCGTACGTGTTTATTGGTTTATTGCACCCTTCATCTCCCAGAAGGTCAAGGCAGTCGGGAAGCCAAATGCCTGTTGCCGCTGGTACGCACCTTGGTCGGATTCTGTTCCATACCAGTCTATTCACGCCTCGCCAGTTCCCCCTGCATTGAATTAGCCGTATCGACTGGAGCTGCCTAAGTCTTTGTGTTGGATGGAAATAGCACAATCGCTGGTGGCAGGTTGTATGATAGACAGTCATGATGGCACGTTATGCTCAAAAAGAAGTATCACAGATGCGGCAGAAGTGGACAAGTGAACATTGCACAATGTCACAATAATACATTCATTATCACCCAAATTACTGAGACGGATGAGAGCCACTTCCTTTTATTGAACACTAATACTTAATCATAATCGATAGCTGAAATTCACCTACTTTCCGTTCGTTTCCTCGAAAAATAAAGATGTCTTGACCTGGCTGACAAATACAGCAGTTCTTTGGAAACACTGTTGTGGGCTTGTTTGGCTATTCGTTGAACATGGAGGTGGTGATGATGTACTTACACTAAGACGAAATCCCACATCAGCTTCTGATGGTGCGACAAATTCCATAAGACATTGTAAACGTTTTGTTCTCGAAATTTTAAAAAAAAGTTTATGTTCATTTGAGTGATTAAACCATGTCAGGGGGATGTGAAGGTCTCGAGCAAAGAGTTTATAGCTATGATGACTTGCGTAACGATTGTGAAATTACTCGAAAGACACCCCGGACATCAGGTGACGATACAATGAAATCATCAAAAACAGATGGGACTGTTGATCCTACGTCACAGGGCCTGGCGGTTGTTAACGATATGGAGTCTTCTGATTGGTCGAGGCGACTACAGCTCCTTAGTAAAAAGAGCATTCCGCGTGGTTTTAAGAGACGCGATGATAAGACGTTATGACAATAAAGCTTCGACTAGCAGTTGTCGTATTCACATATTTTTGGGGGATTATACTAGGTCTGGAGCCCATCATAGTTTCTGAAATGGTGCGACAAATTCGATTAAAAGTATAACATTGTAAAAGTTTTGTTATCGAAATTTTTGCAACAATGATTATTTGAATGGTTCAACATACCTAGATAGATGGCAATCCTTGGTTGGCCCAGTGAGGACGCGCTTTTCATATCACGGTGGCGGAGCCTGTAAGAAAGTAAAAAAATATTTTAAACTTACAAAAACATATAGTAATTTCTGAAAATTTTACCACCGTCTATTTTTCATTCAAGTTGTGATGTGACGTAAGGTTAATGACAATATATCACATGCGCAAACGCCCGTCAAAAGCCGCGTCTTTTTCCCTCGCAAATGTGTTTTAATTGTTCTACCATTTACAAATTAAGGCAAAGGAACGCGTTTAACGCCAGTTATGTTAATTCATGCTGTACCTGTACGCCACGGAATGTTTTAGACCCATGGAATCGCTCACATTTGCTTGCAGTATCTGTCCACTTTCCACTGAACATATGGACGATGAAAGTATGTATTTTAAACGAGTTAGCTTTTCTTTTAAAATTGCCTTAAATGAAGTAGTAGAAGAAAAGTCCGTAAAGCACGTGATGCTTGAGCAGATTGTGTGTTGTTTGTTGTATTCCTGAGGTAACTTACCGACTATTATTTTACAGTAGCAGTGTTGTAAAAAGATGATCATGGTCTTAGATTTGTGGTTCGGTCGATAATTAGGAACCAACGCTTTTGAACGTATCATATCAAACGTATGACGGAACCAGTCAATGACGTTTTTGTACAGCTGTTGACCATTAAATATATTGTTAAGCTAATTAATCAACGCACATAACTTTGTAGACTTAAATAAGCTCAGCAAATTGTAATATCCCAACATGAATCATTCCGACTTTCTGAATCACATAGCCATCTTCATCTGTAGAGTTTATACCCACATAATATTACAGAAGAGAAGTTCTCAATATGGATAATTAAACAATATCTTGCTATATATGTCGTGCTCAAGGTCATAATATAGTAGCTTTGTATTCAAATTTCTTTTGTGATTCCTCGCATCTTTCTCGCCATGTGACACCGCATCTTACTGTGTCATTATATCTACATAAAGCACAATTGCACACAGCCGCGCATCAGATAGTGTGAGCAAAGCAGCTATCAATGTAATCAACCTACATTCAATAGATTATACCGCTTACAGACATACATGATGCTGTGCACAAACTGTAATGCAAAAGACAATTTGATCAAAATATTTAATTTGCCGGAGAATTTTGACAGACACTGGATAATACATGACAATAATAAGTTGAAGGTTCACGAATTATTGATGCATTCAGAACACAAAATTAATATAGAAGTGACAGAATATGGAGAGATAGATGGATGAAGCATATCAAATTCTTAATAGTCTTCGTTGCAGATTGACAAATAAACGAATATGAGCTGTAATTAAAACTTAAAGTAGGGCTTTCATGAAGACAGCTGCCATCGTCGTGAGAATAAAGCTGGCAGGCGCCATTCGGTCACTGCCGCCTCCAGCATATGACAGCATGTAATCGCTAGTTTCTGCAAGGCCAATCATGGTGCCATAAAGCTCGCGCACGTCATCCGTGAAAGCGTCGTTCCATGGAACGCTAACGACGGAGACTCCGCTCGCAACAGTGTGGAAGTCGTACGCTGCGGAGCTAGGATTGCGGAAAGACCAAGATAGGTAGACGTCAACCTTACCTGTCATAGCGTCAACCTGCACGAAAAACGAGCATCATAGTGCTTCAGAACAAACCAAAACTTATATTGCACAGATACCCAGAATAGACTGCTAGAACGTTCTAAAATAGCATCGCTATTCAAAAAGCGCATATTTTATTACCGTTAAGGAATTAATGTAATTCTAGCCGTAACTTAATTGACTCAACAACTCATCGGAATAAGCATGAGCATAATTTATCATTAAACTGAAAAGATTACTAAATCTGCAGACTTCTCTCGCTCGTTCATTCACCGTGCTAGTAGCTAATCGACAGAACTCCCTCTCTTGTTCATATGCTCAACTGGTAGCCTATTCTACAGACCTCCCTCTCTCGTTCATTTGCAGTAATAGTAGCTTAATGGACAGACCTCTCGCTCTCGTTCATTTGCAATGGTAGTAGCTTAATCTACATACCTCTTTTTCTCGTTTATAGGTCAAGCTATTAGCAAACTGTAGAGACATTCATCTCTCGTTAGCTGGGCTAGAAGCTTAATCTGAAAAACTCTCTCTCTCGCTTATAGGCCTAGCTAGTAGCCCATTTAAAAGACCCCTCTCGCGTTCATTGACCATACTAGTAGCTTAATGTACAGACCTCTCTGTCTCGTTTAAGGACCAAACTAGCAGCATACTCTACAAAACTACCTCTCCCGTTTATAAGTCAAGGAAGTACATCACTCATCAGACTTCCGCCTCTCGTTTGGTTATTACATACCGTGACAGTAGCCCCGTCGTCAACCATCTTCACAGGCATCTTGTAGTAGTAGATGGCATCTTGGGTCAGCTCACCTGTCACAGGTGTATCTTCAACAAGCTCGGCGGGTGCTGGTCGGGCAACACGGAAACACATCCAGCATGCTTTAATCTCTCATCAAAACCAACGCCTGCCAATGTTGGTTCAAATAAAGAAAGCATTTAAACTTGTCATTTTATGGCAGACATTATGCGTTAGCGTCTGCAGATGCATACCTTTGCATGTCTCCGCTTGGATCTGACTGACGAAATGAATCACATTGCTGAACGAATCGATGAGATGGACGTGAATACAGTCCGGGTCCGTACCAATCACCTGCAACTCGGCAATGACTGCTCCGGAGGTGATGCCAACACTGAACACCGTCAGTTGACCGTTGTGCACCTATTCAAGCAAAACAATTCTTGGCTGTCAGAGACGGAGGCACTCCCTCTCAACTTAGATTAATGTAATTAAATGTAAATTTATATATAATATTATATCTAAGTGACGATTTTCGTGGTTGGTATGATAGTTTCACCTGTTCGGCAGCGGCGATCGTTGCTTCTGGGTCGTTCGACTCCCCGTCTGTAAGGAAGATGCCGATCTGAGGCACACCATCACTGCTGCGCCCCTTACGAGTGAACATATCCTCCATGACGCCCAAGGCTGTGGCTGAGTTGGTGCCACCTTTTGTGTAGGGCACGGCCTGCGCGGCTGTTATCACATCGTCCACGTCCGAATACTTGTCAAGATCGAACGCCACAGATGCGTTGCCGGAGTACGTCATCAACCCGATGCGGACCTTACTTTGACTTATGTCGAAGGTTTGGACCACTTTCTCGACAAAATCTTTAACGATGACAAAGTTGCTTGCGCCGATAGAGCCGCTAGCGTCGAGCACAAAGACGATGTCGGCCCTGGGAACATTGCAGTCTGGACACAGCAACAACCGCTTTTTGATAATATTGCTCAATCTTGCTAGTATATTATGTTTACGCATGCAACATCTGAAGCAGTTGTCTCACTTATGTCGTATACATTATTACTGTATTTATTTTAGGAAGGTAACCTATGGCGGTCTCCACTGCTGCATTGGTGAATTGGTCGGTCAGACCCCTGTATTTTGTCATCCACGCGTCAGCCTGTTCATCCTCCGAGCGAGGGATGGACGCTACCATAGACGCGATGTAGAGGCGGGCAGCCAGACCAGAGTACAAAGGCTTCCACAAGTCCTTCCAAGTCACTGCTAGCCAGTCTATGTCAAAAGCTTCGCGGATACGAGAATGGTAGGTAGTGTCCGCTTGGGTAGCCGCAAACATGTCCTCGTCGACCTGCGTACGCAGGAGAGCCATGTAGTATATTCAGATTCTTACCGAAAACAAAGCTGAAATTACCTTTTTATTTTCAGTTTTGACAACAGAAGTTTTTCAAAAACCAAGACCTTTTTCGGCGAGGGATAATTTTAAAACAAAACGCTACATCACAGGTCGAATTATCTGATTTGATAAAACGATATGCATTATCGTGTTAGAATTGGAAAATAAGATAGAGGCTACCAGCGGTGCCTATAAATGGGAGAGAGAGGTCTGTAGATTATGCAGCTAGCATGGGTACATCAAGAAAATGGCCGATATGATAACATAGTAGCATATATCATTTGTTTTTATGAAAGAATATCGCCGTTTTGTAATAAGTCGATAATTAGTTTCCTCAATAACTTTACAAGTAATACAAATTAATTAACATTATCAAATTATATATAAAGATACCGCACCCGCCAGATTCCTCCGTAGTAGTCACCTGACCCATCGCGGAAAGCAGACGCATCAGCGCCATCACGTGACTCAGCATATGCTATCCTGCGCAGAAACAATGCGTCATCGGAGAAGATGCATGGCTGCTGTATAGTCTCCACTACGGCCTTGACTACCGCAGAGCCCGTCGCCTTCTTGACCACCGTATTGTCCACCGCTGCCAGGCTCACTGAGGTTCCCAGGACCAGCAACAACAGATGAATATTCGTCTGCATCGTGCTCGCTGACAACGTTTTTCCTGGAGCAGAGGATATACAAGTTAAAGGGATGCCTCGTTCTAATTCAATGCACGAGCTAGAACCAGAACAATATATGTTACCTTTTCCTGTATGACAACTGGGTTTATCACAGATCTCAAGAGACTGAACTTTGCCTAAATGACCCTTGTTGTATCAGGCTTTATAGAAACCGCGTGCAGTCAAGGAGCGTTGGGGGTGGGGGCGATCAGTGAAGGCATGTGTGGCACAGTGCAGTGCAGAGTCGTTTGAATCCATGCCAACATAACATCTCTACAATGAGTGACACTAGCATAGGTCTCCTTTCATTTGAGCCCCCATACCCCGCTTGGCACAACTTCTCGCTGGCTGAAGGGTCCTGGGACAGATCATCCATAAAACAGCACTGTTGCGGCTAGGTTGCTGTTGTAGTCAATGGTTCCTAGAAGGCTTCTTCATTTCTCAGCCTTCATAACAATAAAAAAATTACAAATATTTGTATTATGTGAGAATGCAAATGTCACAGGTATTACGTAGTGTATGTTTGCCATTAAATAACACATTGACGAAGTCGCATCTAGCTATGTGATTGTCGGTTGAATTTGATCGTTGTCTCCTGCTTGTTCAAGTGGTTGCGGTTGACGTCACGTTCCAAGCCATTGGAGTCAGAATATTAAGTTACGAAAGGTTTAAACTCAAACCACTCATCCAATTCTTTTTTGATATATGAATTTGTGAAAAATTAGTTTGTAAAAAATTCTTTCAGCTGGATAATTTCTGGCTGCTAAATTCTCTAAACTTTTTAATTTCGCAATTGATTAACAATTTATAGCTAGATCTTTTAAAATAATAGCTTTTTCTGAAAGCTGAATCAATTATAAAACTCTTCTAATGGACACATTATATTCGTCCTTTTCAATGCGCGTTGAGTTTGAAGCCAAATTCTTCATGGAAATGATTTCGTAAAATTTTCGAATGCTTATAAAATCGTTAATATCGGCTCAGTAGTCAGCACAAATTCAATTCTTGCAGCTTTATAGATGACGTCACTTCGGGTTCCGAATGCATTATTTTTTCAGCTAAGCAAACTTTTCTATTCTATCATGGCTCGAGACAGGATGATTGCTTTGATAAAATTCAATCGCTAATAAAATCGTCAGTATACATGCGATGGTCATGAAAATAATAATAAAAATGGTGATGAAGATTTCAATCAGCCAAATTATCTTGGTCATAAGCGTTTGTCATTATGTATGTACGCAATTATTTAATCTTTGAATTCTTCTCAATTTTTGTTCGTTAATCATAAGCCATCAATGATGCGCAAAACCGAGAGGTTTTCTTTTGACCTTGAAATCAAGTTAAGTTCAAGTTCATTGAGAATTTGAAATACTTGAATTTTGAATATCTCGGTGAATAATTCTTCGATTTTCACACAATTTACATCATTCTGTAGCTCAATTCAATTTCAAATTTT
The DNA here is from genome assembly GCA_034190875.2 of Urechis unicinctus. Taxonomy (NCBI): domain Eukaryota; kingdom Metazoa; phylum Annelida; class Polychaeta; order Xenopneusta; family Urechidae; genus Urechis; species Urechis unicinctus. The sequence continues at coordinate 73,562,731 of CM067356.1, forward strand.
ATGTTAATATATCGCTATTTAGAATACGACGGGTTTTTTTGCAAGCACCTAAGGTCCAAAAAAGTGGTATCAGTCCACATTTTAGGACAATCAACCCAAAAAATTATATTGCCTATGTCGAAAAATAGGTCCATGGGTACATTTGGAAATTTGGCGAACAGCTATGATACAATGACAATGATTTTGCCTACCAAAGGAAAAAGCTTTTTTTCTTAATTGATTTTACCGCGGCTTGCCATACTTTACAGCATGCCGAAGAGGCGAGCATTGCTCCTCGATGTGCAGATTGTTGTTAGCAAACCAGTGAAAACCCAGCAGAAGTCACACCCGTTGTAGTTCATGTTGACTTTGTGCGAAAACTATCTGTTATTTACATAGAAACCGCGTACGCTCATAATGATCGTCTGCCAATCACAAGAACGCATTCCCCATGCGTCCGCATGTTAGTTGACGCACGAGTAACAAAGCGTTCGTTCAAGAGGATTTATTGTCGAGCGTATCCCCTCGAACAAATAACGCCTTGCCATTAGCTACCACCACTCGGTTTGTTTTTTTGATAGCATATATTGACTTGAGTTCTTTACAATCAGGCCCTCGGTCGACCAATATGCAAAATAATTGAAAGGACAAAATTTACATTTCATGGCGTTACCAAGGGCGTCATCTACGTACCTAGCTCAAAAACTATCTGCCTAGAATAAAATTCACGTTAGGTAAGCATTACACTGAAATTCAAAAGAAAAATTTTTACATCAAAGAAACACTCAATAGACTATAACAAAGGCTCGACCCCACCACTTACGAGAGCTGACATAAGCCAAACATTTTCGAGTTGGTGGTCGAGTAAAATTGGATGGGAGGGATTTGCCGAGGCCCTAGCTAGTACACTACGTGCCAGTCACTCGGCATAAACGTGACAGGGAGGTGGTATGTCTTAGCCTCGTTAATCACACGTTAGCAGCCTACCATGGTTCTAACTGCGAGTGATTGATTACAAAATGTGACTGGAAAGTTAAAATTGATATCTGATTGCATTAAAATACCACCATGTAACTACCATATGCTCGTGGTTTCATGCCAATTAAATCAACGAAACGATTACAAATGCATTCGAAATAGAGTAATCGAGAGATAATTAACCTGATAACGCACTGAATCAAATACAATTAAATGATCACGCGCGCTAAAAGGGTATACTATCATCATATGGACATTTTTCAATCCTTAACGACATAACAACGCTGAAAACATTAACATGGAAATAGGATAAATTCATTTTTAGATAGATACATGGGCTGCTAGATATTAGGATTATTGTGTTGCTCTTTTTCAGTTGACGACTTTAACACATCACGCTGATACTTAATTATATCCATTTGCATACAAATTGAAAGCGATTGATCGGAGATCAATTACAAAAAAAGTCGAAGACATGTCATATCAAACGCCTCAAACTTTCTCTACCAACTGAATAAAAATTGCTTAATATATACCATGGTAACCGTATATTACCCTCAAAAGGTTTGAAATTTCTCGGCGCCATCACTTTGATCAAAAGGTGTCTAAATATTCTTATGCCATCAATTCAATCTAAAGTTTCAAATTTCATCACTTCTATGAAAAGACGTGCGTGTCGTAACTAAAATGTTAATGCTCACTTGCAAACACTTCAGTTAGATTGAAGTGATCGCACGTACAATCACTTCAATCTAGAGGTGCAAGGGTCATCATCAAAGATTCAATTGTCATCGTTACTTTCAATTGTTTCGAGTGCAATCATTTTAGTGCAGAGATGCACGTGCAATCCATTCTATGCAAATTTTCAGGTCCAACCTATCTAAGGTTTGTAAACGATCGGCGTCCATCATTTCAATCTAACGGCTGTGCTGTCAATTTAGATCATGTGTATGCGTGTGTGCGTTTGTGAGTATATATGCGTGTGAGTGTGTATGTGTATGTGTGCTTTTGTGTGTGTGTGTGTTGTGTATGCGTGTGAACGTGTGCGTATATATGTATATATATATATATATATATATATATATATATATATATACGCACATGCGCACACGCATGCACAAACATATGTGTATATATATAAATATATACATATATATATAATAAAATATATATTTATATATATATATATATAAATATATATATATGTGTATATATAAAATACACGAATATATATATGCATTTATATATATATATATATGTATATATATATATTTATATATATATACATATATGTATATATATATGTATTGATATATATATATATATATATGTATATATATATCATACATCTATATATATATATATATATGTATATATATATATATATATATATACATATATATATATATATATATATATATATATATATATATATATATATATATATATATATATATATATATATATATATATATATATATATATATATATATATATATCAATGCATATATGTATATGTAGCTAACGGAGGGTGTCTCTTATGCTGCGTGGCGTCTTTGTATCAAGCGAGCAGTGAGTGTGTTTTACGGGACATTTGTTGGTATAACAAAAAAATAAATGAGTCTATAGGTAAGATGTTAACTAAATAGTGACTTATTGCGTACCTTTTTTATATGCAGCTAGGTAAGTTGGGAAAAGACACGCCCAGTTCAATGAAGATTTCATAGTCCAACCAAAGTCATCGCTTTCTATGAGTAGAGCATATAATCTCAATAATACATATTATATCTATGTGTGCTCGGTCTTCAACAAACATAGAAATGTTGACGCAATGAAGACGTCTTCTTGTGATCGACAGGCGATCAATATTAGCGTCCACTGTTTCTTTGTGCAATTGTCAGTCGTATCTCCAATAACCTTATCGACATCACGTTTCTGCTCTGAAGAAAAAAACTGTTTGCTCATGCTAATTGAAACTCAACCCGCAACCCCTTCACACCTTGTTTTGGAAATTGACTACTGTACGAATACTGTACGACGTGTATTGCGTAATATATGTTTTGCTGACGATTGCATGCGGATTCGGTGCGGTATTTTGCTGACCTAATTCTATTTTTGGAAAGTGATTTCACCATCTGTTCCGTTATTTTCGGCCCTTGAAATCTTTGCGCCCTTGGTGACCTCATGGAGGGGCGCTATTTTGGATGAGGTCATTTTTGGGAGTTTTATTGAGAAGGAGTTTGTAAATGGGTATTAAAAGTCAATTAGCGGTAAGGGTGTTGAAAGAGAAGTGAAGGATAGTGTTAATGTTAGTGGAGTATTCACCATCTGTTCCGTTATTTTCGGCCCTTGAAATCTTTGCGCCCTTGGTGACCTCATGTCAATACATTGAGCTGGGCGCTATTTTGGATGAGGTCATTCTATTTTTGGAAAGTGATTTCACAATTTTTTGTCGGATATGTCGTCATAGTTTGCTGAGCTAAGCTAAATGATGGGATAGAGGGTGTATATAAAACGGGAGAGTGTCTCAGTCCTGCGTTCAGTTATAACCATGGCTGAGAAGAGACAGCTAGAAGCTTTCAACGATGCGTGCAAACGCAGTAGACCGATGAGCGACGCAGATTTGTTAAGAGCCGTGGAACAAATCGAGATGGAAAGCAGTAAGTATGATTTTATTTTCTATATCTGAATTATAGAATTACCAGGTATACGTCATTTATTTATTTATTTTTGTTACGCGTGTGTTTTAGTGTTGACGGGAGACGAAGATATTTTACATGTCGCTATGGACGAGTATGAAATAGAACAGGCGAATACAGCATTGGATTTGTTAAACAACGCTCAACACAGCCCCCCGACACAAACTGGAAATGGCGCTACAGTCGACAACGCTAAGGGTAGGTCTATTAAAGGATAGGTCTATTACCGGTAGAATTGAGAAGAATTGAGGAAATATTTATATTGACAGATTATCGATGATTATGTTGACAGAAGCTGTGTTGGCTGCGAATGAAAGAGCTATACGAACTCATACGCGCTTTGGAAGGCTACAAACTGTTTACAACTATAATTTATCTGAAGAAGTGCCCAACCTCGACCAGAATATATTTGAGGAATGCGATTCAGCCTTTAAAATCAACGGGAGTTATGGATTCTTATTACGTCACAAAGAAACAGATGAATTGCGGTACTTTCACTCGTCCGTCAACAACCATCGAATGCTACCAACCCCTCTAGTCGTACGGAATGCCGATGATTTTGAGAGGGCTATGCGTGAAATAACACAAAGAGACATTTTAACCTACGCCCAGAACCAACGACCGGATTCGAAATGGAGTGTAGAGGAAGTGACTAATTTGACCATCTTTGTGAACCCAATTGAAGATCACGTGATCGGCTACCCACCACCCGTTATGCCGGAACACCTGAAAACAAACAGAGCCATCAACTTGTTAGAGCGAAGTCAACAAACGGGTAAACCGTATCAAGACCGATTGTGCTTTTTCAGGGCCCTGGCTTTACATAGAGGAGTGAAGATCACGAGTCTAGAGAATGCAGCAAAAACATTGTTAAAGACTGCTTACCCAAAACAAAAGAAAAAAACATTTGCAGGTGTACCCCTTGAAGACGTCGAAAGACTAGCAAAACAATTCAAAGTGAATATCACCGTGTATACGCTAGACGAGAATCAAGTAAGTGTGTCTTGTAGTGATTAAACAGAAGTAACAACATAAACGATGTAATCATTTGATATTGAAATGGAAATATGAGATGTGATCGATTTGTTATATGTGTTTCAGATAGCTACTTTGGTCAAGCGAACGCGCACAAAATTCGCCGCGACCTTGAAATTGAACCTGTACGAAAATCACTTTAGTTACATCAAAAACTTTGACCTTTATAGCAAATCATATATTTGTGGTACCTGTCAGAAGCTGTGGAAAAGTGAGAAAAAACTACATCGCCACGAAAACATATGTACTGTGGAAACGAAATACAAGTACCCAGGCGGTGTTTTTCATCTACCACCCACTATCTTTGAAGCGTTACGGGACGAAGGAATCGAAATAGAAGACGGTATTTACCCTTACAGAGCCACCTATGATTTTGAAAGTTATTTTGGAGAAGACAACCTACCCGTCAATTCACCCAAAGTCACCTGGGACCAAAAACACGTACCGTTATCAGTGAGTGTATGCAGCAATGTACCTGATTATACAGAACCAAAATGCTTTGTAACGGAAGGAAACGCACAAACATTGATTGACAGGATGATGATGTATATACAGGAGATATCAAACGCCGCCTATTTACTGATGCTTGCTCAATACGAAGCTACCCTAACCCAGTTACAAGAGAAAATCGATGAAGCGTATCAACTGGACCCGGTCGTCAAGGGAGAACATCCATTGCAGAAATTACAGAAAAAATTCGACAACTATTTACATGTATTACCGTTAGTCGGATTCAACTCATCGAATTATGACCTCAACCTTGTGAAAATACCGTTGACAACTTACCTGCAAGAACATTCATCGATCAAGTATACCATCAAACGAAATAACTCATTCATGTGCATTGAAACGGACCATGTACGGTTTTTGGATATCACCAACTTTATTGCACCTGGATATACATACGACAAATACCTACGAGCCTTTCAATGTGAACAGAAAAAGGGATATTTCCCGTATGAATGGGTGACACTCGATCGTTTGAAAAATACAGAATTACCACCCCATGCAGCTTTTTACAGTGCGTTAAAACAAGAAAACATTACAGCAGACCAATACGCTGAATGTCAAGAAGCGTGGGAAGCAGGTCATATGCAGACTTTTAAAGACTTTTTGATATATTACAACAATTTAGATGTCGAACCGTTTCTGGAAGCCATAGAGAAACAGAGTCGTTTTTACAGTGAGAGAGGTATAGATATGTTGAAGGATGGAATATCAGTGCCCGGATTAACCATGCGATATTTATTTCAAGACTTGGAAGATTATTTTACCTTACCCGACGAAAAGAACAACGACATCTATTGGTTGATTAAAAATGGAATAGTGGGCGGACCCTCAATCATCTTTCATCGTTACCACGAAAAAGGAAAAACTTACATCAGGCGTGAACAGAACGGAAATGAATCGAAGTTGTGTGAAGGAATCGTAGGTTATGATGCGAATGCGCTTTACCTATGGGCATTGGCGCAACCCATGCCAGCCAACTTTCCGACCCGACGTCACGCGCCTGAGTTTAAACCAATTCAGACCCGAAAAGGCGGAATAGCGGATGAATGGTTGGCTTGGATAGCACACAGCTCACAAAATCAAATACAACATCGTCTAAACAGAGGGGAAAAAAGAATTGGCGCCCGGCGATTACCCGTAGACGGGTGGTGTAAAGAAACGCAAACAGTATATCAGTTTCACGGATGTGTATGGCATGGCTGTCCGTGTCTGAAATTGACCCATAGCCCCATCAGTGGAAAACTAATGAGTGATTTATGTGCCGAAACAGAAAGAAATACCCAGTATTTGAGAGGATTAGGTTATGATGTCGTAGCTGTGTGGGAATGTGAATGGACGAAAAAACGAAAAACAGACCCTCAGATCAAAGCGTTCATGTACAGTCGACCGCAACCACTACGAACCGGTTTGACGGAAAAACAGCTCATAGACAATATACGTGACGGAACCTTTTTTGGAATGGCTGAAGTAGATATACACGTACCAGAAACCCTTAAAGACTATTTCAGTGAAATGACCCCTATATTCAAAAACACTGAACTGACCCGAGATGAAATCGGACCCTTTATGCGAGACTATGCTGAACAACGGGACATTATGAAAGTAAGTACACAAGGTGACAAGGGGCGTGGGATCATAATGTATTTTGTTGCGATCACTATGATGTCATAACGATTTTCATTATTTATTTTCAAATAGACGGGAATGGCGGACGTTGATAGGGAGCTACAAAGGTGTGAAAATATTGCTTGCTAGCCCACTACTGAAATGGTACTTGGAACATGGCCTGGTGATCACAAAGATATACCAAACACTGGAGTATGAACCCACAGCCTGTTTCAAACGATTTGCCGAGACCGTATCAGACGCCAGGTATGTACGAATATATATATGATATACTCTTATAGTTATATGTGATATACTCTTTCAAGCGTTGAATTTTATTTTTGATAATGTTCTTGTTTGTGTGTAGACGTGGGGGTGATGTCGACCCGAGTCAGACCGTTATAGCCGAAACTTTTAAGCTACTTGGAAATTCGGCCTATGGTAAATATACTAAAATGTATTATTGTAAAATATATTGATTTAATTGTTACTTTCAAATTTATTTCAAATTTATGATTTAAAAAAAAATTTTAAAAAAAAATACCCGTCAAGTGCTGTTGATTTATACTAATTTGTCTATGTTTGTAGGTAAATGCGTCACGGATAAAACTAAACACCGTGATGTCAAATACGCCGACTACCGAGAGGGTAAGAAATTGATCAACGACAAAAGATTCAGAGCCTTGAACGAATTAACCCCCAACCTGTTTGAATTCGACATGGCCAAAACCACCATTGATCTCGACTTACCCCAACAAATAGGCTATTTTGTTTATCAATACGCCAAATTAAGGATGCTGGAATTTTACTATGATTTTATTGATAAGTATGTCGCGAGATGTGATTTTGCCTATGTACAGATGGACACTGATAGTAGTTATATCGCTCTTAGTAGTAGTCATCTAACAGATGTCATCAAACCCAACATGAAAGAACAATTTTACAGAGAATACCCTCAGTGGTTGCCAGCTGTAGCGTGTGATGATCACAACAAAGACTTTATACAGTGTAAAACGAACGGAACCCCGTGGGTACCTCAACCGTGCTGTGTGACCCGCCAAAAATATGATAAACGTACCCCGGGGTTATTTAAAGAGGAGTGGAGTGGAGATGGTTTTATCGGACTGTGCAGTAAAACCTATTACTGTTATGGAAATACGGATAAAGCCTCGTGTAAAGGACTCAATAAACGTCAAAACGACCTGAACAAGGAGAAATATATGAATGTGCTGAGAGAACAAAAATCAGGTCGTGGTGTGAACCGTGGCTTTCGCATTAACAATAACACAATGTATTCGTATACGCAAATTAGAGATGGATTAAGTTATTTTTACCCCAAGAGAATTGTGAATGCAGACGGTGTAAGCACTAAACCTTTAGATGTGTGATACGTTAATATGCTATTTAAGAAATTGATATGTGTTATTATGTAATAAATTGAAGTGAAGGTGTTATGTAATCGATGGATGTGTGCTCTGTAAGAAATTGATGTTTAAAGGCTGTGAGAGAAACTAAGAATAAAAACGTCGTACATTTTCAACACGCGTTGTTTATTTGCCTTGAATTAAACATGTCACCAGCTTATCGTTGGTTGAATAATCGTCGGTAAATACAGCCAGCAATTGGTTCAAACTTATTCCACGACATCGTCTCTTTAAATAATACAAACAATAAAGTCCACAAGTATTGGAATTAAAGTCTTGTAATGGCTTTGTATTATAAGTCCAGTTCACACAATGCTTGGTCAAGAACTTCACAAATACGTTATGAATAGGAGGTAGTCCGTAAGAATCAAAATATTCGCCTCGTTCATTATGATCAATGAAAATAGCAATCCAGTGTTTGCCTTTTTTGGAAGCTGGATCCGTATTACAAACGAAACCGCTGGGGTAGTTGACATGGCGGGGTAATTTATTCCGCGCAAACACTCCGCGCACAGTAGCTCGAGTGAAAGCGTCTTTTTGTAAGAGCTCGTGTAATTGCCTGGTATCCATTGTTAGGCAGCGTAATCAAACAGAACGTTACGGTTTCGGTCAATTTGAATCATATTTTCAAATTCGGCATACACAATGACATTAATGGTACGTTCTAGGGCCGTACCCAAAACGCATTTCCAAGCGCACGTTTCCTTGTTTCAACAAATTAAAATGAGTGCCGCTATCACCCAGGTCGGGGGTCAGATCAAAAGCGAATAGTGTATAGCCATTGGGATAATCACTCCAACTTATGGCATTGCCTTCGTCTTGATAGAGTTGTCCAGTGCTAATGAATAAATTAGCATAACTGCGGGTGTATATATGGTGATTAAAATCGGGCTGTAATGGTTTTGCGGGCACTTGTTGTCCGTCAACGTACATAGCTAAAAATGTGAGGTCGTTATGCTTAAAGTTGAAGGGGTTCTGAGTGTAATCACCGTTGAACGCCCTATTATCAACACTTCCAACTACAATTCGTTTGGGTAACTGACCCAAAAATAAATTTTCTTGATTGATTGTCATAGCTCCTTGAGATGCAGAAAACACTTTGGTTTCTATGCGTCTTATGGGGTATTTAGCTGGGCTTCGTTCTAAAGCCTTAATGTGAGCTAGTTGCACGGTGGGGTTCAACTTTATTTTGCGTACGAATAAGGTCACGGATTGCAGAACTATTTTAGGGGCAAATCCTTCTGCAGGATTGGCCATAAGGGCAAAGCTGTCACCGCTGCGTACTAATCGCAACTTCAAATCTACGCCGTTTAATAAATAGCGTTCTTGACTAAATAAATCTAAATGTAATTTGCCCATCATATCCACAATGCGACTCTCTTGAGCTCGTTCCTTTCTAGCTATCATCCCCTTGTTGTTAGTACCACCCACGGCGTCCATGTGTTTTGGGGTGTCTTTGTACCATAAACTAGCTGTTAACTGAGAGTTTTTGGCTTCCGAACCATAGCTCAATAGCGTTTCCATATAAGCGCGATACGGGTATGTGTTTGTCGAGGAGGACACAAGTTTTTCGTTGAGAGAGACATCGACTTGGGAAAAGAGTGAGTGTAACCAGAGGTTAACGGGTGCTACAGCACTGTCAGCCTCCAAAACCGCCCCATCCTTTTTCACCACTTTGGCATTCACTTGTAAATACGTGTCGTTCAGATCGATATAATCATCACCCGACCCACTGATGTAGAATTCGACTGGACCCGAACCTAAAGCAGCTACCGGATGGAATTCGATCCACGATCCATGATCGACACTGCTTTGAGTTGGGGGAATCGAAAATAGGTCTAATTCACTTTTGACACAGGGACAAGATTGGGGGTGTACCAGTGCCATGATCTAACCGAAAATATCTTTTGGCAACCTCCGAGTTGTTCCACGACGACCACGTGAACTACTGTTCCTACCTCGTGCGAGTCGTTTTATAGAGAATGGTGGTCGGCGACGCGGTTGTTTTTGGTGGAACTATTTGATCGAACACTTCCTCTCCGGTTTGTAACAATCGTTTCTTAGCCGACTGTTTCAGAGACTTCCCTCCCAACAAATCTCCAACCACCCTCACTCCTGTTTTCAAGGCGTGTTTTTTAACGACAGGTAAAACTTTTCGAACCAGCGGTAACACCATTTTAGCCAGACCACCAACCACATTACCAAGGCCGTGTCCGCGTTGACTCCTGGCACCGGAAAACACGGGGAGCCCTCCACCCGCTTGGTTCAGGTAATACGGCGTGTAAATATCAGCCATGGTTTTCAAAATATAGCTTTCTTGATTTTACGGAAATGTAACGTCACTGTCACTTTACCAGATTCGAATGGAATGGGTCGACCCGTGTCATCTCTTATATCGATTTCTATAGTAGAAAAAGTCTTGGTGGCTATCGGGTAATAAAATATCTTTTTATACGTGGAGTTGATCAACTGCCCGCGACGATTGTGATCGATTGGAATAATACGCAGAAGGGGGACCACAGTGTCTCCTACCACCTGAGCTTCGATGAGATTACAATAGACATAGAGTCCGTACAAGCCTCGATCAGGGTCAACAATGTGCTGACCGACTTGACTGTTCTCAAAAATCCCCATTTCAAAACCGAGTCTTTGACGCAACCCCTCGTCCATGTAAACTACAACTGACTCATTGTCTAGGGTCATAGTTGCTGTCTGTCGTGTTCGATTGTAGGTGAGACGCACTCGCTCCTCATTTTGCTCCTTTAACTTGGCTGCAAAGGCTTCTATCAACGATCCGGTCGTATAAAAACCAGGGGTAATGTGAAAATATTTGGGACGGGCCTCTGCAAATTCACTCACAATGTCATATCGCTCACTGCAACAGATATCCGGGGGGAGATTGAGCGCACCAGCCACACGATCCATGACGACCAACCCCTCGTCCTCAGTAACATTGTACCACGTGTAAGGGTACTGAATTTCCGCTAATCCCACTTCCCAAGCCCCTTCCAACTGTACAGCTTTGGGGAGTCGAGTTAAGTAACGTGTCAACGTGTTGTTGGGGTGATAATTCATTGAACTGTTGGAAGGTAGGGTCAGAAAGAAACTCATGATGGTGATGCCATGAGACTCAAATTAAGTTCTTCTTGGTTTCACGGAAATGTAAAGTCACCATCACATGTGTCCGTCTTCGAATGCCACGGACTGACCCGTGTCGTCTCTTATATCAATTTCTATGGTACAAAAGGTTTTGGTGCCCACAGGGTAATAAAATATCTGTTCGTATGTCTGGGTCACCATTTTGTGCACCCGGTCGTAGTCCACAGGAACTGTGCGTAGCAAGGGAGCCATCGTGTCACCGACCACTTGTGATTCAATTATACTACAATAAACGTACAGTGCGTACAACCCTCGAAATACATTAGGCTTGTAATCAGTTTGAGAATCGTAGAGCGAAAGACATTCCTCACACCTCAATATTTGACGAAGACCTTCGGTCATGACAACTTGAAGTTTGGGATCAGTTATTTTTACATTCACGGTCTGTGAGTGGGAATTGAATTGAAATCGAACCACGCCTCTGAGATGCGATTTGCGGATGTGCATATTGATCCTGTCTATCAATTGTTCAGCACTGTAGGAACCGGGGGTCAGGCGAACGACCAAGGACTCGACCAAAGGATCCCCTTCCAAGTGTCTGTCTATCGTATGGTATCCAGCTCGCTCATCCACTATGACAAAACCGACATCGTCCCCGATGTTGTACCAGGAAACAGGGTACTGAATTTCTGCTAATCCCACCTCCCAATTACCTTTTAATTGTATGGGTTTAGGCAATTGAGTAAAGTAACGTGTCAGCGTGTTGTTGGGGTGATAATTCATTGAACTGTTGGAAGGCAGGGTCAGAAAGAAACTCATGACGTCGCTTTATGTTTCAAAGTGGGGTTGGGAAGAATGTACCCTAAGCTACTGCTTAACAGAGCAGTCCACAAATTACTATCTCCTTTACCCGCCGTTAGATTGTAGATGCTGACGATGATTACGGTATATAAAATGAGGATTTGTGTGAAAAACACGATTTCGGCTTTCGGAATTTCCCGACCAAATATGGTCCACACCCGATCACTTCTCTGATCTTCCATCCTAATGACGCTTCTGTTCCAAATCTCAGTTTTTATACAGCTCCACACCACTGACCCAACTATTAAAACTGGCAGGGTAGCCAAACCACTTGACAAAGTATTGTTTTTGTCCTTTCCGTTTACGTTCTTTGATGATTTTTTCAACCCTATACCATGCTTTGTCATTCACTTTCTGTAATTCTTCCGCGTAAAATGTTCCCTCTAACACTTCGTCATTATCATCCTTTATCGTATACACATTGGGGGAGCCTAAGTGAACGTTCTCCACCCGAAACAACTCCTCGCTCCAATTGGAAGTGTAACCCTTTTTAAATTTACCCCGTGCTTGACTGATGCGGACACGATCCCCGATATCATACCGTGGTCGTTTAACCTCATCAGAGCGTTCCCCGTATAATGTCATCCACGTGTCTTCTTGATTACGCACCGAGACTGATATCGGAGGGCGCTTAATGCTGCGGTGATAACTGACGTTGTATCCTTTCACCAGCGAAGCCAGAACCGGTAGATAAACACTGGTGTTGTGTTTGGTAAAATAACGCCACATTTTAGTTTTTAACGTACGATTAAACCGCTCGACTATGCTAGCTTTGGTTTCTTCGTTGTGGGTGGTAAAAAAAAGCGAATCCCCTGCTGCTTAAGAAATGTCTGAAATTTACGGTTGATAAATTCTCCACCCTTATCAGTCTGTAAACACAGGGGCTTCCGCCCTTGTTTTAATATACTCTCAAAGGCTCGAATCAAACTGTCACCCGTTTTATTTTTTAGTGGTATCACCCACGCATATTTCGAGAATACATCGATACAGGTCAAGAGAAATTTCATGTCTTGGTTCTGTTTGGCTAAGCGAGCTATGTCCACTAAATCGGCTTGCCATTGATGGTCAATTCCCCCGACTATGACGCGTCGTCTTCGAAATCGACGACGGATCGGTTTATGTAATGTATAGGCATCTTGCTCGCCCAACCATTGTCTGACTGCCTTTGTTTTGAGTTTCGTAGCTCTAACCAATGGCTGCACCCCTCCATACGCGGCCGGTGCCTCAGGGTCGAAATACACACTTAACTTCTCCATGACATCCAATTTTGTGTTACAGGCTCCTCCTCACCAGGTCTTTTATCTATTTGCATCGCCCCCTGTCGGATATAGTTCCATCGATCGGGGTGACCTACTAAATCTTGAGGAATGTTGGAGTCTCGCAACGCTTCAGCAAATCTTTTCCAACCCTCTGGTTCAAAGTGTTTACGCCGTCTCAACACATCGTTAACCAAATCCGCCACGTTAGTCCCACTAACGGCTTGTCCTTTAATCATTAATTCCCCTCGTTCATTCCAGCCCACGTCTGGGTTTTTTCGAAGGCGTTCTAATAGCAAACGCCCTTTTTTCTGAAATTTATCAGGGATGGTTTCTACAACTTCCGCAATAGACACATCTTCTTGTTTGGGTGTGTGGGGCGGGGTATTAGCTAAGGCTGTGTGAGGTGTCGGGGTTCTGTGCTGGCGGTAATACTCGCGGTGTTTTGTTAAAATTTGGTTATAAGATTCTACTTTAGCCTCCTCCGATAAATCACTACGATTCAGGACATCCCTCATCTCCGCATCCAAGTTGGATAACACGTCGACAGTGGGAGCTTGATCGTAACGCCCACTTGACAGTACCCGGGGATCAACCAACATCATTTTCTTAGCCATAATTTTAGCCCAATAGTTTGCCTAACAACGGACCAGCGATACCTAAAATAGGTCCTAATAACGCCGGGAGAAAAAACCACCGGTTTGTAATACTCTTTTCTTTTTCTTGACGTTAGTTTTAGGTGAGATCAAAGCGCGCAGACCTTGTCTGTATCGGGCTAATTTACGCTTCTGAACTGAAGTCAAGGATACGTTTCCTTTTAAAACATTGAGTGCACATTCACATAGACAATTTATCAATTCTTTGTCAGCCGTGTGAATCAAAGCCCTATTGACAGGGGGTTTGGCTTTAGCCATCACTCGTAATGTATCAGCGTGTTTTCTGAGATGCTCTGCCATGATCTATGTCTAACGATAAGAATGGCGGTCGTCCGATGATCGACGGTATTTATTTCTGTAGGTATACAACTTGATTGGGTCGTAGTATGTCAGTTCGTAGCCGTAAGTGATCTGGTGTTGCCTGTTTCAAATCGATAAACAAATAACCGTGAGGTTGCGAAGTAGCATCCGAAAAGGCTTCTTGTACATACTTGATGTTTCGCGGGTACATTTGTTTGGCTAAATGCATGATTTGTGAAGCGTCCCGAGGGTTCTTAAATACCACTAAATAATGAGCGTTCAAACTGATTGTTCGATGTTCTTTATTCTTTCCGAATAAATTTTGTACTAAATACAACACGCTAAGATTGCCATGGTGACTCCCTTTGGTGAATAGGCGAGTGACGCGTTCGTCAGTTTCTTCCATCAAATCATCGATGATCAACAAGGTTCTTTGTTGAGGATCTGTCTCAAAATTCAATCCCTCTACAAATTCCACGTGCGGTAGTTGAGTGTACATGGTTTGCCACTCTCCGAAAACACCACACGATTCGGTCGGGTGGTGGCTCAATGTGACTACCTTTGATTAACTCACTCACAAAGTAAGTTTTTCCACAGCCGCTCGGACCAGCTATCACGCAACTAAAGGGGTGTTTTTTAAGGCTCGATCCATTCTTATACTGAGTTATCATTCACAGTTCCCCACTCTTTTTATAGATAGGATAGGTAAATAGTGTCGTGATAAGTAGAACTCAAAAAGAAATTCGATTAAAGTATATCATCACTTTTTATTCAATCACCAATCATATATATTCATGCGTCTAATAATTTTATTATATTTACAGTCATAAGGTTCCCCCATTAAGACTTTAGACCAGTGTTCGGTGGTCACACAAAAACCTAACATGGTACGTCGATACTCTCTAGAGAGCCAAAGACACAGTTCAGTCGAATTGTGTTGCTCACACAACAAGCGCCATAATAAAGTGACGTGATGTTCGTCCACCTTATCCAAGGCTCTTCCAACGCAATGTGAATACATCTTTTGTTGGTTCTCGGCTTGACATACGCCCGTTCCACACACGACGCATGGTTCTTGAGCTATGTCAGATAACAATGGCTTCATCAAACCACTGTAAAGGCTAATTATCATATCCCACCCATCAGGCGACGTTCCTTGGTCATCCATCTTTTGTGGGCGTGCTGATAGGTCTTGGTAAGCTTTTATGAGCAGCCACCAATTGAAACTATCAAAGCACATGGTCACGCTTTCACGGGTAATTTCAATATAGGGGACTGGGGCTTTCACTCGACCAATTACATCGTCACAAATGGTTTCTTCCGTATCAACGTCCGATTGACCAGCTTCCGCGTCAATCAACGATAAGGTGAGTGATGTAAGAGCCGTCCCGCTTCTGAGAAAGGCATTTGAGGGTAATTTTATTTGATGTCCGCTCCATCGATCGCGAATGTGTAAATCATTGGGGTCTGGGTTACTACACCACTGGGTGATTTGAAAACGACCACTACGACGACTGGTATACAACGGTCCGTCAATGTAATCACACTCCTCGCTGTTCTCCTCAGCCATCCTGAATGAAACAAAAATCTGTTCGTGTTCACTTATTTATCCCCAGATCGAGGTGATGTAAGGGATCACGTGACGAATTAATTTAGCTGATGTCAGCAGTTGTTCGTGATCACGTGACGAATTAATTTAGCTGATGTCAGCGGTTTTTCGTGATCACGTGACGAATTAATTTCAGATCCGGTAAATCACGTGGTATCGCACGCACACGCACACCAGGTTGTGGGGTTCTTCGAGCGTGGAAGTTAAGCTTTCCGATTACGTCACAACCTTCCTCTGCTTTGTTGTGCCTGTTGTTTTTCTTAATTTTCGATTGTGAATGTAGAGCTTATAATTACAGTGATATTTCAAGTGTTGGGTCAAAAGCGCCTTGGTAACAAACCCACATTGACACAGAGGACATCGCCTTAACCTCAGGGGTCTGTGTTTACCCTGAGCAGGTGTCTTGGGTCTATATGGTTGTTGAGTCTCAGCGACTCTCTGACATTCGTCACATTCTACACAAGTTTCCATGTCGTCGCTTTAAAGATTTAACCTTTACTGACAGTGAACTTGTTGTTAAACGATATTTATAATTTCTTTAATCCACCTCATCTTCAGACACGAACGCAGTTAACTGACGATCCATTAAACACTCTCTAGCTTCGATCGCTTTACTAAGAGCCGTATCAAAATCGTAACCATACTCCATCAAGCGCTGTTGATTTATACTAATTTGTCTATAGATCTTATTGTCTCTCAGTTCTCGAGTTAGTTGTGCATGCATCTGTAACTTGTCTTTTAAAACAGACCACCTGCTATACGCATCCGTCATGTTGATGTTACTCTCTGACTATCTTAGCCATAAATGACCACCCACCAAATTTGAACTCTTTATAACATACATTCCAAATCATAATTAAAAGAAACAAACACAGACCTGTATTTTCACTCATTTATTACACAATCTGTTAATTACACGTATTTCAATATCTGATTTCACCGACTCCAACCAATATTTCCTATAGTCCACACACAACCATTTGCTACGTTCCATCCACGAGGGGCAGGGGTCAATTAAACCTATACTTAATTCCCATAAACTTGATACATACAGTTCATCAACACGTTCGAGGGCGTCCCCCATACACAACCTAACTTGTTCTTCAGGTTCGGCCATCAAACAAAGATTATGCTGTCGCTGGCTCGGGTGGTCTATTTGGCATCCATGGCATTTTTCTGGTATTAGAGCTTCGATTAATTCGACAAGCGTGTCTGTGTATACCACCATCAGATATTCCTCCATTAATTTCGCTCTCATCACGTGGGTTCCGTAGAGCTGTTTCAACTCCTCCCACGCTTCTACAAACATATACCACGAGTAACTGTCCATTTCCATTGTCACCTGACCCTTCTTTATCACCACCATAGGGATCGGGTATCGAACACTCATCGTCACGTCTGCACCAATAGAGACCTCGACACGACTCTCCTCTCCCGCTTCTAACTGTTTCATTGTTTCTGTGACAGCAGCTATTTCGTAACCACAGTCCAATACACAGTTCATCCCCAACTCTATGTGGCATTTCTTGAAATTGTTTTTCAAAAACACTACATCTTTATTCCAAACCACTATCGAATACTGCGCAAAGTATCGCGTGTATAGTGGTTTCACTTCCTCCATTTCGATTTGTTCCACGGCTCTTAACAACTCCACGTCGCTCATCCGTTTCCCAGCCATGATTATAACTGAACGCAGGACTGAGACACTCTCCCGTTTTATATACACCCTCTATCCCATCATTTAGCTTAGCTCAGCAAACTATGACGACATATCCGACAAAAAATTGTGAAATCACTTTCCAAAAATAGAATGACCTCATCCAAAATAGCGCCCAGCTCAATGTATTGACATGAGGTCACCAAGGGCGCAAAGATTTCAAGGGCCGAAAATAACGGAACAGATGGTGAATACTCCACTAACATTAACACTATCCTTCACTTCTCTTTCAACACCCTTACCGCTAATTGACTTTTAATACCCATTTACAAACTCCTTCTCAATAAAACTCCCAAAAATGACCTCATCCAAAATAGCGCCCCTCCATGAGGTCACCAAGGGCGCAAAGATTTCAAGGGCCGAAAATAACGGAACAGATGGTGAAATCACTTTCCAAAAATAGAATTAGGTCAGCAAAATACCGCACCGAATCCGCATGCAATCGTCAGCAAAACATATATTACGCAATACACGTCGTACAGTATTCGTACAGTAGTCAATTTCCAAAACAAGGTGTGAAGGGGTACGTATATCACATTCACTGATCCCCTCCCGCTTTACGACATTCAGTGATCTTCTCCCGCCTTACGACATTCACTGATCTCCTCCCGCCTAACGATATTCACTAACTTTCTGCCGCTTTACGATATTCACTGATCGCCTCTCGCTTTACGACATTCACTGATCTCCTCCCGCCTTACGACATTCACTAACCCTCTCCCGCTTTGCGACATTCATTCTCTCCTCAATCCACTCACCAACTTACTAGTCAATCAACCTCTGGTTATTCTTTAATTCACTCGCTCTTTTGATCAAGTTCATAACACGTACAAATTCTTTCATTCACTCATTTACTCATTCACGCACTCACTCATTCCCTCATTCACACACTCATTTATTTACGCACTCACTCACTCGCTTACTCATTCACTCATTTACTCACTCACTCCTCCACTTACACGCACAAGCTCACTCATTCATTAGCACACACAATCTCATTCATTCACTAAACGCAAAAACTCACCGACTCACTCACTAACATGCACAAACACACTCACTCAATAACACGCACACACTCACCAACTGACTATCACGCATACACACTCACTCGCTCACTAAATGCCACACACTCACTAACTCACTCATTCATTCACTCACCCAGTAGCACGCACAAACTAGCTAACTCACTCACTAACAAGCACACGCTCACTATCTAACACACTCATTCACTCACTCACTCCCTAACACACACTCTCATTCATTCACTTAACGCACAAACTGACTCAATCACTACCATGCACAAACTCACTTACTCACTAACTCGCACATAAACACTCACGCACACACTCAATAACACGCACACACTCAATAACACGCACACACTCACTCTGTCACCTCGACGCACGCACTCACAAACGCACTAACTCATTCGCTAAAACGCACACACTCACTAACTCACTCACTAACATACAAACTTACTCACTCACTCACACACTCACGCACACACTCAGTAACACGCACATACGGACTCACTCACTACCACCCATACAAACATTCACTCACTCACTCATTTACACGCACACACTCACCACAGGACGGGCCGCGCTCTACAGCTATAATTCAATACCTCCGGCATTCACTGGTTGTTTATGTTGAGGTTTGCATAAGCTGGGTTAACGTAACATAAGATGTAGGCTTACATCACTTTTTGATTTACAAATATTGAGGTATAGAAAGCTTACATTTGTCATTATATCGAAGTTGACATGAATTCAACCTCTAAATGCGTACGTGCAATATTACAGCTCAAGGCTTTGATCCATTTAACGTCATGTTGGGGAAAGCGTCATAGGATTCCGTCGGTAATGTGCTCCATCATATGGCAGTTACTGTTCCAATGACTGGATTCCATCATCTCATGAGGCGCCAAGCATTCGAATGCATCTTCCCATGTAAGCCTGCCTTTACCGACGTCTCCTGTTTACGTATCTTCCCAGGTAAGCCTGTCGTTAACTCCGCCCCCTTTTTACGTATCTTCCAAGGGAAGCATGTCACTACCATCGCACCCTGTTTACGTATCTTTGCAAGTAAGCCTGCCGTTACCACCGCCGCCTGTTAACGTATCTTCCCAGGTAAGCCTACTGTTAATGTATCTTTGCCGGAAAGCCTGCCGTTACCACCGCCTCCTGTTAACGTATCTTCCCAGAAAAGCCTGCCGTTACCACCGCCGCCTGTTAACGTATCTTCCCAGGTAAGCCTACTGTTAACGTATCTTTGCCGGTAAGCCTGCCGTTACCACCGCCTCCTGTTAACGTATCTTCCCAGGAAAGCCTGTCGTTACCGCCGCCCCCTGTTGCTGTAGTACCCAAGTTGATTAATATGAAACTATTGATAAATGTTATTTAACAAACAATTCCAGTCAATCACCCAAAGACTTCATCACGACAACGAGCGATCTCAAGGATTGGCTTGTTTCTTTTTACATCGTCTATTTTTGCTACTTGTATCGCGGAAAAAAAAGAATGCTTACAAACATACATACAAACCTATATAAATACATACTAACACACTAAATGCATACATACATACATACATACATACATACATACATACATACATAAATACATACATACATACATACATACATACATACATACATACATACATACATACATACATACACACACACACACACACACACACACACACACACACACACACACACACACACACACACACACACACACACACACACACACACACACACACACACACACACACACACACACACACACACACACACACACACACACACACACATACATACATACATACATACATACATACATACATACATACATACATACATACATACATACATACATACATACATACATACATACATACATACATACATACATACATACATACATACATGCAATTTGCATCGGCTTTCCATACCTGACCCGTGAAATAAAATAGAACCATTATGATGGTTGAATAGTCTGTGATAACTGATAGCGCCATGATTTGTCCGAAATATAGATCATCAGCTATGTTAATCTTTGTGCCATCTGCACACTGTGATTAAGATTTTTCTTATCAAAAACGATTATTAATTTACAAATAATGCATTAGTGATGAGTTCGGAATAGAATGGCCTACCCTAAATTGAAAATATTACTGCGATACGACATCACATTTACGTATTGATCGCTTTTCAAACAATTTAGAAGTAACTTGCATGTATCATCAGATCTGTGATATTTTCGTCACATTATAGTTAACGTGCATAATGTTAGCCAAACAATTGAAATTGCTGTCTGCTTATGTCGATGCCTTATTTCGTATGGTAATGCTATGGAGAATAATGGGAACGTCGGAACCGGTAGCAGCTTATTAAAAATTGAATATTCATGAAATGCGTATGGGTAATTAAGTCATCTTAATGCGTTACAGTAAAATACTGCCTCGCCGATGATAGGAGCGATAAACCTCAGTGTTTTACGTCATGCCGTATTTGTGTATCGTATCTCATAACGTAACTTTTTTGAAGTCTTTATTTCAAGGTTGCCCATTTCTTCATAATTCGTCATATATCTGTATCATGTACAATGGGCAGTCCACAATATTTTCGATCCGATATAGCGATGGCTAATATACAGTTAATGTCAATATAATATGTACATTTGATGCTAACGGAAATAAATAATCCTTAAAGGTTGCAGCGCACATATTTACGATATGCAATATATTTAGCTTGGCGTACAGTCAGCCAAAGGAGAAGATAATAGTCGTAACATTACACTTAAAGCAATGCCGCCATATGAAACCACGATAAGTGATTGACTATTCAAACTAAATGATTTTGCACATGGTAACGGGTTATCTCGTACAAACTGTGATTACCAAGACTTGTTTGCAATCAATCTTATCATTTCGAAGCTCAACTTAACAGATTTCGTGACTCTTTACGCAGAGATCGCTGGGAGGTGTTAAATGTTGTCCAATGAGTTAAAACTGCATTCAAATGCAGATTGTCTTTTCACGATGGCATCATAAGGAAACTCTCAGATAAACTTGTTATGTTTAGAGTATTATTCTAGGGTAGTCATTAACGTCGTGTCGTGAGATGTTGGCGTTCAGAACGCATATTGTGTTTGCAATGAAGAGTCACTGCTTGTGTAAAAGTCTTAAAACTCACATGCTCTGGGTGACTCTATAGGGGGTGTAACAACATGGCTTTTGATAAAGTGATTCCTCTGAGAAAAACGAAAGCAACAATATTCTGTTCGAAGCGCCTAAAGCATCATAATCTGATCTCCCAACTATTGCCACACAAACTGTACTACTTTACATTTCGCATAAGTATTAGTGATAGTCCTGTCCTCTTAAAAACACCAATAAACACCCTTGCATAATCTACTGTTCCGGTCGAAACAAAGAATGTACACATTTATATTCCACATGATGATAACGTTCGCTAGATAATCTCATTGCCTCATTGGCTTGCAATTCATTACATAGATTTTGCATTATATGTCGATATTATGGTCATCTCTGCCACACGGGACCCGGTGGTACATATGTTTCAAAACTCACTGTAATTATATAATAAAGTGATTGACTATTGTAGGTGAAGATGTGACGTCTTCATGATGTTTGTCCTTGGATAATTGTCGTATCAATGAACAAAGTGCAAATGCGATCAGCTTGATCCTATAATTATAAATGTCAATCATTAACGCTTGACAGGTAAATACCTTGCAAAATTAACAGTTTATGAGTCGTCTGCGCCGAAACAAAATAACATCCCATTGTTTTGTAGCTTCACATAATATTGTTTACAATTATTGTTATATGCCGTTAACGACATGCGGAGTTCACAAATTGCAGCAGTTTAAAATTTGCAAGCTGTTGTTAAATCACCATGTGTCTACGATCAATGTTACCGTCACAAAAAAAGTCTCTCATCCTAAGCTTACCCATCGGTTATATTGAATTACGGAGTTTCTGTCGACTAGGGCTAATTATATAAACTTCCGGTTTCTTCATCTGTTGGACTATCTGTTGGATCATAGAATAAACGTTGGCTTCGTCACAAGTATATATAACAAACCACAGGGACGTTTTTGAAATATCCCGACACTTGACGTATAATGCTATGAACAAAATGTTAATGCCATCTGCTTGATCCTATAATTATAAAGGGCAATCATTAACGCTGGACAGGTAAAAACCTTGCAAAATTAACTGCTTATGAGCCATCTGCGCCTAAACAAAATAACATTACATCATTTTGTAGCTTCACAAGATATTATTTAAGAGTATTATTCTAGGGTAGTCATAAACGTCGTGTCGTGAGATGTTGGCGTTCAGAACGCATATTGTGTTTGCAATGAAGAGTCACTGCTTGTGTAAAAGTCTTAAAACTCACATGCTCTGGGTGACTCTATAGGGGGTGTAACAACATGGCTTTTGATAAAGTGATTCCTCTGAGAAAAACGAAAGCAACAATATTCTGTTCGAAGCGCCTAAAGCATCATAATCTGATCTCCCAACTATTGCCACACAAACTGTACTACTTTACATTTCGCATAAGTATTAGTGATAGTCCTGTCCTCTTAAAAAACACCAATAAACACCCTTGCATAATCTACTGTTCCGGTCGAAACAAAGAATGTACACATTTATATTCCACATGATGATAACGTTCGCTAGATAATCTCATTGCCTCATTGGCTTGCAATTCATTACATAGATTTTGCATTATATGTCGATATTATGGTCATCTCTGCCACACGGGACCCGGTGGTACATATGTTTCAAAACTCACTGTAATTATATAATAAAGTGATTGACTATTGTAGGTGAAGATGTGACGTCTTCATGATGTTTGTCCTTGGATAATTGTCGTATCAATGAACAAAGTGCAAATGCGATCAGCTTGATCCTATAATTATAAATGTCAATCATTAACGCTTGACAGGTAAATACCTTGCAAAATTAACAGTTTATGAGTCGTCTGCGCCGAAACAAAATAACATCCCATTGTTTTGTAGCTTCACATAATATTGTTTACAATTATTGTTATATGCCGTTAACGACATGCGGAGTTCACAAATTGCAGCAGTTTAAAATTTGCAAGCTGTTGTTAAATCACCATGTGTCTACGATCAATGTTACCGTCACAAAAAAAGTCTCTCATCCTAAGCTTACCCATCGGTTATATTGAATTACGGAGTTTCTGTCGACTAGGGCTAATTATATAAACTTCCGGTTTCTTCATCTGTTGGACTATCTGTTGGATCATAGAATAAACGTTGGCTTCGTCACAAGTATATATAACAAACCACAGGGACGTTTTTGAAATATCCCGACACTTGACGTATAATGCTATGAACAAAATGTTAATGCCATCTGCTTGATCCTATAATTATAAAGGGCAATCATTAACGCTGGACAGGTAAAAACCTTGCAAAATTAACTGCTTATGAGCCATCTGCGCCTAAACAAAATAACATTACATCATTTTGTAGCTTCACAAGATATTATTTAAGATTATGGTTATATGCCTGCATAAATACAGGAGTGTGTATGGCACGGGATGTGTTGTATTTATAAGCAGGACAATGCTGTAGCAAGATATGAAGAGCTTATATCGCTAATATATGGCGTTCAACAAATCATGACAATATTTCTTGCTGTTCCACGTCTCGTTAGAGCTTATTAAAGGACTAGAGAGTCAAATATCCTTCAACCGTAATAATTTAAGCAGCCTAGATGACGGATAAAGTAGCTTCTTGAAATACATAGCGCGAGGACGAGAGAAATAGGAATTGTCTTACATGGCCAACTCCATCCTGTTCCGTGCGGCCATTATTGATGCAGGCGTCAACTGCCAACGCCCTTTTGTCACCTGCGACCAGGATACATGTTCCTTCACAACTCAAGGATAGCTTTATATATTGCTCCGTCATAATAACCTTCGTCGTCATTATATAAATCAATCCTTAATGGCGGTATCCCATGGTCCCAATATTGAATGCTTTCTATTTAGGGCCTATGATACTTCCGCGAGAAAAAACCCTGGGTATCAATTCACTGAACCAGCAATCCTCAATATTGAGCACTATCTCTAATGCATATGATGAGTACGCATAAAGCAAAGCATGTTGGTGATGGCAGGCACCACGGCGCCAAAATGAGTCAAATTATCACTAGTGATGCTGGTGGCTATTCGCGGATGTATACACTTCGCCCCAATGAAAGTAGGAGTGGCGGTTTATGTTGACGAGATCATTACCACCAGGTAACAGGACGTGCCGTAAATTAATGATCGGACATTCTATGTATCCTTTATCAACAAGCATGTTTATCAGACTCGCATCCTGGATAACTATACCTGTTTTTTTGTCTATCTATATATGTAAACAATTAGATTTTACGTAAGTCAGTCAGCTGATAGTTGTTCGACTGACGCTTCTATGTAATACCATGACGAGAGCAAAGACGATGCCTTCCTTCAGAGATCATAACGTATTATTATTTGGCAGATGTCTGGCCTGAAACTGCAACTGACACCGCGAGGGAAAAGAGCGGCGATAGTTAAAGATCCGTCAGGTGTAAAACGAGCTGGAATAGATACTCAAACGTAAACAGGTGGGACTGATAAATTATGGACATTAGTCATGTCGCAGTACACGTAATATGTTAGCCGAGCTGTGAATACATCACAGACACCTGCCCAGTAACTACGGAGCATGTAACTGGACCGAATAATAAACTTGTATTGTGTATCGCGGCGAGCGATTCCGGGCATGCGCAGAAATTTAAAAAAAACGAGGCTTCTATGCAACATGGCTTGTTGATATTTTTAAAGAGCATGCAGCCACAATCATACATATATACTATGTGTTGAAATGTGTAAGAAAGTGGATCAAGGATACTGCTGATGCATGGGTGGACCTTTGGACGCTTAGTACTGTGGAAAGGCATGTGGTTAGGACATGCATATGGTGCAGAACACGGAATTGCAAAGCGCGCCTGCATATTTGGCATGCAAAACAGTATCATTGGCCTAGTCTCCACTAACCAACATTGTACGCAGGTAATATTTTGCATATGTTTAGAAAATCGAGAGACCTGAAGCCCCTCTGTTTACATATAAACCGATGAAACTATATATTGCAAGGAAAGTAGTTCTTTAAAAGAACCGATTTAATCGTATTAAGTATTACTTTATTAATTTGCATAAGACATTTTGCGATCCGATAAGCACGGTTTTCTACTCATGATACTAGGGTTAATCTTTATTCAATATACTTAACATGTACGGTGTTTGTTTATAATCATATCATGGCGGAAATAACATCATTATCAACGTCAAAATTATAATTATCTATGTAACTTGGTTGGTACATTATATGAATAATTGTCGCTACCTTAATGCAAACCTACGCAATTACAAAACGATTCAAATCATGGATTTAGTTGTAGAATTCGTCGCTGCCTCATATACAGCCAAACATCTGCTTTCATGAATGATTCACATTGGACAGTGTTGTCTTCCTGGGTCTCTACTATGAATATTGTAACATCCTAGCTATCTCACTTGGGTGGTAACAAAGTCAGGCTTCTACTCTAAGTTTACACGTAATGCATTTTACCTGACATGCAGGGATTTAAATGCATACTCATCCCAAAGGTTACCAAAAGAATCTATAGCATGCAGCTCAATAAAGGGAAGAGGTGATTGCAGGCTTGGATGGAAAATACACTCTGTATTTACCTAACAATCCAAATAAATCTAGATAATTACTGACGTTGCTTCGCTCGCTTCTCTCAATACATACGCTTCCAATATGGGAACACTTAATCATTGTTGGCATATTGTAGCGTCTTTCTCTCACTGAAAAATAATTTGAATAATTAATTAAGTTATCTATATTGTAGATGCTGGCCTTAGTGTTTTAACATTTGTATAAGTAAAAAGGTTTTAATTACTAGCGTCTAGGCAATAGCTGTATATCATTGTTCTGTCGTCGGTGTTTAGGTTCTACCTCCGCGGTGGTTTGTTTCCAGTGTTAACGTTACCATCCATAGAGACAAAAAGGGTCCAGCGTCAGCAGCTGATAAAATGTTAAACCTTCAAATTGAAGCAACCAGTCTTTCTCTTTGTGTTTAATGCTATCAACCAGCTGGTGTATAACGAGTATGGCGCACCCACACCAATTGTTTATTTCAACCCATACCTCAATTGTTTCATGTGCCCTTTGCACTCTTTCATGCTCCTGTAGACGACCGCAAACCAGATTGTATTGCCATGCAGGTGTAACCGCATACAGCTATCTATTTTCTAAGCACCGCAATTAAAGTATTAAAAGCACATTTAAAGGATGCTTCATACATTTCATCAACAATGTGAGGCTCACTTTATGCGATATGATAACCTGTACGATTGCTACAGATTTGTTTGGTGAAGATTTCCTAAAATACAGAACGCTGCATTCATTCAAACCAACATTTTTACTAGTCCATCCAGAGCAGTTTAACATCTCAATCAATCTGTCCAGTATACAGAAGTGAAACATTAGAAGTTGTCGTCGAGGAAGGTGATAATGCAAGGTGGATTATGTGCACAGCGATGAAATTTCTGCCACCTCGACTATAGCACAGAAACCTATCTCAAGTAATAGATTCCGGGTCGGAGCTGGATGTATGTCGAGGAATGTGAGGGGATACAGTATGTCCATTTATTGCGTGAACTGTGTGAGGCAAGGAATATTTCCTTGTAGTTGTGGAATGTGTGTCTAGTATTCTATCAATTAATAATCCATTCAATTAATCTGCTTTACACGTGTGGTGTGTGGCAAGGGCATCAGTTACGTTATTATCTAGTAGTACAAAGCAATGTGGCTCAGCCCATGCCACATCAGTCAACTTGAAGAAACTGATAGAGGCCATTTTGGCTTCGCTGACTATCTGATTTGCAGCAAATTATTGCATCAATGTTTGTTTTGCCATTTTAATCATGGTGCTTTTTTCATTTCCACCGTTAATTATTCGATCATTAGATGAAAAGAGCGAAGAATGTTACGTATTATTCCTGTAAAATAATGTTTTCTCTTGTCGGGGGGCTTTTGGGGTATGTAAACCCGTTTATCATTCCAAATGCATGCCTTAGTTAGTTGTGTAATTATATCTGAAATAACGGGATGAGGTGTTTTCCTGTTCTAGAGTGGTGTAATAGCAAATTTTAGTTTCTAAACAGTCAATAAAAGGATGACCACCTTAGGTACAGTTCAGAAAAATCGGTTTTCTTATACATTTTCATGCTTCTCAAACAAAAACAAGTGTAATCAACTTCATAAAGTACTCCCTGATTGGCTCGCTTTTCGTCTGAAGATGATACTTGATTTAACATAAACTACGTTTAACACTACTGCACTGCTCCAAACGCGCAATAAATAACGCTAAGTGCTGAAGTGGGTGCTTCACGGAAAAACTTTTGTTTTTCTGAATGAAAAGAATCCGCCCCCAATGAAAGTAAGATTAATTCTTTTTTTCTATATATAAGACATAGACATTAGAGCACTGCTATCTAGAGACGTATAAAGCAATGTAATGTGGCAAACATCCATTCAAGGCTTTTTTTACGACGAGAGATTATTCGCATAAACACCCGGTCAATTAATGTTAGCAGCAGTCGCTTTTGCATTTATACATATATAATGGGCCATAATCAGCAATTTCGGATGAAGACTGAGCATCAAAGACAATTATTTCCACTACAGGTCTTAGAAAAAAGCCAAGAACCTTTTACGTTTCGTCGCATTAAAGTGATATTTAAATGCTAGTGCAACCATGATATTACCGATTCGTGATACAAAAACGACAATTGGTATTTGCTATGAGAGGCATATTGTAAAATATATGCCTAGCAAATGACAGAATATAACAGTTTCAAATATTCCAGGTGCAGATGGGTATAATATATATACATAGTCGTTCTTCGTATGGTTTATCGTGTGGTGGCCTATTGTTCCTTAAACTGCATCGAAGAATATACAATTTAATTTCAATGCATCACATTACGCATGAATTACTCTCATTGACCCTGGAGACGTACGCCAATGTTAAGGTCCTCTCATTGATTATCATAAAGTGCTTAAGACGATATACGATTAACCAAATGTCATCTGCTTAACCAACTCCATACCGAGAGGCAAAAGGAGGTCATTAGTGACAGAATTATTCAACCTTAGCGTGTCGGATTTAACCACATACTTGCCTATAGCAACATTAACAATATTTCGATGGACACAATCGTGCGTTGGTATGTATGCAATTAATCTCAAAATTAAGGTAAGAAAGAAATGTTAAACATAAGGCTGATTTGCTAGTAAGCAACCGTGTGGAGCTGGAGGGTTGTTTTGTATACAGTTAAGTATTGCACAAACATGGGTTGAAATTGTGTCGTTTTGGCATCAACAACAAATGATGCTGAAGAGATTTAACAGTCCACGGGTAACGATGATCACTTCTTTTCCAGCCAATAAAAATATGCTGGCGTACAAAGTAGTGGCACATAAGTAAGTAGTTTGCTTGTTCCCTTATCAAATATTTTTTTACACACATGCTGACTGTGCGATTATACAATTCAGAATGAGTGAGTCAAAATTGATAAAGATGCTTAAAATACTGCGACACATCTATTCATTCGGCTTGGATATGCATTAGTTGTAGTGCAATGTGTCCTGGGTTTGCAACTTATTATAATCATTCATATATAGTATTAATGGGAATATTGCCTATTATATCAGCAAACTTATATCGATAATAGGACGTGACTATGAAATTAAAATCAGAAGATACGTTGTTTACATCTGATTCTTCAATCCAATCTAATGAGACTTCTAAAGAAAACATTGCGTTCTACTTTGCGATGCATTGCATGCTCAACATAAACTATCTATCCAATCTGCGACTCGCGTAAAGGTTGTCTTCTCTGTGCTTGATTTGATATGTTCTTATCCTGTGTGGATAACGGTTCAAAAAAAGATTTTTCTCAGGCAACTGACCCAAGAGCAAGCTCTGTGACATGCCCACAGTTACACTATAATCATTCTGTTAAATATGTGGGTGGAGACTTCGTTTGAATTGCTTCCGACAAAAAATCATTGGTTGTTTTCGACGACATGGCGAAACAACTATTAGTCGGAAGCATAGCATTAAACCTTCCAGTAGTATGAGCTACGTAGCTTAAATTATCTTGGCATATTATTGTATTCAATAGGATTTATGGTATCGAGCCAACATTACATTTTCGTGCGAAGAGTTGCAATGAAGGATGATCATAAGAAAATTTTAATAACCAAATCAGCAGTCATGGTAGCATTCGTTTGCTAGCAAAACTGTAAGACTTTCCATTTGCTAAACCGTTTGTACCATAGGATGTTCACGACATTGCTCAATTGATTCGTTCCCAAGGAAGCACATTTACACCATGGCACCCGATAGTTACAGCAGCGAGCGATTCCTGCATGCGGACTGACCTGTACCGTAGCATAAAGCTAAACCCAAATATCAACAACTGATCTCGGGTAAATCGATGGGAACGAGTTATCGTTCTGGTTCACTGATCGGAAACATGATTCTGATTTGTGACCATAGGTTCGGACGGGGGGGGATAGGCACGAATTTTAGTTAACTGAACATATACCGTGGTATGTTGACCTAGATATCCCACATAACATTCAGCTATTGACAAACAGTAAAAAGCTGGTAGGCAGCATCAAACTAAGGGTCAGATTATTGATTAGTCTAACTTTGCGTATATATGAACGGTTTATCTGTTCTGCGGACTTTTGATTGTTAAACATTGAATTGCACTTAAATTGCTTTGCTAATTTTACGCTTTCGGTAAAATGCGAAAACATATTACTACAGATAACGCTTCAAAAACGTTCCTTAAATGTACACAAACTGCGGTATTTTTACGGTGTTATCAAAGGCAAGCCGATATGTCACGTATGTCATAAATGTCACAATACATATACTATTTATAATGAAATTCCATTATTACTGGGTGATAGTTCTGCTAGGCCGTACATTCTGACTTGCTATGGTTTTGAGCGCAATGCTGATGCATATATGCTACGATATGGTGATAAACATTATTCAATTATTTCAGTGAACAATGGGAAATATACAACTCGGCTTACAACGCAATGCCGTAATGGCTTCGGCAAGAAAGAAGCGTGATTATCTCATGACCCCAGAGAAGCCGACATACAGCAAAGTGGCGGTGGTGACCTGAGGCAACATTGCGCCAAAAGGGATGTATGTTAACTCTGAAATTAAACAGGAAGTCTTTCTTTTAACAGGTTAATACATCCAGTGTACATGGAATTTATAGTGGTGTGTTTGCTCTATAGATACTGGCAGACACAAACTATACGTTCGCTAAGAATCTCCATATTGTCAGCGAACCATGTTGAATGCAATGAGCATGTTTGATTTGATCTGTCAAGCACACAGGTAAATCCAGTTTGTCAAAAATCACTGCAATCTTAAGCTGCACACACAATGACGTGCTTCAATGTACGTTGTCTGGGAAGCCTCTTGTGAGCAGCAGCTTTGAAGCAATAACATTTTGGTTATATTGTTTCTTGAATATGATGATTGTCTAAGTTATTCATTAATTGTCTTATCCAAATTAAGGCAATTATATTCAGTCATGATGAATTTATGTTGGATCACAGAACTTTGCCTTTACTACTATATATATATATATTGGTAAATGCATGACCCGCTAAGATGAAACCCAATTTCATGCTTTAGTGCCATTGTGATACCTGAAACGTTAGACTAAATCAGACGTCATAACGCACAGGATTACGTTAAGGTGATAATTTGATTATAATTTCAAGACTCTTTATTTTACAATCAAATATTAGTAGGCGCACATCACAATCAGTATATTGTGAGACAGATT
The DNA here is from genome assembly GCA_034190875.2 of Urechis unicinctus. Taxonomy (NCBI): domain Eukaryota; kingdom Metazoa; phylum Annelida; class Polychaeta; order Xenopneusta; family Urechidae; genus Urechis; species Urechis unicinctus. Next base: position 73,594,458 of record CM067356.1, read on the forward strand.
TCAATTACTGTGAATCGGCTTTTCACGCTAAGTACAATCCACGCCTGACACGGTTATGGTTGTCACTCTTTGCTAACTCGATTGTTGTTAATAATATCTATGGCTCTGATTAAAATTTACTAGATTTGAAATGCTTAATTAGATCACACTCTATTTTATTTGTTACCAGTCAGATGTGATCCTCTGTGTCCACATATTAAACGCAAAAAGAACATCGGCAGATGTCGGAATGAACTTGTTAGCAGCCGAAGAAGGATGCTAAGTACAAAGATGGCAGTGGAAGAGTTCGTCATGTATGCAGCTGCATCATTGACACAGCTATGCAAAAACCCTGTTAGGTCATTTGCTCTAAGTGACAAACGAATCGGAAAACATTCCGCCTTTGATTATGATATCACGTAACGAGATAAATTATATAACGCGAAAATTAACAGGTGAGTGCATAAGGTAATGTTAGTACGTACATACACACATAGGTTTATATACACAAACACACACATATATATATATATATATATATATATATATATATATATATATATATATATATATATATATATATAACACATATATATATATATATATATATATATATATATATATATATATATGTGTGTGTGTGTATATATATATATAAATATATTATATATATATATATATATATATATATATATTTATGTACATATACCTATATATACATGTCTATATATATATATATATATATATATATATATTTATTAAACATACATATATATATGTATATTTATATATATATATATATACATATGTATATATTGTGTGCGTGTGTGTGTATGCATGTATTTACGTGTATGTATGTATGTATGCATATATAATTGTGTATACGTATATTTATAAATAAATATATATGTATATACATGAATGTACGTACGAATGTGTGTGCATATACGCATGTATGTATAAATGTATGTGAGTACAACGCAGATACAAGTACTGAACGTTAAAGGTCACTGTAGTACATTACACATGTTATATCCTATTGATGTTAATCCGCTGCCGCCAGTCCACGTTATATTTTTTACCATGTCACCTTCCCTAATTACAAAGAGGCATTGTTAATGCAGGCTAATGCCGTGGCATATTTCTTATATAATGCTAAGAGGTTTGAGCGATTGAGACATGTCTGACTGTACATATAACATGCGTGCAAGAACCCAGGCCAACGTACCTAGCGCATAGTACATTACAGTCTATGCACAACTAATGTTTGTTTAGTCAGTATTCATTAATAGGTCGTTATATAACTCTTCAAATGTAAATGTTAAGTTACATCATTCATATAACAGCTAAAAACGTAGGAACTATACTGCTTGCAAATTGTCTCTACCATTAAAACAAATATAGAGGACAGATATCAGAGCATCCTGCGAATAGAATGCTGCTCAAATGCACTCATTGTCCAGAATTTTTCTGCTGTTTCATGGAGTATTTGCACTATGGAGTACCCATAGTCTCTTTACCGTGCATCCCATGGTATCTGATTTTCCATACATATATATTCAATGGACTCTTCCATTATGTTAACGAACGAATTTACGATGTTTACTGTTTGCAAAATATCCGCTCGTTTACAATAAATATCAATGGTTCTTAATTATTCAATCTTCCATGCAGATGCTGATCTTCACAAATTTTAATAGCACTATGGTGGGTTTTAAACAGCTTCTAGTCGTAATATCCCGCTCTCAGTATTCAGGTGGCACATCAGTAGTGGGTTCCTGTGAGAGTACCATCCATCACCATTAAAACCTCAAGCACAGATTCAGCAGCATATAAGAGTAAAAGACTTTGAATGAAGGATTATCCGCAATTCAACCACTCACTGCGCCGACCTTGTAGCACTAGCACCATACCTTTGGTCAGCGTAATGATAACCAATCCTTGATATGAAAGCATTGCATGTATTATATTTCTACATGATGGTTAATAATGTGGTTAGGTGTAATAGCATTGGAAATGCACGTGAACAGTATTAAACGTAAGTAAAATATAGTGTGGTGTTTGCGTTCCTGTATACATTCTCCCAAGCGGTAATATATTTTTAAATGCATTTTTGATTTGCCAGAGCTGTACGTCTGATATGAGTCAATCTACGTTAATCATGCAAGGTAACTTTGTTAAAGCCGACAAATTTATTTATTTTGGTTTGATCATAATTGTGATAGTACAATTAGGACAGCGTTAAGTAAGGGGGTTACAACCCTGCTGCTATAGGTTACTATTAAATGTATCCCAGATGATCGAAACTTCCCAAATGATTAACTACATGCTGATTAACTATTAACTACATGCTGCGCTGCGCAAACCAACAAGTGCCATTAAAACAATACCTCCGCTTGCTGCAGTGGAATTGCAGCTGTCAATTGCAGTTGATGTGGCTCAGTAATAAGTAAAACAACGTGTTGTAATAGCCGCACCACCCACATAACTTAGGTAGAAATTGACAAAAGCAAAGGACATTAATGAGGTTAATGATATCTACATTTTACCGTATCACATTCAATTATAGCACATACGGATTCCGCATTAGTGCGATCTACTGTATGCAGCAAAATATCAATTACAGGGGACAATGCTTTTCTAAGAATATATTCCGATTATTCCATATTCCCCTTGCTTGAATATAGCGTTCAATAACCCCAAAATAAGTTTGCCTAAGGAAATCATCTACGTATTTTTGCAGTCTCCAATCCTTAATATTGGATTCATCTTAAGTCGCACCACATCCATTTTTGGCTTATTGTAAAGTTTCGATACCGTACATGTGATGTTTCAAGCAAATGAGTAATCTGTACTTAACCATATTTCAGGTGTAAAAAATATGTGTAATGGTTAAAACGAAATTGCCTTTTTTAAGTTTGGAGTATTATGTATGCAATGATGTTTGTCCATGAGCTAATGTCAGTCTCAAAACAAGATCGGGTTTCAGCTGCCGATAACCATTGTAAATGGTTGCCTGTAACACCCATGGGTTGTCGCCTGCTGTGTAAGAAGAACAATGTGTTGCCTTAATTGTCCCATAAAACAGTTATCATCTGCACTGAAGTTCCTTGCTGTGGCCTCCACATTATACAGACGCGAACGCTCTGCATTCAATCTGCGTACCTAATGTCGATTGTAACCGCTACTTTATCTGCTAAGTGAAGATGATGATGTACGGAGACTATTGGCGTCTGGTCGTGAGCTATTTGCAGAAAGAACAACTGCTCTCTTGCATTCTAGTCCCTTTACTGATCACTATACTTCCCATGCGAGTGTGATTTGCTTTTATTTTGAGTAATTTATATTTCTATCTGTTATGTAAGAAATAGCAGATAATGTAGATTGTAGGTCTAAGGACTTGCCGTGAGTTTACTGTAGTGCACTTCCAACAGATTGATCAGAAAGAGCCTAATGCAGGTATCAGCAGAACCACATAACAAGTAGCTGTACAGCTGGACATTTGTGTTATTAAATGCATGATGAATTCATGCATCATATCAGGGGTCCAACCCGACGCTTGTTGAAGAGCCAATATCTTGCTGCTGTATAAATAAATATTTGTAGATTTTAAAATAGCTGGGAATTGGCCACCGACGAAACATGAATGTACTATTGTTGACGGATTGCGTGTCTACATAATCCTCATCAACGGTCCATGTTACAAAAAAAAATCTGAATAGGGTTTGCTTTTTGCAAGCCATACAAGGATGTATATGATTTGCGTTGCCTTCCAGTTTTGATAGCGGATGAATATAAAGGAATATGGTCTAAACGCATATGTTTTGCAGCACTCTTAAACAGGAGGTTACTTACGTTGTTATTTTTAAAGCTAACGAGATCAATGCATTTATTGTATGTCAAATCACAGCAAAGGGAGCGAGTGGAGGTAAATGAGACCTATGGTAACTCTGTCCATATATCTGTATGTGACCCTTTTGACTGTCAGAATATTGTTTATTCGTAACCGTGCAATTCGCAGATAGACACCTTGTCTTATACAAAGTGTGTGACAGAGACAACATTCAGAAACAAAACCCAGATGCAAAAGTGTAATGACGCAGCGGTTATCGAGAACGCCCACCGCGGGCATCCGGCATATTTCAAGAAAAAAAACCGCCTCCCGTGCCACGTGCTCTTGCACAATTCAAGGAAACCTGCACATGGAGGCTTGCTAGACCACCTCGGAGTCAAATTTTAAAGTGTGTAGTGAACTACCGTCTCCACCGGGCGGAAGAAGAAGACATGGCTAAAGTAGGCCCATACCTAATGAAGACGAAGTGGGGCAAATTTGCCGAGTACGTGCGTCCAATGGTTGGTATAGACAGGTAACTAATCCGCTCCACGTCACGTGTATCGAGCATGAGAGCATCACTGTATTACTTATGCAAAAACAAAAGCCGTTATATCGGTCGTAACAAACATCGCCAAACTGAGGGTTCGCTCTTTTACGGAACAAAGTGCCCTTTGCGTTCGCCATAATGTTCCCACATAATAGTATTATACAACTGTTTTTTGGCTGTTTATTCCTGTTATGGATCTAATTCGATTTTCATTCCAATTGGCAACAGTTACAGAATCGGATCTCCAAGATATTCTCAAAACCTCATGCCAGAATTCAGTATCAGCCGACACATATTGCTTCTACAGATTACTGTGCTGAATAACCTAATGCACGTTTGTGATATATTTACGGGCCCACAGGTGATTAGTTTTCTTCGATGGATCTGTCATTGAGAAGGAAATGCACATTCATTCTTCTAAATGATATAGTTGTTCTAGTGTACTACCATGCATTCTTCGCTTACTACCGTGATTGCGCTGACCCAATGTATACGACCATCAACGACACTATAGGACACCCCCTTGCACACTTAAAGACGACTATCACATGGTATCATGCCGATCAACCAGGTTTGTTTTGGTCTGATAAATGCATGCACACCTTTAGGTTACAGCGAATCCCTAGAATAATTCGGAGCATTGCATTAATTATGACTACGCTAGAAGATCTATCCATGGCTTGTTAGAGCTTATTGACTAAAAAGTAATAATGAGCGCCTTCTGATGTAGACTACAATACTTCCGCACAGCCCGAGTGTTGATCAATTTAATGAGCTATCCTCGGTCGCGGACGTAATCTCTCATACATGCATGATGACCTTAGACTGGGGTTTGTATAGAGCAAGTCACTTTTTTGTGACGACAAGAACATGGAGCCCGGAAAATGCAATACTTTGGGGACGCTTTTTTGTCTTGCTTTTCGTAGCCGCATAAAACAATGCATTAGCTTGCCTTGCCACTTATAGCACCCTATATAAATTAGCAATCAACAACAAATTAAATCGGAGGGTTATTCTACGATAACAAACCTCCGCCTCTAGATGTTGATCTGCATTTACGACTGACCAAACAAATAGAACATCAAATATGTACAAATAATGACTTATATAGAAATCAAATCAACCTCCGCAAACAGTTCCTGTGATATGAAATGGCAATACAGTTCCGTCTTTCAACTGCAAACTTTGTGGTGTCTTGAACGGGTGTAACAAGCGCATTAGGATAAAGCAGACGTTTGATGAATAACGTTTGCGCACAGTTTGATAGCAAATGGACAGCAAATGGACAGCAAACGGACAGCAAATGGTCAGCATATGGACAGCTAATGGACAGCTAAATGGACAGCAAATGGACGGCAAATGGACTGCAAATAGACAGCAAAAATCAAATAATTATTAAAATGTGACTACTCATATATATTTGCATTTTCCCAAATCATATTCAGAGCATTTAGTTGTTTTAAATGACGATATTCACGGATCCATTGGGTAAGGAAGGAAGGACGTAACTCGTTTGAAGATTCCATCCAATAGATACTAAGTGATGATAGGCATTAGCAATTGTCGAGCCGCCATCTTAACTGTTATATATTTTCGCAAGACCTTTTACACCTTGCACATCAGCTCCAAATAAAGATAAGATGAATACGTTTATCCGTATACAGGACATATAGATGCCAATACTCTTATTCACAGAGTTATAAAACAAACGTTATGTGGCAAGTAGCCATTTGTGGCTCTTTTCCAATACATCAGTATAGGTCAAGACTTAATGTAGTCGGTGTAGCATTAATACATATTTATGTAGCCCGTTCATCCGTGCTTAAGCAAGCGTAATTGAAAGCTGATACTAGACGACAACAGTATGTATTAAATAGCCTAGGCCATAGTTAATATCGTTTCCAATAGCGCGGGTTAATGTCCAACCCCACTGGTCAAGATAGATTGAAGGGTAACTTCAGCAAACCAACACGTTATTTGATTTTAGAATTGTGGTGCAGAATAGAGAGGGTATACGCTCTGAGAGTCAGCTTTTGGCTGATCACGCAAGGGGTTCAACGGCTAGAAATGATTCCGTCGGTAGTGCAGCCGATACAAAAAACACTGACTTAATAGTCTAACATGTAGTAGTTGCCTCGCTGAAATATCATAGGCTCAGTTGCCGACTGACAACATATTCGTTTCCGATTAAATTTCCTAGTCCCCAATTTATGATTATACAGAGCCGTGACGGTTTTAAACAATTGACTATTCATATTGAGCGAAGGGTAAATGCACGGTTATACAGGAATGTTAACAGCGAATGACCTTATATATAATCAGCTTAAGCGCTATACGTTTATAGGGCAGGTAATGTACTCTTACTCTCCCTGTATATACTATCCAATATCTTCAATCTTATCTGACAAATGGCGGGTTACCTCATTAGCCGCTGCTCAGAATGATCGATCTGTCAAATTTTCGAACCACGTTAAGTTTTGTTCTGCAGCATTTCGAAGTATTTTAGTGGTATGTGTTGTGCTGAACGAATTGAAGCTGGTGTTTTGAGTTATTTTGCACCTCGTTCAAATCACACATGCAGGTATTGTAACAAGATCACATAATCGTACTTGTAAAAGTGTTGAAATTATATTTTTTTGCAAGAGTCGTTCAGTAACCAACATTAATTTTAGCTCGTACTTGTAAAAGTGTTGCAGTATATGGTGACAAATATATCTCTCTTTCAAAACACCAAACCAACTGCCACAGTATTATATGCTAGGTGCAAAAACTTAAAGCCCAGTTTGCTACCAATCTCAAAATGTCTATCTTATACAGCTATTGTTTTGTTGTGAGATGAACTCAGTTGGATACCGCCAAATGCCATCTTAACCGCTTATGAATGTTTGAACAAATATAAATCTTGTAGTATAAATACTGTAAGTCAGTCTTAGTGTTTCAACTGTCAGTGCCTAAAGACGTTGCATTACCTTATTTATCCGTTTTTTAAGTTGTGGAACCTTTCAAACTATCATGTTTACCATATGCCATAATCGGATCAGCGGCCAAGCCACAGCGATACCATATAGAGGTCTGACAATGACGCTTCGAATGATTATTCCTGTATGGAAGGGGCATAAATCACGTTTATTGAGCAACTAAGTGACAATTTACCACCGTTATGTATCTTAATAGCTCGTAACTAAGATGGAAGCCCCGCCACATTGGTCAATCGGAGGTAAATGTTACAGGCCATTTTTGATTACTAATATTCGGAAGCGCAACTATTTGTTTAGAATTATTGCATCAACATGTACATATATAAATATATATTTAACCAATGGGGTAGCTCCTGCTTGTAGGGCAGCAGCGCTACCAGCCCTAGACATATCTACCAGAAAGACCAACACTCTGCCACAGGCCAAAATAGGATAGTGTAAGAGTCATCACGAGTCGCCGTGCGCAGGGATGGCAGCCCTAGAGGATCAAGAGATGGATAAGTTAGGCTCGGTATCATGTCTTGACGGAGGCATGATGCCCGGTTCTAGTGTGACCTTAAGTACTTAAACTGGGACAAAGCAGGTTCAGCATTGTAGATTATTCACGCTAAAGCGTCGAGCAGCATCTGGTAGTGCATGATAAGCCTCATGAAGCCTGTAATTTGCCCAGCAGCAATTATCCCAGTGATAAATGACCCATTTCTTATAGTGAACAAGGATCAAGGTCTACATCCTAGACAGTCTTAAAGGCACAATCAGACAGAAAAAATTGAAGGGTTTCACGATACCGGTCAGCCAATCCACTGCACTAATAAAATAACCTGTGTGACGGTGAGAGACAAAACTATGTATTTTCCACCCCGCTCACGTCCTGTCACGTACTTTATTTATAATACGCCTATGCAATTAATAAATAAATGATGCTCTGCCTTAGAATGTCTGATGTTGTTCCGAAGGCGTGTAAGAGGATGACAATATATAAAACACTGCCGCAGTAAGGCATGCGTGAGTCATGCTTGAAAATAACAAATCGGAAAAAGTATGGACTGCCTTTTGTACCGGCTTACGAAGTGATAGACAACCTTAATATAAGTACCATTGCCTTCATCAATCATTCTTGCTTTCGATCAAAATACGATATTTAAGTTATTGCATTGTATTCAATATTTTAGTTGATCGCTTCTATAATCGACGAGGCAGTATTTAACTGTGCACACTTCAAGATTGCTACATTGCCTATGCACATTTCATGAGAATCCTGATGCTATACACCCTAGTAACATCTGAAAACTATCGTACTAAACTAACTGGTGGCATTGCATTAATGATCACTTGTTATAAATGTGACAACAATGGTCATAGTTGCGGTTTTGAAACAAGTCGCCCGAGCATTTCCTTACATATATGATTCATTAATACATTATATTCAAGTATTTTAAAAATCCATTATTTGCAAATCAACCGTCAAGGCATTTGCCAACAAATGAGAATCACAGCCAAATCGTATCTAATGGGAATGTAAAAGCGTAGGTGCATACAAGCCATGATCAGTTAGACGTTTAAAATGATTCATCATAGCGTTACATTTATAGATAATCTAATTATTTTTCCTTTACGACGTCCGGTACTGTCTGAGTGTAAATTCTGAACATATTTCCATATACATCCTCGATCATAGCAGACTAACTGGTTAAAATATGAATTTTCAGGAGTGAACAGACCGGTATTTTTTGCAGCATAGATTTATAGCGATCTGATTATAATGTCATTAAAAAACATTATTATACTATGTAGGTACCATGAAACACACTTGCGTTTGTGTGCTGTTAAACGTTATACTTGCATTAACTTTTGTTGGGTTCATGATCAACAAGCAGTAGTAGTGGAGACCGCTAAATTAACAACGTCTCATCTTTGTTTGACATCTTGTTAGAGCTAATAAACTTGTTAAAGAATCATATGTCCTTCTATCGTACCAATTTGAGCCTAGCTGACGAACAAATTAGGTTCCACATTTTGTCAGGTACGACAAAAAGAGATTCATGCGTTGCAATACGTTTGGCGGAACAGTCGTCATGCAGCTCTTTGTTTGTTAAACATATTTGTCAAATGTATTAGATGGTATTTTTAAAAACACAAATTAGATTTGAATGGCATTTCAATAAACGTTAATCTCACGGACGTCTGTTTGTAAAATAAAATGCTTTAGGTGAACAGTTATGTCAAGGTGTATCCCTTGCTCGCCATAAAAATAGACGTTGATAATATTTTAATATGGTTTATTTCAATACGATGCACATATGTTCTAAGACAGAAATGTATGCCTTGTAAAGCATAATTAAATATTGAGATATGATGAAATATTTATAATATGAATCAACAAGCAGAATAGCGACTGCGTATAATACTTTTTGTTATGGAGGTTAAAACCCATGGGAACTGAGTTTACATGACAGATGTTTATGTGAACCTGTGTGATCTGTTTAGCGTACCAAGAATCCAAATGTTTTTGTTGTGTGCTTATCAACAGCGCCAATTATCCTAAGGAATCACCAGTTTCCATAATATACACGTCTTTATACTTTTTTAAGCATATTTTATATGTATGCGGCTTTCGGGTGCAGACCTGCTGGTATTTGGCCGTAGCGACCATGCCGTTGTCTGTGGTATACGTACTGCTCACCTTACATATGACATAAACCATGTGGGTAAACTGCCAGTCCCACCTATGCATGCCTCGGAGTGGTAGCCTGTGTATACATTCTCGGTTTCACATTCACAAGTAAAGATAACTATGTTTTCTGTAGATAGTCATTGCAAGGCATCTAAGTATAATATAAACTGTGGCTCCTCTTCGTTGTTGGTGGAAATATATGGAAATAATAATTATTAAATCGGATCAATCATCGTGTTGATCATCGCCAACGACATGTCATGCGTCAATGATAATATATCGACCTTGTCGGAGGTGTGCTATCATGTATTACTCTCGGCTTGTATAAGTGTTCTACAAGAAGGCCGCAGGTTGTTTGTGGGAGCATTACCACACCGAAGGATAACTTAACCGTGAGGCATGCATGTAATTAATCTATAGAACAACAAGCCTCGAGCCATGCTGATGAGTCCATTGAACTCGTCGGATTGACAACATAATGTTATAAATAAGGGGACGCTAACACATGTTTGGCGCAATATTCTCGTTAAAACCGATATTAGTAACCAGTACATGCCTCTGATTGATCATCCAAGCCAGCAAGCCATTCGTTACAATCTCCCCTGAGCCTATGCGTGGATGCTGTCGGTATATTATACTCTTGAGTACAGCTGGATGCAGACTGACGCCACAACCTGAATTGTTAACACGCTAAATTGCCGCAGTTGTACTCCTCTACCTCGAATATAAACGTAACAGTCGATTCATATCAAATGGGTATACATTGTAGCTGTCAATAAAATATAAATGATAACCCGCATATTGCTTTAAGCAAACTACTCATTTGTTACGGTCTCCCCGGTTCCTATTCGTTGATATTGTCGATATGTTTTACTTTTGAGTTAAACCTGATGCAGTCGGACGCATAGAACTAATTTATTAACAAGTTAAGCTGTGGCTACCGCGGTTAAACTCCTCTATTTTGATTACAAAAGAAGCAGTGGAGCCAGAAACGACTAGTCAACAATTCGTACTGTAGCGTAACCATTTGATCTATACCATTTATGTATTTGCATGCCACGTCAATTACTCAAATGATAAGATAAGCATACTTCGTAATATCAGGAAAAGCATCCCCAAGATGCCTTTGTGCAGATTCACTCGAGAATATAACGTCTTCATTCACAGCTATTAATCACTGTAATTAATAGGAGACATAGAGATATTCGAAAATAGTTATGCCACGAGATACCTGATGTTTCTATGTAAGACATTTGTATAATCGGGAAAGGATGATTCTCTCGGTTTCAGTGAAACTATAACTGATACTTTCCTTTCTCAGACCAGATCATCCGGATGTGAGAATGTGTTTTTATATCCCGATTGCATGGGGCAGGACAACCGCTAATATAAATGGAGAGTAGGCATCAACCATTCATAATATTTTGTCCGGAAGAAACTACCTCAGGGCAGCTAAATCTCTCTGTTATTATACATAGCGATATTAACAAATAACGCCTCGGGTTACTCAGCCACGCATTTACTGCGTCATAATATCGAAACAGGTCATATATCGTAAATAATAAATTCTGGCTTGACGTTGATGAGATTCGAAAATATGTCGGTTGCAACAGCATCAATCTGCTGTAGTATCTTCATAAGAAGCACGTGATACAAAGCTATATTATTACCCCCTCTCCCGCCACACTCACGCAGTCAAGCGTTGTAAAATAGTATCAAGTGTGTCAGCAGTTAATGCTATTCTTGACGTTGATATATGATCACTTTTTGAAATATTATCATCAATTTGCTGAACTTTAGAAACAATGACAACCCAACGACAACAGTGCCAACGTCCTACTTATTCATCATATTCATTTTTATGATCTGCTGAACGCCTCATTTGCATATAATGGTCTGTTACCATCTAAACTCATATATTATCGTTGGAGTACAAACACCAAGCAAATCCGAAAGAGACGGTATTATTCGGGTTTAACGTCACTTTTAACAACGAGGTGATATCGCGGCGGTGACAGTTGTGGATGATTTTGATGCTTTGACAACTCCCCTGAAGTAACAGCACCCACTTAGCACAAGCCTGGACTTGGCTGCCAACCCCCAACTTCTGGTCAAACGCGATGCTATTGAGCTACCGGTATGGGTGCATCCCCCTTTCAGAGATAGGACCGGTTTAGCATAAATCATCTAAGTTACGGGAAGCCAGTCAGGGTTTAATATTTTATTTTCACACTTGAAATTAAACTCTCAATCTGCGAGTCGAAAGGTGACATAGTTTACCACAAGAATTAATCCCGACAAGAGAGGCGAAAATGCATACATTATTTTACGGGAATGTTTTTCTATATTTGCAACGTACGTCTAACAGCCAACATAAGGGAATAACTACATATCGGCAAATAGGCAGACAGGGAAACCCACCAGCAAACAAGGTTTCAGATTAGCAGAGCAGCATACAAACATACAAAACACCAGGCATTCCATGAGCAATTGACATGTAAAGCATATTAGATAAAGAATTGCTTTGATCCCTGCCGTTAAGCAATCTGCTAATATCAATTGATAGGATACCTGACACACTCCCACAAGTACGCATGCATAAATCAGAAATCGAGATTAATGTGAAAATATTCTTTGCCTCACTCAGGGCTCGTACTTAATGGCCATATTGCATCCCCTCACATTCCTCGACCTAGCTAGAGCTCCGACCCGGAATATAACCTTGTTCGACGACACCTCTTAATGTTTCACTTCGTGAAATGTGCAAGCATATTTGTTTACAAGAACAGATAAATATTAAATGCAATGCAAACATGGTTCTTTGAAGGATTATTTACCTTGAAGTAGCATAGTGTGGCACGAATATATGAAGCATGAAGAGCTATAAATATGTCTATCATTTGCAGTGTGACAGAGTTGCTTTGCTAGCAATTTCACGGTTCTCATGGCACCATTTCTCTTAAGGTGCACCGTCGCATTAGTCAAAAGTGTAATTGTCTGGATATTTCTGTGTACTAAAAACGTCCATGCGGTTTGTAATATATACTCACCAAGCCAACGTTTATTCTACTAACTAACAGAGATTAAAAAAGGAAGAAGAAAACCGAAGTGAATATAATTTGACCATTGATTTCGATGTCTATTTTGATAATACTACATTTTTCTTAACTTAGACTAATAGCCTCTCCCAGCTGCTATTTTACCGTCGTAAACAAGTATGGACAGCCTAAATGTGGTACGAACGACAATTGCTGACACAGCGTGTTCATCAGAATCTTTTGGTGGACACTGGAATGCGCCTCATCTAATTGACAGTAGCATAAAAAGTACAGAGAGCACATAGAACAGTGTAGATATGGGTTGAAACAAACAGTTGGTTTGGCTGCACCGTACTTGTTTTTTCACCAGTTGGGTGTATGCATCAGACGCCATGAGAACGAATGCTTGTGTCGAACTAAAGGTATATTTTTTTGGAACAGCTGCTGACACTGGACATTTTTCATTTTTTATCGTGATGGATGGAAACATTAACTTGGGAAACAAATCATTGCAGAGATAGAGCCTACGCACCGACAGCTGAACACTGGTATGTCAGCATTTCCTAGACGCTAGTATTTAAACCTTTATTACCTAAACAAATGTTAAAAACTAGGAACAGTATCTACAATACAGATTGCTAAATTATTCAAATTATTATTATTTAATGAGAGAAAAACGCAAAAGGTGCAGAAATGTATTATCTTGCGCCATTAACACAATTATATATTAAATAACACATCCATATCGATTTGGAGCATATCTGTAAAACACCTACGCATTTCATTTCTTTCGTAGAACCAGAAGCATGCATAAATTTAAGCAAAAACATATCTCCGTCCATCAGTAAATCTATCCATCAACCTATAAAGAAACAGTCACTGTTATTTAAACATTTCCATGTATACAACCATTGATGTACTCAGCTTTAGACAACAATAGATAAAAAGTATGAGTCGAACAGAGCAGTGATGGTGGTCCTGAAGGATCAAGAGATGAGGTAGTCCATCTCGGGATTACGTCATGACTGAGAACCCTGACGCACTTCTATTTGGGAGGCAGGTCCATTAAGATGACTGAATTGCTCATACACATTTAATGAACATCAAATTTGCTAATATGCTGCCTATCGGTTCCGACGTTAAGAAGAACTAGTGTCTCATCATTATTCTTCTGAAAGCTGAGAACACTAATAAACTTTTATGCTGACATATTCTATCAAAATATTCGCCGTTTTCGAATGTCGAGAAGAAATTTGTTGGTTTACGCTGACAACTTTAGATATAAGTTAAATCGCTCAAAAATCGAATGATATCGATTTGATAGCAATAGAAATTGGGTCAATAGTAGTCATGGACAGCTCAAATCAAATTTTGAAGTTTTATGGATGTCGATGACGTCACTTCAGGTTCGAAACTCATTTTATCTACAGGGGGATAGAAATCGGAGGTTAACGTGGCGTAACTCCGCGTCGTAAATGGTCGTATCGCAGTAATATTTTCTATCAAGGGTAGTCCATTCTATTCTGAACAAATAACTGATCCATATATTTATAAATTAGCAATCTGTTTTGTAAAATATGAGGATGGCACAAAATTTAACAGAGTTGATTAGCTATATTTTTGACAAATAATGGCGCTATGATTTATTTCAGACCTCATTTACAATTCTATCATCATAAATGTTCTTTTTGCTTTCACGGGTCAGGTATGGAAAGCCGAAGTAAAATTGAATTGAAATTAGGATAACCACTATGAATTCCAAGGATTGAACAGTTTAAGCGTCATACAGGGGGTGTTTTGTTACGTTTAACGTTGGTTAGATTCTTAATAAATATTTAAGTTTATTTGTCTCGTGATAGAGATTGAAATTTATAATTAATTTTTGAAATTATGTTTTCAGATGGAATGTGTGATTGACCATTGTATTCCTTGAAAATGATTCGATTTTACATATAGCTAATTATAAGATTTCCTTGACGATAAGGGTTATGATGATAATATCGACTGCAATGCATGTATGTTGCAAACCTACAGTGTGTATGCACGTATGTATGTATGCATGTATGCATGTATGTATGTATGTATGTATGTATGTATGTATGTATGTATGTATGTATGTATGTATGTATGTATGTATGTATGTATGTATGTATGTATGTATGTATGTATGTATGTATGTATGTATGTATGTATCTTTGTATGTATGTTTGTAAAAAAAATGATCCGCGATGTAGTCCGCAATTTTTGAAATATTTGAATTCTTTTTTCTTCAATCATTTTTTACTTTGTTTTCTCTTGACCTGAAACTAATGTGCAAGATCTTCGAATAGGTCAAAAACTAGTATCTCGGATTGTTACATAATTTTCGTTATTGTGTAGCTCATTGCACTTGCAAAATTTTTCTGAATATATGTGGACATTGAACCGGCAGTTATCCCTGGCACCAAAGGTCGAAAAATCGTGGTATCGGTCCGACTGACAACATAGGTTTCATGAATATTTTGAGCCCTATAAAACCGTTAATACATTACCGATGGTAACAAAAATGGTTCACATGTCGAATCTTTAGATTTCATGAATGTCGATGACGTCACTTCCGGGGACCAACGTTCATTTCTAAATACGTCCATGCTTTAGAATTCGCTTTTTCTGCATAGATATTATTGTTAATTATGCATCGTTATGAAAATTATAGCAGGTCGAAAATATCTGGTAGCCAAAATCTCTAAACTTTCTTCACTAACTATCGTCTGATCTTAAAAAAAGTAACATTTTATAAAAGTTGATACAATTACAAAACTTGTAAATGACATATGCTATTAAAATATTTGTCATTTTTATAATGCGATGAGTTAAAAGACCAATTTCACGCAGTCAATTTTCGTCAAATGTCCGATTGCTAATACAATAGTAAATATCCGTGCAATAGTAAAAAAAGTTAGCTCAGTTTTTGACATAAGCAGCGATAATTTAATCCGGAAATTATATTGATATCAGTTGTCTCATTTCCGGTTTCGAACGAATCTAAACTAAAACGGGACTGAAATCTGAAGTTGTCGCGTCGTTGGTACGTTGTGAATGACCGTATCGTGAATTGGTTTAAACTCGAAGGAAGCCCATTCAAATCTGAACATAATATTGTGTCTATATCAATGATAGATAACTTTCAGTTTTCTCATTAAGTAGACAGGTGCAGCAGGTGTCACTTCTGCTTGCTCTTTACTGGACTTATCGTGCTGAACAAAGGGCCGCTTCCGCTGTCTGATCGCCTGATGGGGCGCCAACAAGTATGGCATTCAGCGGTACAATTCAATAAACTCAGTTTTTCCTTGGGTGAGCCAAATCATTTTCTAAATGTCGTGGTCCCGGCCAGCATGATTTCTTTAATAAATTTGATTGCTTATTAAATCACCAATACACATGCGACGGTCATCAACATTGGTTGTATTGTGCTGACTTTCTCACTCACTAACTAGATGCCTGAGTCAATCGCTTATTCACTCAACGACTAGCTGACACACTCCGAATCACTTGCGCGCTGATTTACTCACTACTCATTCAATCCGCTCTCACATATGTATTCACGCATCTTATCATCCAGCTCCCCGAATGACTCGACACACACACCCACACTCTCCGGCACTCATCCTAGGTGCCTAAACACACTGACGGATTCACTTACTCGCTCACTAATTGACTCATTCCCTCGCTCACCGACTTCCTCACTGACTGACTCTCACTCACTCAACCGCTCGTTCACCTACTCTCGCACTAGCTCACTATCTTACTGACTTCCGCACTCTGTCACGTGCTGTAAAATAGGCGATGAACAAGAAGAAACAAGCCAATCCTTGAGATAGTTCGTTGTCGGCAGAAAATCTTTGTGTGAATGATTGGAATTGTTCTTTAAATAACATTTATCAATTGTTTTATTCAGGGAAAATAAACAGTGTTGTTCGAGTGACAGAGACGTCTCTATAAGAGCATGTTGCTCTAAAAACGAGTCAATAACTGTATTCATATTAATCCACTTGGATACTACAACAACATGTGGCGGCAGTAACGACAGGCTTACCTGCGAAGATACGATAAGAGGAGGTGGCGGTAACGGCAGGATTACCTGCGAAGATACGATATGAGGAGGTGGCGGTAACGACAGGCTTACCTGCGAAGATACGTTAACATGTGGGAGCAGTAACGACAGGCTTACCTGCGAAGATACGATAAGAGGAGGTGGCAGTAACGGCAGGATTACCTGCGAAGATACGATAAGAGGAGGTGGCAGTAACGACAGGCTTACCTGCGAAGATACGATAAGAGGAGGTGGCGGTAACGGCAGGATTACCTGCGAAGACACGTTAACAGGGGGCGACGGTGACGGCAGGCTTACCTAAGAAGATAAGTTAACAGGAGGCGGCGGTATTGGCAGGCTTAACCGCGAAGATACGTTAACAAGAGGCGGCGGTAACGTCAGACTTACCTGCAAAGATACGTTACAGGAGGCGGGGGTAACAGCAGACTTACCTGCTAAGATATGTTAGAAAGAGTCAGCGGTAACGGCAGACTTACCTGCGAAGATACGTTAACAGGAGGCGGTGGTAACGGCAGGCTTACCTGCAAAGATACGTTAACAGGAGGCGGCGGTAACGACCGGCTAACTTGGGAAGATGCGTTAACCGCAGGCTTACCTGGGAAAAAAAGTTAGAATGCACAAGAAGGGGACGCCAGGCGCCTCATGAGACGATGGAATGCAGTCATTGGAACATTAACAGCCATATGATTGAGCACTTTACAGATTGAATCATGTGACGCTTTCCACTATATCATGTTAAATGGATCAAAGCCGTGAACGGTAATATCTAACGTACGCTTTTAAACGTCAACTTCAGGTCAACTTCGATATAATGACAATGTAAGCTTTACATACCTTAATATCGTATAAATCCAGCAGGAATGTAAGCCGCCATCTCATGTCACGTAAACCCAGTTGATGCAAACCTCAACCTTAACAACCAGTGAATGCTGGGGGTATTGAAATATAGCTGTAGTGCGCGGCCCGTCCTGTGGTGGGTGTGTGCGTATAAGCTAGTGAGTGAGGCAACTAGTTTGTGCGCGTTGATGAATGAGGGTGCCATTTTGTGCGTAATCGTCAGTGAGTGACTTTTTGCCTGTTAGTGAAAGTGTAAATAAGTTAGTGAGTTTGTGCATGGTAGTGAGTGAATAAGTGAGTTCGAGAATTAGTGCGTGCGTGCGTGTAAGTGAGTGAGTGAGTGAGTTGGGGCGTACTAGTGAGTGAGTGAGTGAGTGAGTGAGAGAGCGAAGTGAGTTTGTGCATGTTAGGTAATGAGCGAGTGCATACGTGTAGGTGAGTAAGTGAGTTTGTGCTTGTAAGTGAGTGAAAGAGTGAGTCAGTGAGTGTGTGCGTGTTAGTGAGTGAGTAAGTGAGTTCCCGTGTATTAGTGAGTGAGTGAGTGAGCTGGTGAGTGTGTGCGTTTTAGTGAGTTAGTGAGTGTGTGTGTGTATTAGTGAGTAAGTGAGTGATTGAATGTGTGAGTAAGTGAGTGTGTGCGTGATAGTGATTCAGTAAGTGAGTTTGTGAGTGCGTGGAAGTGACAAAGTGAGAGTGTGTGCGTGTTATTGAGTGTGTGCGTGAGTGCGTGCGAGTTGGTGAGTTTGTGCATGTTTGTGATTTAGTGAGTTTGTGCGTGATATTGAGTGAGTGGGTGAGTATGTGCGTTAAGTGAATGAATGAGTTTGTGTGTGTTAGTGAGTGAGTGAGTTTGTACGTGTTAGTGTTGGAGTGGGTGAGTGAGTAGTTGAGTGAGTGAGTAAGCGAGTGAGTGAGTGCGTGAATGGGTGAGTGTGTGAATAAGGGAGTGAGTTAATTTGATCAAAAGGGTGAGTGAATGATGGAGTACGCTAGAGGTTGATTGACTAGCGCGTTGGTGAGTGGATTGAGGAGAGAGTGAATGTCGTTATGCGGGAGGGGATCAGTGAATGTCGTAAAGCGGGAAGGGATCCGTGTATGTCGTAAAGCGGGAGGGGATCAGTGAATGTCGTAAAGCGGGAGGGGATCAGTGAATGTCGTAAAGCGGGAAGGGATCCGTGAATGTCGTAAAGCGGGAAGGGGATCAGTGAATGTCGTAATGTTGGAGGGGATCAGTGAATGTCGTAATGCGGGAGGGGATCAGTGAATGTCGTAATGCGGGAGGGGATCAGTGAATGTCGTAATGCGGGAGGGGATCAGTGAATGTCGTAATGCGGGAGGGGAACTGTGAATGTCGTAATGTGCGAGGGGATCAGTGAATGTCGTAATGTGCGAGGGGATCAGTAAATGGCATGAAGTTTGGGGGGTTGGATATTGTGAATGGACAGATAAATTAAAAGTGAGTTAGTAAGTGATCGAGTAAGTGAATGAGTAGACCAGCGAGTGAACGGGTATGTTAATGAATGTATATGTGCTTGTGCGTGAATGACCAAGTGCACCGGTGCATTCACATTCGAAACTGTTGCGGGCGAGATTTCAATATGTTGATGTCGATAAGGTTATTGGAGACACGGCAAACAATGACACAAAGAAACAGCGGACGCTAATATTGATCGCCTCTCAATCATAAGAAGACGTCTTTACTGCGTCAACATTTCTATGTTTGTTGAAACCCGGGCCAACTTACATATAATACTTTTTATTGAGATAATATGCGCTATGCATAGAAAAAAGATGACTTTGGTTGAACTATGAAATCTTCATTCAATTGGGCACGTCTTTTCCACACTCATCTGGCTGCATATGAACAGGTATGCGATAAGCATATAGACTCAATTCTTGTTATGTTATACCAAGAGATTTCCTGTAAAGCATACCCAGTTCATTTGAAAACAAGATGCCACGAGGCATAAAGGACCCCCCCCCCCCCCCCCCCCCCGTTAGCTATTCATACCCTGCATGGTTTGCTGTAGGCGCCTTTTTGCTTTTGTCGCCTACCCCGTCTCGTGCTCTACAGCACCTGAAATGTATGTTAAATATCCAAAGTAGTAGCTCACAGGTGAGCGAACATGACAATTTATGACCTTTCTTAAGGTAATCAGCGGAGAGCCACTGTTCGTCATATACAATCGACCACCATCCGTCGTTTATGTATTATCAATTATTTTGACCCAAAAATATGTCATGATTATGAACTCTTTAACTGTTTCATAGAGTTAGGTCACAGCTGATATATATATATATATAATATATATATATATATATATATATATATATATATATATATATATATATATATATATATATACATATA
The DNA here is from genome assembly GCA_034190875.2 of Urechis unicinctus. Lineage (NCBI taxonomy): Eukaryota > Metazoa > Annelida > Polychaeta > Xenopneusta > Urechidae > Urechis > Urechis unicinctus. Next base: position 73,614,810 of record CM067356.1, read on the forward strand.
TATATATGTATATATACATATATATATATATATATTCATATATATTTATATATATATATATATTATATATATACATATATATATATGTATATATATATATATATATATACATATATATATATATATGTGTGTATATATATTTATTTATATATATATAGATGTATATATATATATAAATATATATATATATATATTTATATATATGTATATACATATATATATATATATATATATATATATATATATATACATGTGCGAATGACAGCAGGTTTAGACACTTTGCCTTTTCGCGGACAAATCGATTCCATTTTTTCCGAGCGGCTAAACCTTTATTCAACACCTTGATATGTAATGCCTTGTTATCTATACACCTGACGACTGCATGCTATAATGAAGTCGAGCTAACATTTGATCCACGTGTTAAGAATTAAAGGAAGACGATAGGTAGCCGAGGATGGTTGGCGGTGTTAGCTGAAGTTTTCAAATTAAAATATAATTACCCTTGGGATTTTCCATTCAAACAACTTCAACCTTCTATCACTAGAGACAAATTAATTTTTGTGAGGGTAATATACGCATACCCTGGTATATATTAAGCAATTTTGAATTCAGTGGGTGGAGAAATTTGGAGGTGTTTGATATGACATATCTTTGACTTCTTTAGTAATTGATCTCCGATCAATCGCTTGCAATTTATATGCAAAAAGATATGATTTAGTAATATATTCACCATAAATGCAAGTTGCAGTAGGATGACCAAACTCCTACCCGGTGATCTAATGACGTCACACATGAGATAGGTCAGACGGCGACCATTTTATCGGCAGCATGCACAGTCCTCTGCCGCACATTTGATATGCGTAGTCCTCGGTCCACGCTGTTGGAAGTAGCGTGCGCTGTCCTCTCGCTTTCAGTCGCTATCTTCAATGCTGATTAGTTCATGATGGTGGCTATTCAACCAACTTACACAACAACAAAAATATCAATGAGCATTACCTGGACAAGGTAAGAGTCTGATTAAGGTAATTGAATTATAGAGGGGAAAGGTTCATTGCGGTAAAATATGGACACCTGCTTGACCGCAACCATTTATATGTGTTAAGCCTATACACGAATGAATAACCAAGTAAACTTCAATGCAGAGCTACAAACTCGAAATCTGAAGGTTAATGCTGCCTTCGTTTGATGAAGTATATCACATGTTTCCAACTTGTGACAGTATTAAAGTCAAGGCGTCGTATCAGCGTGAAGTATTAAAGTCACGGCGTCGTATTAGCGTGGTGTGTTAAAGTCATGGCGTCGTATTAGCATTGTGTGTTAAAGTCATGGTTGATTTAATGGGTATGAAACCACGAAGCACATTGCAGTTACATTGTGGCATTTTAATGCAATCATATATTAATTTTAACTTCCCAGACACATTTTTAAAATCAATCACTCGTTGCTAGAACCATGGTTGACAACTAACGTGAGATAAACGGGGCTAGGGCGTCACGTCGCCATATCCCCTTCACGTTTGTGCCGAGCGACTATCACGTAGTGTACTATCAAGGGCATCGGAAAATCGTTCCACCAACTCAAAATGTTTGGCTAATGTCAGCTCTCGTGAGTGGTAGGGTCGAGCCCCTTGCTGAGGTCCGTCGAGTGTTTCTTGGACGTAAGAGTGTCTCTTTTGAATTTCAGTGTAATACTTATCCAACGTGGATTTAATTCTAAGCAGATGGTTTTTTGAGTTTGGTAAATAGATGACGCCATTAATGACGCCTACGAATGTACGTTTCGTTCTTTCAATTATTTTGCATAGTGGTGTTTGTTAATGGCAAGGCGTTATTTGTGTGCCGAAGCTCTTTTTTCGAGTGGATACGCTCTACAATAAATTCCTAGGCACGAACACTTTGTTTGGTCAGACTTAAACTAACATATGGACACATAGGAAACGCGTTCTGGTGATTGGCAGACGACCAATATAAGCGAACGCGGTTTCTATGTACTATTATGTGTGAGGTCGTTGAAAAAAGCCCGTTCAATTATAAATATATGACTAATTCTTGTGCGTTGGAAATTGCCGATAGCTTTTGCACAAAGTAAACTTGAAGCACAACGGGTGTCACTTCTGCTGAGTTTTTACTGCTATGGTCACAGCAGCCTGCACGTTGAGGAGCTCTGCTCGACTCATCGGCATGCTGTCAAGTATGGCACGCCGCGGTAAAGCCAAATCATTGTAATTCTATCATAGCCGTTCGCCAAGTTCCCCCATAATGCCCATGGAATTATTTTGTATAGGCAATTGTATTTATTGGGTTAATTTTCTTATAATTTGGACAGATACTACGATTTTTTTACCTGAGGCGCTTAAAAAAAAATTGATTTTTTACAAAGCGATATATTAGCAAAAAAGTTAACAATTGAATTGAGCTACAAAATGGTGTCAATTGGGTAAAAATCGAAGCATAATCCACGATATTCAAGATTCAAGTTTTTCACATTTTCAATGACTTGACCTTACCTTGATTTTAAGGTCAAAGCTAAACCTCTGGGTTCTGCGCATCATTGATGGCTAACAATTAAAGAAAAAAAATCACAAAAAAATCAAAAAATTGCGACCCGTATCACGGACAAATAATTGTTTACATACATGATGACAAACGCGCCTGAAAAAAATAACTTGGCTCATTGTCAGCATAATTTCCATCATTATTTCATTTGTTATTTTCATGATCATCGCACGTATATAGATTATTTTATACGCGATTGATATTTAAATAAATCATGCTGTCCGTGGCCATGATAGAATGACAACTTGACCTGACTCAAAGATAATCCTTGTTTATTTAATATTCCCGCCGCATGCCATATATAGAAAACAGCAGCAACCTTTGTACAGGTGTAACTATTTAAAACCCAGCAGAAGTGACACGCGCTGTACTTCAAACTTACTTTGAAAGAAAACTTTAGATAATTTACAATTAATGGGGAGAAGTTATATGTTTAAAATTGAATGGGCTTCATTAGAGGGAAAACCAATTTATGATATCACCATTAACGACGGAGCAACGACGCGTTAACTTCAGTTTTCACTTTTGCTGTAAAGTTAATGAATTCGGAACCAGATATGACCCATTTATCAAAGTTTGGTAATTGTATCAGCATTTAGAAAAATTTTTACGATCGAACAATAATTAGTAAATAATTTGCGAAATTAAAAAGTTTAGAGATTTTGCCTACAGAAAATTTTCGAACTGCTTCGGTTTTTTAACCACGCATTATCTACAACTACATGTATGACGAAAAAGTTTACAATAACATTACACTTTCAGAATATGTAAACTGTTTTAAAATCGAATTACAAAGCATGCACGTATTGAAAATTGAAATTGTGGTATTGAAAATTTTGAGGCTTTCGTGACCGGAAGTGACGTCATCGACATTCACGTAATCCAGGAATGCTACTAAAGCTGTCACGGAGTACATGTTACACAGTTATTATTACCATCGGACATGTATTGACGGTTTTTATAAGCGCTCTAAATTTTCATGAAACTTATGTTGTCATTCGGACCGATACCACCATTTCAGGGAGTATCAGAGTGACCATGAAGTAGGATCAAGATAAGAAAGCCTAGAAATTAAAGCATAACATATCGCCAGCCCCTACCGACCATGATAAGGCAGGAATTCATCGATATGGTCCAACGATGCAACAATGTAGGAGTGGGGCTAGTAAACATCATGACACACGCGGGGGTCGATTGTTGAGGGGGCTGTAAAGCCAAACTGATATGATATTTTTTGCTTTGATTACATTAGGCCACGAATGCTAGGACTGCATACATGTTAATGATAATTCAATGACCGACCGCATGGACCTCCAACCAACTGGGAAATGGAGCGTACCAGCCAATATACTAGTAAGATTGTCAATTATTATGTATGCAATGTTACTTAAATATGTATATTAATAATACCCAGCCATACCTGAGATCTTTTTGATATACTTTAATTCCTGTTATTCTCTCCTTGCTAACCTTATCTGATTACTACCGCCTGATATGAAAATAATTGACACTATTTTCTAATTTATATGATACATGAACGCTATGCCCCGTTTTTTTGGATCACTACTGGCTATTTGACGTGAACATGGATTGCGCTGATACCTAGGATGATTGGTTTGAGTTCAAGTTTTTCGTAACCAACTTTTCTGACAACAATATCTGGAAACGTGACGTCAACCTGGTAGCAACGTGCCCTGACAGTGCAGGAGGTAGCCGATACTATTCAACCAACAACCACGTGGCTAGATGCGGCTTCGTCAATGTGTTATATGAATGCAAACATACACTGCGTAATGCCTGTGACATTTGCATTCTCACATATAACAAAAATTTGTAAATGTTTTTATTGTAATGAAGGCTGAGAAATGAAGACATCTTCCATGAACTATTGACTACAGCTAGAACCAAAACACATCAGAACAGACAAAAACAACCTGTCAAATAAGGTAAACAACCCTCTTCTAAGAACTATTTGCACGTTTTTTCGGTGGCCATTGTTGATAAACTTCTAGGGTTCTTCAACCTGTAGAGTGAATCGTCTTGAGCTTTGACGCATGTTGTAAAATACCAACAAACAATTTAATGCCCCCTTTCAGACAATTGCGCAGTTTTCTGGCTTATGTCCCGAGACCCTTGAGCCAGAGAGAGTTGTGCCAGTCGGGGTGTGGGGGCTCAAGGGAATGGGGACCTACAATATTGTCACATATGCAGAGACGTTATGTTGGTATAGGTTCAAACGACCCTGCTCTGCGCTGGGCGGGACTGAACCCAGACCGCCACGCTGGGCTTCACTGACCCACCCCACCGATTAATGACTGCATGCGGTTTCTATAAAACCTAAGTCTGATACAAAAAGAGTCATTTTGGAAAAGTTCGGTTTCTTGAAATCCGTGATTAAAAGAGTTTTCATATCGGGAATTTCATACAGGACACAGGGGACATATATTATTCGGGTTGTTGCTCTTGCATTGAATTGGAACGAGGCATCCCTTTAACTTGTATATCCTCTGCTCCAGGAGAACTTTGTCAGCGAGCACGATGCATACGAATATTCAGCTGTTTTTGTTAGTCCTGGAAACCTCAGTGAGCCTGGCCGCGGTCGACAATACGCTGGTCGAGAAGGCGACGGGCTCTGCGGTAGTCGAGGCTGTGGTGGAAACCATACAGCAGCCATGCATCTTCTCGGACGACGCTCTGTTTCTTCGCAGGATAGCATATGCTGAGACACGTGATGGCGCTGATGCGTCTGCTTTCCGCGATGGGTCAGGTGACTACTACGGAGGAATCTGGCGGGTACGGAGAATTCGGTTGCTAAAACTTTCTTCATGTTGGGTTGTTTTATCTTTATATTTAATTAGAAAATGTTAGTTCATTTTTTATACTTGTAGAGTTGTTGAGGAAAATAATGATCGAATAATTACAAAACGGCAATAATCATAAAGACAAATTATTGGTGCAAATATGTTGTCATTTCCGCAATTTGCTTGAGAAGTAGGACTAACAAGGGCCAAAAACTGTATATTAGTGGGGTCTTGTTTGCCACATTCTAACAGGAAAATGCATATCGTTTTATCAAATCAGATTATTCGACCTGTAATGTAGCGATTTGCATTCGAATTTTTCCCTTGCCGATAAAAGGTATTGGATTTCGAAACACTTCTGTTGTCGAAGCTTGAAATTAAAGTATGGTAATTCTAGCTATGCTTTTGGCAAGACTCTGAATACACTACATGGCTTTCCTGCATACGTAGGTCGATGAAAACATGTTTGATGCTACCCGAGCGGACATTACCTACCATTCTGATATTCTGGCAGCTTTGGGCATAGACTGGTCAGCAGTGACATGGCAGGACTTGTGGAAGCCTTTGTACTCTGGTCTGGCTGCCCGCCTCTACATCGCGTCTACGGTAGCGTCCATCCCTCGCTCGGAGGATGAACAGGCTGTCACGTGGGTGACAAAATACCGGGGAGTCTTCGTCACCACCAGTCTGACCGACCAATTAATCAATGCAGCAATGGAGACCGCCATAGGTTACCTTCTTAAAATAAATACAGTAATTATAATAAAGATGACATAAATATGACAACTGCTTCAGATGTTGCATGTTTAAAGCTCATGCACTAGCAAGATTGTACAATAATATCAAAAAGCAGTTGTCACTGTGTCCAGACTGCAGTGTACCCAAGGCCGACATCGTCTTTGTGCTCGACGCTAGCGGCTCTATCGGCGCAAGCAACTTTTACCTCGTTAAAGAATTCGTCGCGGGAGTGGTCCAAACCTTCGACATCAGTCAAAGTAAGGTCCGCATTGGATTGATGACGTACTCCAGCGACGCCTCTGTGGAGTTCGACCTTGACAGGTATTCGAACGTGGACGATGTGGTGAGAGCCGTGCGGGCCGTGTCCTACACGGAAGGCGGCACCAACACAGCCGAAGCCTTGATCGTCATGGAGGATATGTTTACTCGTAAGGGGCGCGGCAGTGATGGTGTTCCTCAAATCGGCGTCTTCCTCACCGACGGGCAGTCTAACGACCCAGCCGCCACAATCACAGCTGCCAAGCAGGTGAAACTCCCATACAAACCACGAAAATCACAACTTAGATATCATATCCAATCTAAATATACATTTCGTTGTGTTTATCGAAGCTGGGAGGGGGTGCCACTGTTAATTGGGTATTTTTTAATAAACCCACCGTCTCTTACAGCCGAGAGTTGTTTTCCTTAAATAGGTGCACAGGGGTCAACTGACGGTGTTCAGTGTAGGCATCACCTCCGGAGCATACCTCCCAGAGCTGCGGGAGATTGGTACCGACCCGGACTGCATTCACGTCTACCTCATCGATACGTTCAGCGATGTGATTCATTTCGCCAGTCAGATCCAAGCTGAGACATGCAAAGGTATGCTACCGCATACGCTCAAATATACAGTCTGCCATGATTAAATGCTTATATGCATTCTTTATTTGAACCAACATTGGCAGGCATTGGATATTGATGAGATATTGAAGCGTGTTGGATGTGTTTCCGTGTGGCCCGACCAGCACCCGCCGAGCTTGTTGAAGATGCACCTGTGACAGGTGAGCTGATCAAAGATGCAATCTACTACTACAAGATGCCCGTGAAGACGGGGCTACTGTCACGGTATGTCATGACCAAACGAGAGATGGAAGTCTGTAGAGTAAATACTACCTTGGCTTATAAACGGGAGAGGTAGGACTGTAGACTAGTGCACATAAACGAGAGAGAGAGAGTGAGAGAGAGTTCTGTAGTTTGATCTACTAGCATGGTCAATGAACGAGAGAAGGGGTCGCTAAAATAATCTACCAGCTAGGCCTATCAACAAGGGAGGGAGTTCAGTCGATTCAACTACTAGCACGGCCAATAAGCAAGTGAGGGAATCCTGTAGAGTTAGCTACTATCTTGGCCTATAAACGCGAGATATAGGTATGTAGAGTCCTATAAACGAGAGGGAGAGGTCTGTAGATTGAGCTACTAGTATGGCAAAGGAGCGAGAGAGGGAGGTCTGTAGAATAAGCTACCAGCTGCGCATATAAACAAGAGAGGGAGTTATGTAGATTGAAGCTACTAGCACTGCCGATGATCAAGAAAGGGAAGTCTATAGATAAATCAACTAGCACAGCTACTGCAAAATCATGATATTGACCATTGTGTATTCCCTTCAATTTGATGATAAATAATGCTCAAGCTTATTCCGAGGAATTGTTGAATCAAGTAACGGTACGAATTACATTCATTCTTAAATGGTAATATAATATTTAAAATAGCGATGAATTTAATGAAGCAGTCTAGTCAGGGTATCTGTACAATATAAGCGCAGTTTGGCGTGTTTTGACGCGCTATGATGCTCGGTGTTCGTGCAGGTTAACGCTATGACGGGTATGGTTGACGTCTACCTATCTTGGTCTGTCCGCAACCCGAGCTCGGCAGCGTACGACTACCACACTGTTGCGAGTGGAAACACAGCCGTTAGTGTTCCATGGAACTACGCCTTTACGGAGGACGTGCGCGAGCTTTATGGCACCATGATTGGCCTGGCACCCACTAGCAAGTACACGCTGTCATATGCTGGGGGCGGCGCTGACCGGATTACGTCTGCCAGCTTTATTCTCACGGCGATTGCAGCTGTCTCCATGAACGCCCTCCTTTAAGTTTGTATCACAGCTCAAAATCGTCTAGTGGTAAATGGAATGACTACCCTTATCTATAACTATGAAGACTATAAAGTATCTGATATGCTTTATCCATCTATCGCTCTATATTCTCTCACTTCTCTGTTCATTCTTTGTTCTGAATGTATCAATAATTCGTTAACCTTCGACTTATTATTGTCATGTATTATCAGCGTACTTTTAACTCGTTATTCCCACAACAATTTTATTTGATTGAAATGACAATTCTCCGAAAAATTCAATATTTCGATCAAATTGTCTTTCCCATTCCAGTATGTGAGCAGTATCATGCATGTCTATAGGGGGTATTTAACGTTGGTTGATAATGTTGATAGACGCTTCGTTCACATTATCTGATGCGCGGCTGTGGAAGGATGTCCTTTATGTACATTTAACGACGCAGTGAGACGTAGTGCCATTAAACAAGAAAGATGCAAGAGATCACACAAATCAATTTGAATACAAAGCTACTGTATACCGACCACGAGAACGACATGACCAGGAAGATATATTTTGATTTAATTCATGTGGCGCCAATGTTTTTGATGAATATCAATAGAAATATAATAATTATATTTACATTTGTGTTTAATGAACTGTCAGCAATTTACAAAAGGCTTCAAATTATCAAACAATTATTGCATAAATAATTATCCATATTGGGAACTCCTCATCAGTGGTATTATGTAGGAATAAACTAATCAGACAAAATGTGCTTTGTTATTCAGAAAGATTCATGTAGGGATATTACAATTTGCTTAGCTTCACAGTGATTGCTCTGAAACTGAACGCCTCAGTTTTCGGTCACGTAGTTTAATGAAGTTCTGTTCGTTTATAAATAAGTTAAAAAATGTATCTTATGCACAGTTCACAGCTGAAAAAAGTTTCATTGACTGGTTTGATATGAAACTTGCAATGTCTAAACGGTTGGGACCCTAGCTATTTTAATGGCTTAAATAAGTTCCGTATCTACTTTTTGACGGGAAACAAATACAAAGACCAAAGATGACATATAAGGGGCACAATAAGCTATCCCAAGATTAATCAATACTACCAACAAATGATAATATTGTATATGAGTAGTTATAAAACATCGCCACTCGCTTGAAATTTTTATATACAAGGCTCAAATGCGCGTTGATTTGGTATTACCAGTACCGTGAAAGGGTTACAATAGATCCATTCTGTAAACTAGACCAAAACAAATTGCATCCAATGGCCGAAGATTGTATATTCTACGATTCCACTTGAATTGATTGTGATACAAAAGATGAACATCAATGACCATGTATTTGCAACACTGCTACTGCATACGATAGTCGGCAATTTACCTCAGGAATGCAACAGATAACACACAATCTGCAGAGAAATCGCGTGCTTTACAGATTTAATCATTAGAACAAAAGCCAGCTCGATTAACTTTCCGAATGTGTACTGTCATTATCAATCTGTTCAACTGGAAGTGGACAGATACAGCGCAAGAACGTGACCGCGTCCTCAGGCCCCAAAATTCCCGCGGTGTAAACCGGCATAAGAGGAATTAACAAAGTTGGCATCAACCGTCGACATTATTTCCTTACCTTAATTTGTAAATAGTTGGACAATTAACACACTATATACGAGAGAAATGACGAGGCTTATTGACGAGGCTATTATCATTTATTCTCTTTAACTTTACATCACATCCTAAATATTCAAAATATTTGACATTGATTAATATACTCGGAAATTACTCTACGAATTTGTAGGTTTCCAGCCAATATATGGAACCTTTCTTTATGTCCCGTCACCTTGCTATACACAGCGCGTCATCACCTAATAAACAAATGATTGTAGGTTTTCAACCACTCAAATGATCATGAACTTGTTGGAAATACTTCGAAAACAAAACTTTTACAATGTCATATGTCTTATGGAATTTCTAAAGAACCTTTTTTTTTTGTCTGCCAGGACAAGACATCTTCATATGCTGAGGATACGAACGGAAACAAGATTAATTTCTGCTATCGATGATGTACGTGTAGATTTAGATAAGTGGCACTCATCCGGAGTTGATAATGAATACATTATTGTGCATTGTGCAATGCTCACTGATTAACTCCTCACTCATTAACTTCACGCGCACAAAACGTGTCATCATAACTGTCTGTCATACAACCTGCAACCAGTGAGTTATGCTATTTCAATCCAACAAAAAGACTTAGGCTCTACGACTAATTCAATGCGTGGGGAACTGGCAATACCTAAGCTGACTAGTGTGGGACAGAATCCGGCCAAGGTACGTACCAGGGGCAATAGGCATTTGGCTTCCCGACCGACTGTGCCAAAAGGGAAATGAAGTGTACAATAAATCAATAAAATCGTAAGATCCTCATTTATGACTGTCAGCTACTATGTGTACAATGTTATTTATACATGTACATTGATAATGCCCAGCCACACATGATATATGTTAGATATGCTATCATTCCTGTGATTCCCGTCTTGTGAAACCAATTTGGTTGCTACTGCCTGATATGAACACAATTGTCACTATTTGTTAATTTGTGTGAAACATGCACATTATGCCGCAGGTTCGGCCCTCACTACCAGCTCGTTGACGTGAACATGAATTGCGCAGAGCCTGAGGATGGTAGGCTTGAGTTATCGGCTTACGTATCTAACTTATCTGCCAGCAATGACTGGGAACGTGACATCAAGCAGATACGAACATGCACAGGCAGTGCAGGAGGCAGCTGACCCTATTCCAGCAACAACCACATGGCTTGATGCAACTTCGTCAATGTGTTCAACCTCAATGCATCAAATTGTCGGATAGAACATTTTTAAAAAAGACAACCTATTTGATATACGTGTACGTAAAAGCGTCCATAAAGGGGGCTAAGACGCATATTGCAAGACACCAGTAACAAAATTAGTGTAACCTACTAGGGTCATTTCATGGCTAACTACGTGCGGCCTGTGATATTTTTACTCCCACATGAAACAAATATTTGCAAAGGCTGTTTATTGTTAAGAAGACTGAGGCAAAACTACTAGGTACCATTGACTACATAATGAACCAAAACTTATTAAAAACGTAACCAAACAGTCAATTAACGCATAAAACGCTATCAGATTCTTCTAAGAGCTTTACCCAGTGTTTTTTTGAGGGCCTGATTTCAAAATACTTATAGATTATTCATAGTACCAGTAATATAGGAAGTAGCGATTTTAAACCACCTCTACTTATCCATACTGCACGTAAAATTATGGCTTATACAGCGCTTTCGATGTTTTTGCTCACTGCTCACTGTTGTTGATTTTAAGGGTGAGATTCAGTAAAGAGAAAGGCGGGTTAGGTCCAATCCCCAACGGGCCCAACTCTGCCACGTTAGTTTGCCCTCAAATTGACATGACCATAGGCCAAGGTGTCTACGCCATTCGCGGCTATCCACCACTTTGAGTCAAACAAATCATTGTCTGTTTGGCTACGCGGATAGCTCTCGTTGGCGTTCCGGAGCCCTTGGCCTCGGATTTAGCAGCGTTCCGTTGTTTTAGTTGTGGCTTAACACGTGTACGAGTTTCTGTAGCTATAGCTTCTCCTATATTGTATTTGCATCTTACCTGTCGGATACATGGACTTTTTCACACACCTTCTAGGTCACTTTCTCACATCCACTGACAAGCTCCTCTAGGTGTTTCACTCTTTCCAGAAGGTCATTGTTCTTAGTTTCAAAATTACCCACAACGTTTCTCAGCTCGTTCTCTAAATATATCTTCTCATCATTCAGATAATCTTTATCTAGCTTCAGCTCCTTTACACAACGTTGAAGCTCAACAATAGTGCTCTTCTGTGTTCATTTTACACCCAACACCCTCATTGAATCAAAAGGATGACAGACGTGGCAAATACAGCGCAATGAAATCATTCTGTGCATTGAGGTGGGTCGATATCGTTCACAGTCCGCTGGACGGTATTGAAGCAGGAGCATCCAAATTTTCTTCTGATGACTACTCATGTTTTGCCTTTTTTAAGTTGGATCACTGCGGTTTTTTTACATCGATTGGAACTGTCTGGTGTGCTTTGACAGATCTAGCCCTTATTAACCTCTTCAGAGGCGGATTTTATGGAAGCAATTTGTATCCTTCCTACTGACTGTGCTGGAACACAGCCTCGGCGCTTGGACATTTGTGAGTTTGATACATAGTGGTTATTGAAGTAAACATGAATACACTAGCCTTTAGATTCAATAGGAATGATACCTACAAACCGGTGTGTGTGTGTGTGTGTATGTATGTGTGTGTGTGTGTGTGTGTGTGTGTGTGTGTGTGTGTGTGTGTGTGTGTGTGTGTGTGTGTGTGTGTGTGTGTGTGTGTGTGTATGTGTGTAAACATTTCGATCATTTTTATGTGTAAATTAATATATTAACCGCAAATTGCGTAACAGCAGTGATAAGCATTATATCAGCAGAGTAAATTAACCGGCGGTGTGTAGGCTCATAACATAGCTTTCTATGATTATATATATTCACAACAAAATGATGTGCGTCATTGACACTGAAAATATATCGACCTCCGTTGGACTTGTGCAATCCATCGTACACTTATCCTCTTGTGAAACATCACATGTATCACTCGAGGTTTGTATAAGTGCTGTCCTCCCGTTGCATTCTGCAAGAAGGCCACAGATGGCTAATGGGAACATTACCACACCGTAAGGCACGGATAACAATAAAATCCTCTAAGACGTAAGACATACTAGCTCTATGACAATCAAGATCTGAACTAACTAGTAGCATAAATATTCCAGATAATACAATCATAGTGTGGCATTCTGTTGGCGGTATAATAGTGTTAGTATACACACTATGAAACTTACGAATGTATGCCAACAATGGCAGTTCGTATATGCATAGCAATTAGACATTCTCCGTGTATTTTATGTGCTGCAATTCAAATGGTACTTGTTTTGCGTTAGCAAGTCAAATATATTACACGAAAATGGCTGCAAAAAGTGGTTATTCTTTCAGAGAATATTTAACTAGTGCATTTTTGAAGCATCATTTTTTGTGATGTGAAGGGTTTGTAATAACCATTATCCGTAAAATTCATTATATTTACGTGGTATATAATGTGAATTTGGATGTGTATTTTTAGTTGTTGAAGCAGACGTCTATTAATGCAACGATATTTGCGGTACAGGAAACTTAACGATCAATGTCAAGAAATTATTTGTCACTATGATGATAGCCTTAATAGACAACATCGCATGATAATCCATTTATTTACCTATCAAGGCAAACAGATAAACAGTTAAGCATTGAATAGCAGTTGTTTTATGAAAAGGGGCATGTTTAGAATAACATTGGCCAATCAATAACTAAGCACTCAATATGTGTTCCGATTATAGCATAAAACATTTCTAATGTTTAAGCACGCCCATTCATTTATTTTTCCTAACTAGGCAAACAGATATGCATTTTAGTATTCAATTGCAGTTTTTTTTAAAGGGGCATGTTTAGATTAACAATGGCCAAACAATAACGAAACACTCCCTTTGTGTTCTGTTTATTCAACAGACCCTGTGAAAACTATGAAGTATTTTTTCCACAAAATGCACAGTTGTTTATGAGTGATGAGCACTTGATCTGGTAATGTTCTATTATCTCATGCTGATCTTAGTTCTGCAGCTAAAACAGGATATGACTTTTTTTATCAATTTGATAATAAATATTCAAAAGACAAGCTTTAGACTACTACTCACATGGCCATGACTTTACTTACTTGCTCACCGAGGCAGCTTCTGTCCACCACAATCCCAACACCTAATCCACACCCCCTTGAGGTCTGGTGTAGATTAGTTTTACAGGCTTGTCTTAAGTGGTGAATAATATGGGGCTACCTGTTTTCGGTGGGTTGCGACTGTGTCGGTTCGATTTCACCTAGGCCGAAGGCTGGGATTGTGGTCAAGTCAATCAGCTGGGTAGTGACATGCCCTAGGATTATCTATAGCATAAATATTAGTATATGTGTAGTTCCGGCATAACATTCATCCATCTATTGGTGTTAGTTCATTGATTCCTCACAGAACACTTTTAGCATGTCTTGTCAGGTTAAGTTGTTCTTTAAGAGTTCATCTGGCTGGGAATATATAAATGTTTTCTTGGGAGAGTCGTTTTTTCAGTGTCCATCATTGGTACTGGGGTGAAACTGAAGTTGTATATGGTTATGAATCGCACGACGAAATGTATGCCCATTTATTCAATTAGGGAACCAAACGCCCAGGACGAACCTCGCGAAGAACTAAACGTCTGGGGCGAAACGTCATGGGCGAAACGTCTTGGGAAAAACTTCTGGATACCGTGCAGATATTTTAACTTTTTGCATGACATTGGATTGGAGTTAGTCCGTAGATTCCTCATGGGGCGTTTGTAGCTGGTCTCATCGGGTATCATAAGTTGGAAAGGGTTGGGCCATATTTTTGTTTTATTGTAAATCATTAAGTTTTCTGTCACATATAACTAGAATTTTCCGATTCATATAATACATTAGGCTAATATAACAACTTCAACAGATATTGCATTAATAACATGTGAATATAAATGCATAAATTATCAATTCAGTCTTAATCATTTGTTATTCTATCGATTAGATACATTCAGTCGTCAAATAAATGTAATCTATTTCATAGACTGTAATGTTATTTGATGAATTGTCCTTAATAACAAATCAATTCATTAATCATTCAATGTTCAATCAGAGAAATATTTGCATCACATTTCAACATCATGTATCATTGTGAAAATATTTGATCAAAAATGTCAAAACCTTAAACTCATAAACATTGAGTCCTTAATAAATTAATACACATCATGGACATCAATGTGGCTTTCTGCTTCTCGATTGGAATATATATGATCTAATAACGTTTCGTTGTCAGTTGCATGTACTTTGGCATATTGTTGAAAACCATATCCGTTCATCAGAGTTACCATTGAGGCGTTGCCACACGGTAAAAGTTTTTTCCATATCGTGTACGAAACAGCTCATAGGTTTCGATGGTTTTCGGTAAACAATATACGAGATTTGGAAGTGTCTATGGTAACAATAGTTGACTAAACTCCAGTAACCTTTTTCTTATCTTGTGCTTTTGGTTGCAGTCCATGCTGGCAATTATGATCAGTCTGTGATGGAATGTTTCCTCGAAAAGCAATGTAACCATACATTTTGCAAGAGAGAGTCTATATCATGCCGAGGAGGGAGACATGTTTCTGTGAAACACATTACATCTCTTTTGGCGAGAATTTCCTTTTCGTCTGGGCATTCGATATCAACCATTGTATCGAAGAAATGTCTTATGTTAAAATGGCCAACCGTCAATCATTATGGGTAGCTCGGTGAAATAAGTACCATCAATTGCCTCACATGATGTGTGGCGCTTGTACTATGTGGATGAGAGGATTTGGTTCAATAGGTGCAACATCATCTTGTGACCCGCAATCTAATTGACATCATCAGTGACTTTGCTATATGGACCATTTGCGTTTTGATTGTGGTTTGCATGGCCTGCCAATCATTGGCCGGGCTATATTACTGGCTTGTTCCAGAGTTTCGTCCCTCACCTCTTGGCATTGAGTCTGTGTAATGTGGGTGATGGTTTTATGCTGAAGGAATTCATATTGTGGAGAAAGTGGTCATTGGCAATTCCATATTGGTTTACTGGGGAACAGCTGCAGGATAGATATGCGGCATGTAGATGTGGAGGCTAATTTGACACACTTGTTCCTGAAAGGCGTAGTATGACATTGAGCGGTAACTGTATGGCCTGGGGTCAAAGTCTCCATTCCAAGAAATTTCAGACCTCAGCTTCAGGATCTGAGCGTTGACAGGCGATCCATTAAGCTGTTTGTCTGATGGAAGGTTTGGAAGGCCAGACACTTTGTAATCTACAAGTGCACAGAGCAAAGCACACATGTGCTTACAGTGGGCCTCTGGGTCCACACCTGCACACAATCACACTGGCACTTCTGTATAGCGCCACACCAACCTTATATTCCACAGACTTCCTAATCTGCGCACAGCATCGACCAATGATGAAAACTTTGTAATAGTAATGGACAGAGGTAGCTCGCAAGGGAACTGAAAAATGATTCCGCTTAAAGTCCCTTTGCATCTTTGTTAAGTTCTTTATTGACGGAGCGGAGATATGCAGCCACCTGGGCCATATCAATGCAAGGTGGCAGGGTGTCCCTATACCTGATAATACACAAACATAGTAAGCCTAGAACACACATGCATATTCAACTTCTTATTTTTTACTCAAACAAATACAGAGGTAATGTGATTACTGATAATCATTCATAACTGATAATTTATCAGTAATAAAAATACACTGGTATAAACTGGTAAGCCTACAAATAATCAATCAGGTTGTGTTGATGTGGTATACCTGGCCAACATCTTCTACTCCGTTGAAGTTGTTGTTGCGATCATAAGCTTCAAGCCTGCCGAAAAGATGGCAACACTTTAATAAACCACAACATTATTGACTGGGTTACGCACGTGGTGATTACCAGCTGCTTCCTAATAATCCACATACCCAGGCTTCTGCTTGTATATAACTAGGTAGAAATGGTGGAGGTGAAAAGAGGAAACACTAACCCGGTGTTCTTGTTGATTATAAAACAACTTCAGCAGATTATTGGATCGAAGGGAAACCGAAATGGCGTAAAAACAATTAATACGAAAGGAGCAGGGTGATTGCATGCAAGGAACTGGGTCAGATTTGGGAGTCATTCCAACGTAAACACAGAATATTCGGATCGAGAAAACGATTACAACTGACCTTTCAATTAGTTAATTTTTTCTTCCACTAAGTTTCACATTTGGCCTCTTCAGCTCTATTTTTAATTACTGTATGGTCAGACGGCCGTACTTATCCATAAGTGATGATTTTTTTCGGAGGATATCCACGAAAGGTTTCGATGAAAAATACTCAGTCTTCTATGTACTCCGTGTGTATTACACCTCTGGAAGCGGGCAAAGGACCACATCGCTCCTTGGCGCCGTGTAGCGGTCTCTCTTTGGGCGCGCGTCTATGGGTGATGTACGAAGAAAATTGGTGTGAATATTACAATGGCCTGTGTTTGTTTGGCTTTCGGTGGGAAATCGCGAGCTCCACCAAATTATGTTGCATTGTGGCAGTCGGCCATTTTGAGGTTTTGAACAAAGTTTCTTGACTCGTTGCACTTTCGTAATAAAACTTAACAATTATACAATACTGTATTAATAGAAACAGTACTCGTGTCCAATTTTATGGCCTTGAGGGCTTTTGTAAGTTTTTAGCGAGTTTTGACATCGGAACCTTAGAAATTTCGCAGGCGGCTCTTCGCTTATGCAACGCGGTTGTAAGAGATCAAAAGTAGTAAACAGCGCGAGGGCTGTCAGAGGCGAAGTTTCATTGCCTACCTAACACCTAGCAAGCGACCACAATATATTGAGCAAAAGGCACCCACGACAGCGCATGAAAATGTGTAGTATATAAACTGGGGGTGCTGGGGCATTCATTAATCTCGCCCTCGTCAGTCATCAGGATCGAGTACATCTTTGGGCGTAGACCAACATACTTCTTGATGGGCACACAGCGACACTCCTCTTCATCTTTCCTAGCACCTCCTTCTTTACGTTAAGGAACAAGGGACGAGACGGATCATAATTGCTGGTATCAAAGAGGTCACTATCTTATTCTATGTCTGCGTACGCGTCAGCTGTGCGGTTCTCCAGAAGCAGCGAGTCCGTGTCTGTGTATAGCAGGTCAAGGTCTCTATCATATATGGACTTCATTGTGTTATAATAGAAGTTGTATATCAGGTGCTTGGAGAGGTCGAGTATGCACATGCCTACATACACCGGACGATTTAACACTAAGTTGGTCTTGTGCATATGCAGGGCAGCCAGGTCATTATCGAATGTCGAGCATAGGTGGGATTGGCCGCAAGCCTGCATATTTTTCCTCTTCTGCCGAGGGCACAATCTTGACGTCGACGCGCCTTCTGAGACTCTCGATAGTTTTACCAAACGCAAGAGTTGTTCATCAGGTACAGGTCCTTCTCAAAGTCGCTGGTGGCCACTTACGCAGGTCCGTGTTCATGCAAATGTAAGGTTCTATCCAGGGCCTCAGATTGAATGCTATCTTGGTAAGCCTTATTCCAAGAGATAGGTAAAGCTTGAGATTCCTGTAGTGGACCACATACTTCTCTTTATTGCGCAGGTTGGGTACCAGCTTCTCAACTCCATTTACGGTGCTCTCCAATACAGCTGCGAGTTGGTGTAAGATAGACTACGCACTCGCATCACAAATTATGTAATCAAACAGAGAGACAATTATGTGGTCGTCCGAGGGTTTATCACACCTTTCGAATTGGCTGCAGTTTTGTAACACGTGGTAGTGCTTCACAAGCATCAATGTCAGTAGTATCAATCCAAATATAACTTGCCATATAGACTTATGTATACAACATCAGTATGAAAAAACAACCATCCATTTCTACGGCACCGTTAACTCCGGAGCTGCCTATGAGAATCCAGGGTACTTCTATCGGCGGAATAAAATACCGTGGGAAAGAAATTGAAAATTTTGGTGCTATGTACAAGAAATATTGGCAGGCAATGGACGTAGTGCTTTAGTTACTGTTGGTATGTGTCTTGGCGCAAGTGGTGTAGGTATAATGTCTGTAGTAGTTGACATTCCTATTGCCACAGTGTTGGGTGTTACTGGAGCAACTTTAGGGCTACTTGGAATTGCTGGAAAATTCTTCAGTCGGCGACTGGCCATCAAGGTGAAAAAACATGATCAGATCCGCATTCTAGCGCCGGGTAAAATGAATATCATTGCTGACATTGTATTGACAGCACTTGAAGATTGTAATATCTCGGATCACAAGTTTAAACTCATTTCAGCTGAGGTCACAAAATATTCTCAAATAAAGGGCGAAATTAAGGGTAGATCTGTAATAGCGCACCAGTCTGTTTCAATTGATGAAAAAAGACAAAGCATTGGAAGGTATCAGACAAAAATTGGGTGGTTCTTTACCATTAAGCAGACTGAATCATATTGACCCGCCTCAATACATAATTTCAAATAATTTTAAATGTGTAGACATTTGTAGACTGTTAATACCGATCTTTTGAATAACCGAGGGTATAAGGTATAGAAATGAACACCGTTGCTGTACTTGACGGTTGTGTTAAATAGTTGAAGTGAGATATAGATTATCTTAAATACGATAAAACAGTTCTGGATGACGATCTGAGAGATGTTGTCGTTGCTATGGAGACTAATTACGATGACCTAGTGGAACTGAAGGACATGGTGAAAAATCTGGAGGTTAAAAACGATGATCTTATGGATCAAGTGGAACGTTTAGTGGAGCTTGCTAGCAAGTTTCACACTTGTGATTCAAAGAGATGGATAGCCGCGAACGGCTGACACACCTTTGCCTATGGGCACACTAGTTTACCTACAAATAGCATGCCATAGCGATGAGAGGTGGTGGGTCAGAACCGCATCAGCCCTATTTGAGGGGTCGGGTTCGAGGCGCCTTTCTCTTAACTTAGGGTGAGCAAACATCTTGTATAAGCTGCCAATGAGGGAATAGAGTCGATAACTGGCGGTGCGCCAGAATCCCCAGTTCATATACTACTGTTCAGCCAAGCGTCGAATATATAGGTTTAGGTTACACATGAATGGACTTGGTATCTGCGTTTGAATAGGAAGGCTAACATATTAAACCGGGTCTCTTTACCTGCCCTTCTTGAACGCTTCCTCTTTGCTCCTCGGTTGGTATTCTGGTACAGAAAAACATTCCTAGCGCTTCGTCTGCTAAAAGAGCAGAATATAAGTTGTTTCACTCCAACGAGGTATGTGAACATTTTGCATAAGCTCGTTTTTATATGCTAGAGTTTGATTAATTCGAGAGATCCACGCATTACTTTATGTTATTACTTGCATGAACTGCTGACCTGCACATAAAAGAATGATGAAATTCTCACATACTTCTGGAAATATTTCAATATTTTCGTATTGCGCGGCTAATATCTGCAACCACATGAACCAACAACAACCCCACATTGACGATCGCCCGACATCGACAAACACCCCTACATCAGCCGCCGTCCATACATCTACCACCACAACCCATTGACCATCATCCCACATCGTCCATCACCACCACACAATGACCACCACCGCATATCGACCTACATCCCACATCGACTACCTCATCCCACATCGACTATCACCCCGAATCGACCATCACCACCCCACATCGCCCATCACCCCCCATCGACCACCATCCCACATCGACCTACATCCCACATCGACCACCACCCCACATCGGCCGCAGCCCCCATCGACCACCACCACCCAATGACGACCACCCAACATCAACCGCCGTCCAAGAATCCACCACCACCACCCGCTGACCATTTCCCCACATCCACTACTATTCCACATCGATCACCATCCCACATCGACCATCACCCCCCCACATCGATCACCGTCCGAACGTCAAACACCACATTATAATGACCACTACTTCACCCAAAACCTTCAGCTTACATAAACCGCCCTCATACATCAACCACGACTGCACAATGTCACCAAGACGCGCGTTTTTCTCTTCAATAACATTATTCCCTTCCTTTGAATACTCGCGTTAAAGGGTGTGCCGCCTAAATGTAGCAAGCCATGGTGCCAGTATTGCCCTCTCGTCCGAGCGCAAGCCGTGTTCACCCGTCAGTATGAGCCGAGAATGCAGAACTTGACACGGTGCCACGAAAATATATGTATGTATAAATTTATGTACCTACGTTTACCCTTTCTTTGGTTCGCGGTACAGGACGCAATATTAAAAATTGTTTCGAAATTATTTTTTTCAAAAAGCTCATCAAAAAAGTGGAAAAATATTATCTCGCATATCTCCGTGGATAAGGGTTAGACCTTGGTATTAGTCGAAATGTCAACTAAAGTTTTATGAATATTTCGAGCGTCCACATCAAATACCAACTAACTTCCACATCCATCCCACATCGGTAATTGCCCCATCGACATCAACCCCATTTATCATTTTTGCATAATGCTTTCGCCGAGTCATCTTCGTCGACCTGGTCGGGAAGCGGATTACCTGAAGAAATGGGGGAAAATACACGTGTCAAGACGGTGTATAAAGGATTCCATTGATGACAACTTAAGAGATCGACTGAGTGCATCAATTGGTTAAGAAATGAGTTATCACTCAATCAATGCAAGTGATTGAGTGAATGAATGATTGAATGAGCAACTGAGGGGATAAGTTAAGTGTTAGTGAGTTAGTGAGCGCTTAAATAGAGTAAGTGAGTGAGTGCATGCGTGAGCACGTGGGTGCGTGAGCGAGTGAGTGAGTAATAAGTTAAGTATGAGTGGGCAAGCGTGTGAGTGACTTGTGAGTTGGTAGGTTAGTTTGAGTGGGTGAGTAGTTATGTTTCCGTGATGAGTGAGTTAGAGAGTGAGTGAGTGAGCGAACGATTTGATGAGCGAGTTAGTTAATTCTTAAGTAGGTAGTTAAGAATGGATGAGGGAGTGCGTTGTTAAGTGGGTACTTAAGACGAATGAGTGAAGGAGTGAGCGAGTTAATGAGTAGTTGAGTGGGTAGTTAGGTATGAGTGAGTTTGAAGTAAGTCATTGAGATTAACTAAGCAACAGGGCGATAGTCAGTAAATCATTTCGTTGAACATTGAAAACGGACGTGGCTCGCTTGGTCATTCCACTATCTGAACTTTAGCTTCCAACAAATCAGTCGACCATATCGCAATAGTTGATGTGTTCATACTAACAGGCTGTCGGAGCAGGCGGAGAATAGCTCGTGTTGACGCTTTCGTCAACGTCGGGTCATTGTGCTATTGGAAAACATATCACGAAACACATATGCGAGAGTACAGGCAGCAGAGTTTTGCAACAAGCCCTTTACTAAACGATAATATAAACCACTTGAGCGAATGTGCAGCAGAGTCTATCGTAAATAGCTGAATAACTTACACAACAAGAACAACATGTTACAACAGGGATAGGCCTAAACGCTCGATATTGCACTCTTGTCTACGAATATATCATGCCAAACAAAAGAAGAGCTTCACGAGATCGTGGTTATTTCGGAGCCCGGCCCTCATTCATCATGTTATGGATGACAGTCGGGAGCCTCGCCTTCTGCTATTAAAGTTCTGTTGACGGCCTCTTGACAAAAGAAACAACACCACTCTGAGCGCATACTATATACATTCATTTGGTGCTATTCTCTTTGTGTCCTTTAACTTTCTCTCTCTCTCTCTCTCTCTCTCTCTCTCTCTCTCTCTCTCTCTCTCTCTCACTCTCACTCTGAGATAAGCTGACATATATCATTCTGGTTCTCGCTCACATATTGAATTAGAACGAGATATTTCTTTAACTTGTATAGCCTCTGCGCAAGGCGATCGTGTCAGCGAGCCCGATGCAGACGAATATTAAGCTGTTGTTGTTGGTCCTGAGAACCTCAGTGAGCCTGGCCGCGGTCGACAATACGCTGGTCGAGAAGGCGACGGGCTCTGCCGTAGTCGAGGCTGTGGTGGAAACCATACAGCAGCCATGCATCTTCCCGGATGACGCTCTGTTCCTGCGCAGGATAGCATATGCTGAGTCACGTGATGGCGCTGATGCGTCTGCTTTCCGGAATGGTTACTACGGGGGAATCTGGCAGGTGTGGAAAATTCGGTTGCAAAAACTTTCTTCATATTCGAAATGTCCCTTGCCGATACAGATATTGGTTTTCGAAAACTTTTGTTGTTGAAGCTTTCGGCAAGAATCTGAATACACTACATGGCTCTCCTGCGTACGCAGGTCGACGAGGACATGTTTGCGGCTACCCAAGCGGACACTACCTACCATTCTGATATCCTCACAGCTTTGGACATAGACTGGCTAGCAGTGACATGGAAGGACTTGTGGAAGCCTTTGTACTCTGGTCTGGCTGCCCGCCTCTACATCGCGTCTATGTTAGCGTCCATCCCTCGCTCGGAGGATGAACAGGCTGTCAAGTGGGTGACGGAATACCGGAGATCATCCGTCACCACCATCCCGACCGACCAATTCATCAATGCAGCAATGGAGACCGCCATAGGTTACCTTCTTCGAATAAATACAGTAATTATAATAAAGACGAAATAAATAAAACAACTGCTTCAGATGTTGCATGCATAAAACTAATGTACTAGCATGATTGAATAATATTATCTGAAAGCGGTTGTTGCTGTGTCCAGACTGCAGTGTACCTAAGGCAGACATCGTCTTTGTGCTCGACGCTAGTAGCTCAATCCGCACAAGCAACTTCTACCTCGTTAAAGAATTCGTCGCGGGAGTGGTCCAAACCTTCGACATCAGTCAAAGTAAGGTCCGCATCGGGTTGATGACGTACTCCGACGACGCCTCTGTGGCGTTCGATCTTGACAAGTATTCGGACGTGGACGATGTGGTAACAGCCGTGTGGGCCTTGTCCTACACGGAAGGCGGCACCAACACAGCCGAAGCCTTGATCGTCATGGAGGATATGTTCACTCGTCAGGGGCGCGGCAGTTATGGGGTGCCTCAAATCGGCGTCTTCCTTACCGACGGGAAGTCAAATGACCGAGACGCCACAATCACCGCTGCCAAGCAGGTGAAATTTCCATACCAACCACAAAAATTGTCGTTTAGACATCACTCAAATCTAAATGTACATTTCGTTACGTTGACATTAGTTGGGAGGATTGCCTCTGTTTATTGTGTTTTCTTTGAGAAACCTACAGCCTCTGACAGCCGAGAGTTGTTTTGCTTAAATAGGTGCACATGGGTAAACTGACGGTGTTCAGTGTGGGCACCATCTCGGGAGCATACCTGCCCGAACTGCAGGAGATTGGGACTGACCCGGACTGCATTCACGTCTACCTCATCGATACGTTCCGCGATGTGATTTATTTAGCCAGTCAGATCGAAGCTGAGACATGCAGAGGTACGCACCTGCAGATGCTCAAGCATACTGTCTGCCATGAATTGACATACTTATGAGCATTCTTTATTTGATCCAACATTGGCTGGCATTGGTTTTTGATGAGAGATTAAAGCATGTTGGATGTGTTTCCGTGTTGCCCGAACAGTACCCGCCGAGCTTGCTGAAGATACACCTGTGACAGGTGAACTGATCAAAGATGCAATCTACTACTGCAAGATGCCCGTGAAGATGGTCGACGGCGGGGCTACTGTCACGGTATGTCATGACCAAACGAGAGATGGCTTATAAACAGGATAGTAGGTTACTAACTTGGCAAAAGGAGAGAGAGAGAGAGAGAGAGGTATATAAATTAGACTACTAGCATGGTCAATGACCAAGAAGGGGGGGGGGGGCTCTAAAATAGGCCACAGGCTAGGCCTATAAACGAGATAGTTCTGTAGATTAAGCTACTAGTACGGCCAGTGAGAGAGTGAGGGAAGCCTTTAAAGTTAGCAACTAGCTTGGTCTATAATCGAGCGATATAAATCTGTAGAGTAGGCTAATAGTTTCGCATATAAACGAGAGAGTGAGAGGTCTGTAGATTAAGCTTCTATCATTGCAAATGAAAGAGAGAAGGAGGTCTGTAGAATGTGCTACCAGATGAGCCTAAAAACGAGAGAGAGATTGCTGTCGATTCAGCTATTAGTACGCCCAATGAACGAGATATGGAAGTCTGCAGATTAAGCAACTAGCACGGCTACTGCACCATCATGAAGTTGAACATTGTGTATTCTGATGACTTGTTGAATCAATTAAGGTCCGACACGAACTACAGCAATTCTTTGATGGTATTGAAATATGCGCTCTTAGAATATTTGAGAAGTCTAGTCTGTGCAATATAAGCGCAATTTGGGTTTGTTTTGACGCGCTATGATGCACGGTGTTCGTGCAGGTTAACGCTATGACGGGTATGGTTGAAGTCTACCTATCTTGGTCTGTCCGCAACCCGAGCGCTGCAGTGTACGACTTCCAAACTGTTGCGAGTGGAAACATCACCGTTAGTGTTCCATGGAACGACGCTTTCACGGATGACGTGCGCGACCTTTATGGCACCTTGATTGGCATGGCGCCCACTAGCAATATACGCTGTCATATGCTGGGGGCGGCGGTGATCGGATGGCGTCTGCCAGCATTATTCTCACGGCGATGGCAGCAGTCAGCTCAAATTTGTTGAGTGGTAAATGGGATGGCTACCTTTGTGTATAACTACGAAGACTATAAAGTATCTGGCATTCTTTATCCATCTATCTCGCCATATTCTCTCACTTCAACTTATTATTATCATGTATTACCTGTGTATATTAAACTCTTCACTCCCACTAAAATTTTCGTTGATTAAAATGACAATTCTCCAAAAATTTTATATTTCGACCAAATCGTCTTGCACATTTCAGTATGTGAGCAGCAGCATCATGTATGTCTATAGGGGGTATTTAACTTTGGTTGATTATGATAGCTGCTTCGTTCACTCCAAAAATTTTATATTTCGACCAAATCGTCTTGCACATTTCAGTATGTGAGCAGCAGCATCATGTATGTCTATAGGGGGTATTTTACTTTGGTTGATAATGTTGATAGCCGCTTCGTTTACATTATCTGATGCGCGACTGTGGAAGGGTGTGCTTTATGTACATTTAATGCCGCAATGAGACGAAGTGTCACTGCGGCATTAAATCTACATAAAGATGCGAGAGATCACGCAAATCAATTTGAATACAAAGTTACTATATACCGACCATGAGAACGACATTGTCGGGAAGATATTGTTTGATTTAAGTGCTGTGGCGCCAATGTTTGTGATAAATATCCATAGAAATGTAATAATCATATTTACATTTGTGTGTAGCAAATTATCGGCATTATACAAAAGGCTTCACATTTTCAGAAAAATTGTTAAATATAATGTTTATCCATTTTGAGAACTCTTCATCTGTAGTATTATGCGGGCATAAACCCATCAGATAAAAATTACTTAGTGATTCAGAGAGCCGGAAAGATTCATGTCGTTATTCAACAATTTGCTTAGCTTCACAGTAATAGCTCTGAAACTAAACACCTGATTTTTTGGTCACGACATTTTAAAAAGTTCTGTTCATCCTACTACAATATTAGTATATATCGAGTCGAAAATTGTGCATTTTACTGGTAACAAAACTATTTTGCACTGTTTATTATCTGAGAGGCGTTAATCGAAAAAAGAGAAGCAACCCTCAGTGGATATGTGATCCATCACAACACTGTTAAATACTTTCATTTCAATGATCACATCAACCAACTCGGTGAGGCACAGATATTGTGATAAATTTGGTTACTTAGACATATTTGAGCGGTAATATTCAACAATGTCGCTTCCCGGAAATGATGCAAGAAATTGCGAATACACCTGTGGCATGAGTTTTACCTTATGGTGTCGTTGTATCATCGTGATTAGGTCCGAAATTGTTCCTTTTTCATGCGTGCCAAGCGTATTGTCGTTTTGAATAATTACTATTAAATTTGACAAAAGCATAGTTTCAGTTTTTTGTTGACATTGTAGACGTCGATTTGAGATTAAGAACGCGACAACGATTATTATTAGCGATAATTACCAATGAAACACACGATAATAACGACGCAATAACGTATCATATTTATTACATCGTTAGTTAGTACAAACTGCTAAACGCTCCGTTTATCGTCGTGGATATATGTCATCAGTAAATTTAGGGATTACCTAGCGAACCAATTGTCTGCTTGTCAGATTGAGAATCTGCAAACGATTATAGGCTTGCAAATTTAACGTAAGAAATTTGATAATTTAACGCAACTTCATAAAATATTTATTAATTCCATAAATTGTGATGAAGGTTCGTGTAAAGAAATGCTCATCAAAACCCACGTATCCAGGATAGGTTGCCCGCAGTGAACCTTACAAACGAAGCATGCCAAATAAGTTGTCTGTAAGCTACGTGCTACCGTAATACATACCCGTATCATCCGATACATGCTCCACGGACGTTAAAATCAATGTAATGTGGCAAATAGTCATACATTGTTGTATTCTATGACCAATGCTGAATCACACAAGAAGCAGGTTGATGTATTGAGCAAGCATTATCCATTACAAATAAGAAGGATGATAGGATTTCAAAGACGATACTTGACGTTACTATGACGGGTATTGAAAAAACGCCCACTTTACTATCAACATCGATTACTTTAATGGTAAGTGCAACGAATTAACGCCTATTGTTAGAATACGCTCTCTTTGGCAGGTAATGGATTCTTACGCAATAAAATAATTGCACAGTTGCAACATTTGAAATAATCATGTCTTCAATTTAGTGCTGTGAGCGTGACATTAAAAGCAATTTCTGAATAAAGCACTAATGGTATATGCCACTTGTCAGTATGTGGTATATTCCTGACTATTCCTACCAATATCTTCAAACTTATCATGTAGTTGGCGTTTCGAATCAATATTGATTGCATGCCCATGCTCAGAATGACCAGTCAATCATCGAATCCCGTTAAGGCTGAATCCACATTTAAGGAAAATATGTCTTGGAACACCCACCTCACAGCATGATCACATATGTACGACATCGTGTATGGGGCCAAAGAACCACTCTCATTGACAATTTTGCACAATTTAATATGCGCAACAGACATTCTGATAAAACTTCCGAGATATTAGCTTTTGAATCCTTGATGTAAAAGCTTTGCATGACTAATAATTATATCCATTAGATACCATATATTGAGGGTGAGATATTCCATGTATGATTCGAAAATTGTTGTCAACATTATCGGAACTACTGGATCGTGTGTCTACCGCTTGTCGATCAGCATAACGTTGTGTGAGGGTGCTGGGCATCGGCAAGGGCAAGACAATGCTCAAAAGCTGCTACATTAGGTAATTCGTGGGAAATATACATCATGTGCTGCGTTTGGGTGATGAGTCACGGTAATGCGTCAAGGCTCACGTATTTATGTATATATTTTATAAACCTTTTGATAGGCATTGTGTCGCATCAACCAAACATGTTTACTGGATGTCAAAACCTGATCAGCAGTTAAGCCAAAGAGATATCATATTTGTCTGCCTCTGACACTTCAAATGAGAATTGAGAAGTGGCAGGGGCACAAAACTTAGTTAGTTAGGCAATTGAGTGAGAGTTTAGAGCCAATAGCCCATAATAATGTGGCTCAGCCAAACTACGTCATTCAATTGGAAGAAACTGATACAGGGCGTTTTCGGTTCATAAACCCTCTGAGACAATACTGTCTGCGGCAAATTACTACACTGTTTTTTTTTTATTCATGCAGACGACCTAGTTCAACGAATACTGACTGGATGATGCTTTTCGTCTTTGCGAATAGGATATTCATACATTACCAGTTGTGTTATGTTAGTGTATCTCGCCAACATGCTTGACTTTTTCATTCAAATGGTCGTTAATATAAATCGATGAAAATGGAGAGATATATATGTTACTGCACACAACAGCAGTGCAGGGAATATCGCTCTATTTCAATCGTACACTCGATTACCAATAATACCTGGCGAATATCAGCCATCCGCGTGAATAAAGCGGACAAATAAATTAGCTACAAGACTGCTGTGCAATGAAAGATAGGAGGATATATTATCTATGCTTCGAGCAGAACAAATTCATGGCCAGTGAGCCATCATACTGATCGGTTTCGTGCACCTAGTATGTACGGCGACTGCTAAGGGATATCACAAATGATATCTAAGATGACGGCCAACATAATTATTATTTTCTAGCTGCTATGCTGCGTCATAGCAAATAATGAAACGATGGTGGTCTGTCTGTAGAAACACACATTTGTTGACTTCTGCGTGTGTCAGATGCGTTCCAATGGTTCGGAAGAGGATGACAATATCTAAAACATGCACGAGATATGTTGAAAATAAATATCAAATCTGAAGAATTGTGGACTGTTCATGGATACAGGTAGAGATTTATGGAGATTAATGAAATGATCAGGAACCTGGAATTAAATACTGGTTATTTTAAAAGGGTTCACCAGTGTCGTTATGAATTATAACCGCTTTCGAACGAGATACAATACATAAGTGACACATGAAATAAAACAAGTTTATAGCCACCATCATCGACGAAGAAGCATTAAACTGTAATGCATTAAAATGAATAAATTTCTTATATGCATTTCATGAACGTCCAATAAATAATCCATCTGATTGTCGATTTAAAAGACTATTGTTTCCCATATTTTTTCATGTCCAATCTTGTTTTCCGTACAAAGTCAGGTGCTGTCCGAGTTTATTTGCTAAACATTCTCGCAAATGCATATTGTCTGTTTTTAGCATCGACCAACGTGGACGGCACGCTTACAGGAAAAGAGGTGTATTCACTTAGGAGCGCTAGCTTTGGAACATGATTTGCTAGCGATCAGAGTGTACTACCATTCTACAGTTACCTGATTATTAACCGCCCTTGGACAGTGATTATTTTCCATTGTGATAAATCCGTTTTTGAATCATCGGGAATAACAAATAATTAGTTTACCGCTTATTTCCGAGCCGCATAGCATTTACCACGGTTTACATCGTAAGCAAGTTGTTCATTGCAAATTTGTCACGTTATGACATCGACGATTATAGCCTCAAACCTAAAGCCAGTCAATGATAGTTAGCATGGAATATTGTCGTTATTTGCCGGTGATTTGCGTCATTTGTTTTTTTGTTTCGCCATTTTAAGATAAGGTGTGCAGTTTAACTTTTATTGAACTAAAACATTTGTGCTAAAAGTGCCCAGATTATGAAATCAGTTATTAAATTGCGACCAACGTTAAGTAAGTTTTGAGACGCATACTTGTCATCACCTATACTGGGAAAATTTAAAAAAAACGCCGTCTTCACTGTTTTGGTAAAACACAATGTCATATGCATACATATATACAAAGTATATATCCCGCTCTGGCAGACGCATTGCACGCGAATTGTCGCATCAATAAGCTGATAAGGCTGTAGCAAGGTGCAAATAGCTGACAGCGGCAGGTAGTAGCAGAAGAGAGAATTCGAGAATCATGATAATGTTCCATGTCTTGTTAGAGCTAATTAACAGACTAAAGAGTCAAATTTCCTGCCAGTGTAATAATTTAAGCAACCAAAGTGATTGATTAAATAGCTACGAGCATGTCGAAGCAGGCAAAAAAAGTTTTCGTGGTAAATGTGATTTTTAATTATGGACTGAACGATATTTGGTATATCTTCCGAAGACTGTGGTGCAATGCCATTGGTGGCACTATCGTCTTGTAATTATTTATGATAATATTGCTAATGTTTTACATAGGATTTGGCTCTCATTTTAAACTTAATCCTGTATCATACTAGTGTAATTGATGTTAGCTGGCAACGTCCTTGTGTCACGTGCGACCTTGGTACATCTTTCTGCGTAAATTAAGAAAGCATCATTACTGCTCTATTCGAAAGTTTGGTGACTGCGAATTCGTGCTCTGTTAAGTTGCTGCAGTACATCTGCGAAATAAAAACATGGGTATTGTTTTGCTGGTTATATGTGTCCGAGATGAGTTAATTCCTGAGTTAATGTTACTTTCCACAGACACACATATCCGTTGCCTTTGACTGGGGGTGCAATCTAAAATCTCGTGTATATGAACATAAATGAACATCCACATTATTTTAGTTGGTGGAATCAATAGTTCAACTGCCCCATGCGCTGTCTCCATTGTTTTATACAACAGTCGTATCATGATATGTAGCATTGCTTTGGCCGCCACATATCACTAATTAACAGGGTCAGCCTTGCATTTTGGTGTATACCACGATTTGGCTGTCAATAGTTGCATCAGTTGGTACCAGTTAAGGGGATATATAGGAAAGGCTATTAGCATTTCGATAGGACACTGGAGTGTTTAGAAAATGTTAAATAAATAAGACTTGCCGTTAGTTAAGACTTTCATAACCGTCACGTTACGAGATAACCATCGTACTTTCACATAATTTGAAAATGGCTATATATACTTGGCTCGAGTACCATCGACCATAAATTGTTGAGGTAATGCATTATTGGAACAGTTTAGCTTGTCAGTGTCAACGTTTATCTCACAACCGAAATAACAAAATAATATATCAAGTAATATGGGCAGCGACAGGCAACATGTCACCCAAATAGAGTCCGATACAGCTCAACCTTGCTGATGACGCGCGTGGTTTCGTAAAATTGCTATTAGCGGACGTATGCATCTCGTACAGATATAGATTGTTGTGGCGGCTATTTTGATGGGAAGAACAAAAATAACTCAAAGGTGCAATAAACAAGGAGCAATATATGATTGTTTGTACTACCGAAATATTTCGCTGTCATCCTCAATGTTTACTGATACGGCAATCGATGCATTTGTCTATTATTTTATCTGTCTCTTTGCATGTACATAAGTCGAATATGTGAATATAACTCGGCTGACGCTTCCGTCTTTCACCATGTCTATGCTACTGGAGAAGCGGCCTTGATACCTCGTTTACCGTTAGTGACATTTTTATCCTGGTTATATCGGTGATGGGTATGTTATGGCAGTGACAGGTCAAGGATGGTCATTATGATCGCAGGAACGCTAGTAGTGCAATATTTCCCGTCTACGAAGCTCATTGTAATGGAGCAAAGCGAAACACTGCTTATTGTGTATGCAATTTATCTTCAGTTTTGTAGTTATATAAACCGACCTGGTGAGACACTTAAATAATGGTTATTTCGTCGATCGAAGCTATATATTTGATATCTATCGTAATATAAAGCATCTCTGTACCCGAGTATCTTGGGTGTTACCTTATTCTGTGATTTAATCTACAGATTAATGCAAAATCTTTTGCATTTTTAACGCATGCCGAACTAATAAGTCTATTAAAATTATAACGAGAGAATTGACATTACTTCTATTATAACAGTCGGTTGTAAGTGCTGGACTAGGATTGTTGACGTTGATTACAATATCATGACATTATCACTGATCTTATTATACGTGTACGTTACATCCAAATTGCATAAAAGCCGATCAATAGCGCAATTGGATGGCGTTTGAACTGCCAGATAGGTGATTGTTTAAAGCTCACGTTAGCCGTAAACTATCTTTTTGTCGTTTCTAATGAAATAAAACCACAATTTGGCAGACGGCATTTTGCGAATGTGTTTTTGACGCAAACATACTGCCTTTTATACATGCGAATCAGATTACAATAACTACTGCTAAAATGATACACCGGTTTGTATGCAAATTGCATCTAAGTCACTAGTTTCAATACAATATATCTATATGAATGACTAAGCCCTGGTGAATGACCTGGTGAAATTGAAAACACCTACGATCAATTTAAAACGTAAGTTTACATATCATGTGCCCAGCCGGCGTGCCTCATATAGTGCGGCAAACCAAAGCTTGGAGAAATCACCTTCCGTGGTGTATAAGCATTTATCGTTCGTGCGCGGAAACGTTCAAAACTATGTTCATGAGTCGATGGTCTGGAGAAAACTGCTCATCACACAGATAATTCAGTTGATGATCATTGTCCAGGATATCCACGGAGTATTTCACATTGCTATTTACTGTTGATTCCCTTTGTTTGCTCTTGTATGGTTCAGGCCTGTCATGAAACGATTGAGTATTAACGGGTGCGGCCATAAAGCAATATCATGCATACACGCATACACATACGCATCCATTTCGATGCATGCGTACACGCACTTACTCAATACTCTGTACAACACCAATGCATTTCATTTTTTAGCAGAAAGAAAATGATACATATTGTCAAGCGAACACTACTCACATCATAAAACATATGTCCGTATATTTGTTTATTTAATGATTAACCAATTACGAAAGCATTGTGATAACATAAACGTTTACATTCACAAAATCGCAAATGTATATAAATGACATTAAATGCGCTTTAATTTACACGAGGCCATATATTTACAGGCATGTGACAAAACAACTACAAATACGTGTATATCAACGCGTATATACGTATCTATGTTCAATCAGGGGCATGTGAGAGATTCACATGATAAATAACGAAAACGTACAGATAGGAACTGTACCGTATTCCCGATTGCTACATCTATTTGCTCAGATAGGGTAGCTGCGGAATATCGTTGCCAGTTAGTTTGGAGTGTCTTTACGAGGCCCTCACGTGTCGTGGTTCGTACCACAATGCTTTCATCTTCTGGATGAAGGGATCACGATCACCTGATCAATCTAGATTTCGTTGACGTCAGCAGTTGGAATGAAACAGTGGATTTGCAGGATTTGCCGTGGAACATTTGGTATGGTTGGATATGACAAGCTACGACAGCTATGCTTAACGGTTCACTATACAGAACAATGCCAATTACATCAGTAACATATCCAGCCACTATCGACTGTTAAGCGGTATCAACCGCTTGTTTGCCACAAGATATCATATCATATACTGACTGCATGAAGGATGAAGCATATCGATGATCTTACATCCGTAAAAGATAGATCACACAATACTGGCATATATCAAGTTTACACCTGCAAATTAAAGTAATATTAACACTTTCATTGCAGTGTTTATTTTCAAAGAAGCTTGTTGTAATTGCAGAGCATACATCTGTCCACCAATGCCGTCCAATTACTAGATTAATCTACAGCAGAATACCACTGTTGCCAGGGTTTCATATCTGCTGCTTGCAGCAGCATATCTTACCAGGGGAGTAATCACTACAACGTCACAATTATTGAGGTTGAACAGTTATCGGTCGCAATGATGCCCCCCACATGTCAGCAACTTATTGTTCTGACGAACGATACAAAAGCACAACAGCAGTCTTTTCCTCTCGGGATTCATCATGCTAACCGTTCGAAGAATAATATGAGGTGGGGGTCGCTTTTTTGCGCAAGGTCAATCAAGGAAAGATGGAAATCCCTGACATGGTATTAAAAAAAACCAATTCGACTAAATTTGCTTACAGACAACATTTGCCACTATTTTATATGTGCTGGTAAATATATGCAATTTCGAAATTCAAAGGACGCAAGATGATACATTTATTTATGATAAAAACTTAGTTTTCAATGCCAGAGACATGTATAACAGCGCAAACCTGGTCGTGATATATTCTTGTGGCGGATTTTATTGACAAAATAGGTTATTGAAGGACATTAACAACGTCCCAAAAGAGGCAGTTTATGTCTCGTCTCTAAGACAGTCATTTCTGGACAGTCAAGTCAATGAAATACCCATTCAAAGTAAAGTCCCAGCATCATTCGATTTCGAATCGAGAGCACTAAAAATCTTAGTGCAGCAACGACAAATCAATCTCCACTAACGCACACAGATTCAATGTGTATCCATGGAACTACCGATTTATTCATTCCGGGGTTATTTACAGCCACTTGTCATCAGGAATTGCACTTAATATTAACCTTAACTGTATTCATAGATTATCGGTGCATGTAGCAGATTAATCAAGTACATTAATGTGAGGAATAATTGATTTATATCCCAAACGAGATTCCGCAAGACATCCACATGTATATCTGTCCTTGGTGCTATAAATTATATGAGGTGGTGATCGTTGGTGGTTCTCACTTTTGATGTGCAAAAAAATGATGATACTTTTCTCACGGGTTTGCTTATTCTTGCAAGCTCTTCATTTGTTCACAACCAATTAGACTACTTATAGCTAGTTGGTGTTGATAACGATGATGAACTAGCAACTACCGTTATCCATCACATATTCAGCATCGTCTCGCTCAAAGTCTGAAGACTTGCACCAAATGAATTAGCGATTCATATAATATAACAACTGAATGCAATCTAAATATTTTCATCGTTATTGATGATTTTGTCATTTCTAGATCTCGGCAAACACAGCAATTTGATGCAGAATGCCTTACTTTGACGGACCAGACAATTATTGATGACACAAAATATATACAAGCAATTCAAGACTGCATCGTTCCTAGAACATTTGCTGCTCTATCGCAGATCCACATACTTCATTTAATTCTCGCCATCCATGCAACGCCGCTCATTAATTTATCTGCCGCGTTAATTTAAGCAGGTTGTGTCCAACGTATCAGCCTCTCTAGGCAATGTAAATGTTGACAAGCTCAGCAATTTGAGCAGGACATTTAATCTGGATCTCCTGTTTGATATTGGAAACACACAGACGCTCACACGGACTACCGTGGGTTCGCAAATGGACGACATTTTAAAATATTGATCACGTTCGCAGACCTTACAAAGTGCTCCGCGTACACAGCAGCATGGATACAAATCGGCACACTCGGGCGCTGCCTCTGTGTTGGAATGCTGGCATATTTCTAGCGCATAGAAAGGTATCTGTTTTCATTTATATCTCCGTCACTAATAACCACCATGCCTCATTTGTATGGCATCTAGAGGCCACTCATTCAAGAACTCCCTGGAACCAACGCTTGGATAGCTGGATAATGTAAGCACACAAAGTCGGACTCTTCAACGATTTCAACCTAGTGTTGTTTCAATTATATTAATGCTGCAGCCCATAAATCCGCACGTTGACCGAGAAGATATGTATATCGCGACGACGCTTTTAGCTTTTATCTGCAAGGAACTCCGGGTTTGGAGAATCTAATGGTGATGGATGGCAACATTTACTCACGAAATAGCGTCGGAGATTTAGTATGACTGCCGGTAAAAACGATTGCTTCTGTACTCTTTGCTCTAAAAACAATATGCGGTTAGCATGGCTGCAGCATTGATGGAAAATGTGAACTTAGAAAGAGGACTTGCATATTATAAACTGATGGAATGTGGAATGGTCGGATCTTTAAACATTGCCATTGCTTTAACAATTACAATATACACTGCATAATTGAGTGATGAGACGGGTAATGTGGTGGCTGCATTCTTCCACCAAACATAAGGAAATTAGATTTATGTATTTCAGGCACACAATCACTGTGGACTCCTCAATTATTGTATTTAAATGACCTCAAATTATAACAGGCACCAAGTGTTTATTCGTATTTACTAGAAAGACGAAATGGTTGTTTTAAAAGAAATGCCCATCCGCTTTGTTGCAGAGCTATTGGATAGGCAAAACACCTCTTTGCCGTTAGTATGCAGTGCGCTTACCATATAACGTACATATTTTACTAAACGTCACGTATTAATTATCACCATCTGTTATTCATTCGATCACCTATGACTTTCGATAACGTCTATTGCAGAATTCTGACGAATTCATGATTATTCAGACGGCTGACGCGAATAATCTTACCACAATCACGCTTCCGTGGTCATTGAAATGTGCATTCGTTATATGGTGCATAGAAATATGCATTTGTGTATTGTTTTAAGATTCCATCAAAACGGCAAAACTATTGGTTTGCTTCTATAGTAAAACGTTTGTATCTGCATGTTGTAGTCGGTTATTGTGCATCATTCCTGGTTGGTATGCACCGATTGCTGATGTTACTGCGATATTCTGAATCGCTTTTCTTACTGCCAATGATAGGCAAACAATGTGATATGCATAGTCTACAATGACGGCGTTTTAAACATAACGCTGGTAATAGTAGTCACTTGTGCAACAAAAAATGGAGAACATTATTTTGAGCAATCAACAAAATAGATTGGCGCTTGAATTATATTATCAAAGTTGTTTGTAACATCGCAGGACGCAAGCATTGTCGTCAACTCCCTGTCCGCGTAGCGACAAGCAGAAGAATGGCTGAGGTGATATGGGGATGGGCTTATAATGACAAAGATCTTTTACCTGCATGATAGCTCAATTAGAACTGCCCGTAATAAAGCGTGTACACGAGCTTGATATGCTCGATTGGTGCTTAAATTACGGATGCAATGGATATTCTTTGATATTCATTCTGCTATATGGGATGTCATATCCATTACTAACAGTGCAAAAACAAGCGCTAGCATCGCAGTGCGGAACAAGATTACAAAAGCAATGTTTGAACATTCTAGAGTAAATAATCGACCCCGTGAACCATGCCAGGCATTATAAGCAATCTGAGGATAAAACTACGGAGCTTTATATAACTGGGCGGTATCTGTAATCTCCATTTGTCTACAATCAATGGTCTTCAGAATACTCAGGATATAGACGTTTATCATCCATTGCCATTGTATGTCGATGCTCACAATGAGCAATAAGCAATGTATCAATCCTGGAGTTAAATTTTGTCAGCAATTAAAGTTTATGTATTTAAGACAACCGAACGCACAGAAGCTTAACGATATGTTTCGGTAGGTATGGGGCCGCCGAATCATTGCAATTGTGCACTGTTAGTATTCGAAGCGGACATATGTATGCGAAGCGGACATTATGTTAATTCGCTTCCGAGATATAAGCTGTTGTACCACCGGAATTTTCCAATAAGATGACCTAACGAAACAATGTGCAGCCTTCACCATAATTTGTCACGCACCACGCAGCGATATAACTCCTGGTTGCATGTATGATGATGGCATTTATTGCTCTTTCATGAATTGATGCTTAATCGGCACCTCGTTCACATCAGATATGCCAGTAATTTAACATGAATAACAATTCCTACTGGTTTAAAAGTGGTTATTATTTAGGGTGCAGTGAATTATGACAATTATAACGCCATTTTAAACACCAAATCAGCTGCTATGGTAGCTAAATTTACAAACCATCTCAAACAAATGCTGTGTGTGATAAACTCAATTGGATACCGATAAAAGCCAACCTGGCAGATTATGTATGAATGAACAATTACCTATCTGCGGTTTTAAATGGCATTCGTCAGGCTTGGTGCTTCCATTATCTGTGTTTTACGACAATACTGGCGAACCACATATAAATCATATCGATATCGGACAATGACGCTTCGAATGATAATTATTTTGTGGATAGAGCATAAATCACGTAAGTTGAGCCATTAAGGGACAGTTTGCGGCCAGGCTCTATCTTGTTAGCAAATGATAACGTAGCGAAGTTTATATTCGCTACAAAACTAGCATACAAGAGCTATGTGTCGTTGAGCTATGTGTCATTATAAATGTTTTATTGTTAGTCAAGCAGGACAATATCACGTGACAGGAAGTCATCGTACTAATCTGTATAGTACAGTCAGTTTCCGCGACTACTGCTAACGGATATAATTTACGATATTCTAGATGCCAATCATCAGAGTTATTATAATCTAGCTGTAATAGAGCGTCGAACAAGTCAGACCGAATGAATGAGCAGCCTGCTTCTGCGAATTCCCAGTAGGGTTGAATGCAATGTCCAATCTGTTTCGATATTGTCATAATAGCTGTTATTGGGGACGCGTATATGGCCTCTTGTGACCCAGAGATGTCGCAGACAACAACACCCGATAGCCAAGATCCAGAAAACCTATTTTAATTGTATTGAAAGAATGCTACACACTACACAAAAATCTGAGAGGAGTGATTGTCTCCGACCATTCTACGCCATCTACCAGGTCGACCATTACTCTACCACATGCAATAAATAACCCGACGATACATCCTGATTTTTGGATATGATACAACAAGAGGTAAACATGAGCAGTGATGGCGGATAGCGGATCAAGAGATGTGTAAGTTTAGCTGGGTATCATGTCTTCACAGATAACCCCGTAGCACTTCGATTCGAGAGGGAGGCAGGTCCAGAATTGCAGATTGTTCCCACCGCCATATTGAGCAGCAGCCGCATTGCAAGATAACCCTCCAAAGCCTGTGATTTGCAAAGCAGCAACTATCACTAGGATAAATAACGAAGTGAGCCAGGATCAAAGTCCACATCTAAGAGGCACAATAAGACAGAAGAGATGGAAGGGTATCAAGAGACCGGTGGTTCAATCCACTGCTGTAGCAAATTACTGGATTCAAAACCTGTCTGATGGTCAGAGCTGATCAGTTCCTTCCCCTCGCACGGCACGTCATGCAGTTCAGTGTAAATGCAATGCAATTAATTAAACGAATTTGTTTTGCCCGAGCAAAGACACGTGTGTTGGCTTGTGCATATGTGAGATGCTGTTCATATGGTTTGTAAAAGGATGGACAATATCTACTAAACTGACGTGGTCTACATGCCTGAGTCATGTTTGAGAAGATTAATCGAACGAATTGTTGCCTGTCCTTGGCACAGGCTTTCGATATATAGAGCTTTATGATGTCATCGACAACCTGAATCTAATTAGTTATTTCTTTTGAGAGGTGCACTAGTTTGTTTATTAATTATAATCGCGTTTGAACGATATACGCTATGTAAATGATATATGATCAATTATTGCGGTTTATCGCTCCTATAATCGACGGCTTTGTATTTAACTGTAACGTATGCAGATGACTGATTGCTTTTACATATTAAATGAACATCCATTCCCGGTATACTATCTTACTATAAGCAATGCAAATGATCTCTATTTGGTTTCAGTACAGTGTCATATGCACGATGACCAGGCTGGCAATTAATCCATTTAGATTACTGGTTAATAACTCCGCGAAGGGTACACCAAATACTCATTGCATTAATTTTTAATGTTTAAAATGTGACAACTTTTTGGATAGTTGCCCTTTAAAAAGTAGCCACCCGAGGAGAGCCATGCGTGTTTGATACACATTATTCAAATATTCCAATTATTTGCTATATGTGACTCGAGCTACGAAATGGGAATTAGGGCCATTTTCCATGTTCAGTAAATGTAAGTGAGAACAAGCCGAGTTCGGTTAAACTTTTGAGACGATGCTTCACAGGGAGCCATTTACAATTTCATACTGATCCTTTTGTAACATCAGTGTTAACCATGTCATTAAAACATATCTATATCGCTATGCAACCAAATTTGTCCGTGTAAGGAACCGTTAGAAACCATTAATTGCCCCGGATAAATCTCACTTATTGTGCCACTGCAGCAAGGGTGGTGCTTTTCGTGCTCACAGAAGATAAGTTTGATTGTTAGAACGGCAATTGTGCATCATACTGAACCTTCGTAGCTCACAGTCATATTTATATTGGTCACTACTCTACTTACAATGGCGGTCAATGTTCGTCATGTGGTCAGCGTGCAAACCATACCGCATCTTATGCCTCACATATCCATATCTAAGATCACAGCACGCATAAGCATAGAATGAATTCAATATTTACAGATCATAACACATATCCAACAGCAAGCGACTGGTGCAAACACACAATCACATATAACCGAATTTGCGGAAACTCACTTGATGTTAATTCGATAAAGCCGCGACAATGAATTCCATGTACACACTAGTCATCAACAGAGCAAACATACATTCTTTCGGCGCCATATTGCCTCGGGTCACCACCACGACTACGTTCGATGTCCGTTTCCCTGTGGTCCTCATAAGTGTCAGAGATTATGACCCTGACCAGCGGTCGCTTTTGGAGTGAACACGCTTCTTCCTTGTCGAAGCCATTACGCCCGTCTACATTCATCAGCAAGGAACTTTGTCAACCACTGATGCATGTTGCCGGCTCGTGATACCAGTCTGTTGATTAACGATAAATACATAGATTATGCACAATGAATTCATGCCTCGGCAGTTGACACTGCTTAGTGGTTGAAGTTAATCCCTTCATTACTATCAACTTAATCTTGTTATCACTATTACTAAGCTACCAATCCATTATGCCTATATAATTATTTCTGTAGCTAAACAAATATCAACTGCAACAAGGATACCTTAAAACAACAAAGCATGCATTTATCACAAAATAAGGTTATTTTTGTTACGTTCATTGCTTTACTTTTTTATATAAAATCTAGGTCTTCTGACGTGAAATTCATACATTGCTGCATACAATAGACCACTTAATTATATAATCAAGATACCTTATAATCGAGTCAACATGCCTCGCAGCCCTATAGTGTACTCTTTAAGTGATATTATTGAATGTGATGACAGTAAACCTTCAATTAATTTGCCTGATAAAAGAAAGATGTATTTTGCTTCAGCCACTTTCTACCTGCATCGTGTCGGTGGTGCGGCTATTACTACACGTTGTGTTACTTATTACCGAGCCACACCAAGGCAAATTTGCAATTGCACTGCAACATGCGGGGCAATGGTTTCCATGGCCCTTGTCAATTCACGCAGCGCAGCATATGGTTAATATGGTTCTCGCAGCATATGGTTAATAATCATTTGGGATAGATTTGATAGTATCCTATAGCAGTAGTGTGTTTACCGCTCACGTAACGTTATCCAAAATGAGCAAATACAATTAAGCTAAGCAACATAAATATATATCTACATTTGCACTGTACTCTTGCAAATAATTAACTTGCTTGCTTTACTTGAATGACTCATATAACACGAACGGCTCATGCAAATAGAGCATACAATTCAAAAGATACATTATCGCTGGGTATATATGCTAATTAATTGCAAATTGGATTACTACTGAATTACAAGATTGTTGAATTTTACAATTAGTTTGATATATAACTTCAGCTCATTTACAAATATGATTAGATGTCGCTGTTAGTTTGTTGGCTACACATCACATACTACCATAATATATGTGGCCATGCTTCTGACTATATCACAATGGGTATATCACACCCCGGATGCATGGCGACGATAGTTACGTTAGGGTATTTTAATTTTATGAGGCGTCACATTCACTACAGTTCCGTTTTTGGTGGAGCCAAACCAGTGCAGCTAAGCTATATTTCGATTCAACAGCTTTTGTGTCTGAAGCGAAATCACACGATGTTTTATACATATATTCAATCGCTGCAAAATGTTAGATCAGACAGTTGCGTTTGGTCGAGGCATCCTGTAGCATGTATTTGAGCTTGTATTTGAGCTTATTTAGCTAGGTCGCATAGATTAAATATTTTTTGCAGAGCCATGAGGAAAATAATAAACTGTGAATAGCAGACTTACTATGCGAAGGATGTGTTTTCAGACTGATCACTCGTTTAGCGTTGAAGACATCAGTGTGTTTTTAGGACACATTGATGTGTATCCGCGCTAGAATGCTGGCATATACCTGGTGTAAGTGTCAGTAATCCTTCTCTGTAATTCCAATATCAGCTCTATTGATAAACAGTGCTCGCTGTTTGTTGAGTTCCTAAAGTCTAGACAGAAATACATGCCTGTCCGATAACACACTGACACACTGCTAAATACCCTGCGCCCCAATGGTGGTCAGAATCCAAAGATTGGTCCTCCTTGTAAGCCAGGCAAAAGTATACATTGGGTGAGTTGCAAATCGCTTTCCTTAATTGATATACTCAATCTTCGATCTAGGTAACAGTAACCGATGTTCCTTGGGAAAAATCATATCAATTGAAGTTTAACATGCATTGCAAAGTTTTGCGATATGCATTGGTATACATCAGTTCCCATCATTGTTTTGTATCACATATCTGAAATAGAATGATTTGGAATTGGTTTGTTGCATTAACCATTTATTACTCTGAACTGTGTGCTATGACATTCAACCATAGGCTTTTGAATATCCACCGTTATAATACATCTGAAAGTTTCGGATTTTGTTTCTCGAAATTGTAATGATGATACTGGTGCAATACATAGGCCATTTTGCGAATACGACAAGTGTCAGCGATGTTGTTCTATTGCTTATGTTACAAAAGTGGATCGTAATGTAAAGCCAATAATGCAGATTAGCCACATCGCATCGGTATATAAATCTGAGAATAACAGCATGTTATGTAGATGTCTTATCTATAGATCAAACCGACCGATCCTACTCCCATATTTGGCAGATACTAGTCGCTCAACCGACCAGAAGCTGATCTTCTCAGTCAAAATATTGATATCAGTAGATTCTGCTGCAAACCCGTCTGCACTTTGCGCTCTTTATCATAGAGAATAGATATTTTGAAGATACATCTACTCGCAGCAGAGTTGATAAGGTTCCGTAATTCATTTTGGTAGCACAATGTCGCCCAGTGATACCCGAAAGCTCTCCGTGCTATCTAATCACTCAAATGTAATACAACAGTGTGCATAATAGTCCTACTATGTTCCTATTGCGTGGCTTGTGAAATACACCCGCATTCCAAAATTCCATGAATAATCAAGTGCGTTTATGAGGAACCGCCAGCATTTACCAAATCGCAACTGATGCATTGCCCAAAAACCTTTGGTAACATACGTTACCAATTCGAGTATATGTACCCTTCAATAAAACTTAATGGCAATTATCACTTTACAAAGACAGTTTGTGCTATGTATGAATTATATTTGCTTGAACCATCATGAATCAATCGAAAACTACTTTTGTACCAATGACATTCTAAAGCCGTATCGTATTTGGTGAGACAGCTACAATTGAAGTCAGATACATGTAATATGCTAAGGATCATATTATCATATTCTGTGCAGCAAGGGAAGCTAAACCATTGTTGATCACATTCGCTGTTGAAGCAATGTAACCTATGCCGATGCACCACAATCCTAATATAATTGTATTGGACATTGTTTTGAATGCAGCTTATCCGCTGATATACTCAGTGTCACAACGGTGATGTAAAACGCTACAAGAACATACCAAATGGACAATTGCACCTACAAACTGTATAATCGTATATCTAATAAGCGCCCCATTTACTTTTAAGAACAGTCCATAATCTCGAGGACCGTAAATCTTGAGTTGCTGAATCAGCATTGGAACATGTAGTATAGCAGCACAGCACACTAGGGCCGGTTATGTTAAACAGTTCCTGATTAAGCTGTTCATTTATTAAGTAATGT
Source organism: Urechis unicinctus (assembly GCA_034190875.2). Taxonomy (NCBI): domain Eukaryota; kingdom Metazoa; phylum Annelida; class Polychaeta; order Xenopneusta; family Urechidae; genus Urechis; species Urechis unicinctus. Next base: position 73,658,889 of record CM067356.1, read on the forward strand.
TGACAGAGCACGTCTTAACTTCATTAACAGATGTGCGCCTTGGCGCCAGCTTACTGGCAGAATGGTAGCTAGCTTACCTCTAGCAATTAACAATTTAGTCTCAAGTAGCTAGGCTGCAGGCAATGGAAATATCACCAATAACATACCTTATGGTTGTTAATCGCACCCTGATATTTTTGCTGCGTAGAATTTGAATAAGAATTGACAATTAAGCTGAACAAGTACAGTTTTCAAGACGCACAAAGAAATGGATTCATTTAATGCGCCATTGTTTCCCAACCGGCAAGCTTACAATTATGCTGAGAAAGATTGATGGGCTAAGTAAGTTATTCCTTGGTATATCCGTTGGTGTATCCGTTGGTGTATCCTGTGAATCAAACCAGATCAGAACCCGGCCAGAATTTAAGGGTAAACATGATATATCACCATTACATACTGGATCAGTGTTAAATACTAATAAACAGGGCGTTTGTTTAGTTACACAGAAGTTTTGTGCTTGATGCTATCGTCACAGTTGGCAAAACGATGTGTATCGGAACTAGTAATGGCTTATCATGCAAGCATTACAGACACAGCATCGGACAATATAAGAAGTAATGAAGCTATCTATTTATGGGACTGCTCCTCAATCTTCATCTTCTCCTCATTATTGCATTGGGAAACCTCTCTTAGTTACTATTATATGTTGCTGAATCTGTGCCTGAGACTTTAATTGTGATGAATGGTACTCTATAAGGAACCCACCGCTGATGCACAGCCTTAAAATACGGAAAACGGTATATTACCTACAGAAACATTTTAAAACCCACCATAGTGTTATAAAAGTTTTAAAAATCAGCATCTGCAGGGAAGACTAAACAATTATGTACCATTAATAATTTATGTGAACGAGCGTGTATTTTGCAACGAGCAAGCACCGCAACCCTGTTCGTTCGTTCACAGAATAGTTCAGTCCGTGGAATATATCCAGGGCTTTACTTTTAAATGAACGATACGAAATGTATGCGATCTATAGCAATGTTTGATTCTTTTTATAATCGAAAATCAAATATCATGGGACATGCAAAGAATCTATGAAACAGTCGATGAACTTTTGGATAACAAGTTAATGAACGAGTGAATATTTCATACGGAATAAATTGCATTCTGCGAATAGCTATGTCTCGGGTGACGTATATGTAAGCAGCATACTATTTGCAAGATGTTCTGATCTCGCTTCTATATATGCATACATATAGACAAGGTATAAATTCTGCTCTGGTTGATGCATAGCACGCGAATTGTTGCCTCAATAAGCAGGCCGAGGCTTCTAGCAAAGTACGATAAATGTAAATTGCTGGATAATAATAAGCAGCAAGATTAATCCGGCGATCATAACTTTTGCTAGTTGTGTATTTTAATGATAAGAGGACACTGGAGTGTTTAGCAAACGGTAGACAATTCAGACTTGCTGTTAGTTAAGACTTGGCGTTCCGAACCTTCACGTTCCGAGATAACCTTCGTGCTTTCACATTATTTGGAATGACTACATATGCTTGGCTGGGGTACCATCGACTATATATTGTTAAGTTAATGCAGTATTGGAATAATTTAGCTACTCAGCGTCATTACTTTCATCTCACAATCGAGGTCATTACATGACAAAATGACAAATGACATATCAAGTCATGTGGGCAGCGACAGGCAACATGTCACCCAAATGGAGTCCGATGCATCTCCATCTTGCTGATGACGCGCGTGATTTTGTTTTCATTGCCACACAAAACTGCTATCTGCGGATGTATGCACCTTCTTCTGCGGCGGCTAGTTGGATGGGAAGAAAAACATTAAATCAAGGGTGAAATAAACAAGGAGCAATAAATGATTGATAGTATTACCGAAATATTTCTCCGTCAGCCGCAATGTTTACTGATACGGCACTCGGTGCGATTGTCTATTGTTTTATATGTATCTTTGCATGTACATAAGTCAGGTATGTGAATATACCTCGGCTGACGCTTGCGTCTTTCACCATGTCTACGCTACTGGAGAAGCGAGGCTTGATACTTTGTTTATCGGTAGTGACATTGTTATACGGGTTATATCGTTGTTCGGCATGTTCCAATACTTTACTTGTACGGCAGTGTTAGGTGACAGGTCAAGGATTGCTCATCATGATCACCGGATCACTAGTAGTGCAATGTTTATCGTCTTAGAAGCTCGTTGTTATGGAATAAAGCGAAACATTGCTTATTGTGTATGCAATTTATCTTCAGTTTTGTGGTTATATAAACCGACCTGGGGAGACACATAAATAGTGGTTATTTCGTTGATCGAAGATATATATTTTAGACACTGTGAGGTCAAATGCACAATAATGTTCTACGACAGTACAGCATCACTCATCCTTCTATCATAATATAAAGCATCTCTGTACCCGAGTGTCTTGGGTGTTACCTTATTCTGTGAGTTTATCCTCAGATAGCGGTAAAAATATTGAATTCCCTCTAATTTACACGAGACCGTATATGCACAGGCATGTGACAAAACAACTACAAATAAGTATATTAATGCGTCTTGATGTATCGATGTCCAATCAGTTGCGCGTTAGAGAATCACATGATAAATAATGATAAATAATTAAAACATAAACATAGGAACTGTATCGCAATCCCGATTGCCACGTCTATTTGCTTAAATAGGGTAACTGCGAAATATTGCTGCCAGTTGCTTTATAGTGTCGTTGTGAGACCCTCACTCGTCGGTGTTCGCACCACAATGCGTTCATCGTCTGGATCAAGGAATCATAATCACCTGATCTATCTAGATTTCGTTGACGTCATCAGTTGAAATAAACAGTGAATTTTCAGGATTTGCTGTGGATCATTATGTATGGTTGGATATGACAAAATATGATAGCTTTGATTAACTGTACAGACCAATGCCAATAACAACAGTAAAATATCAACACACACTCAACTGTGAAGCGGTATCATCCGCTTGATTGCCTCAACACATCATATGTCATACTATGACTGCATGAAATTAGGATCTAGCATACATATGGTGATGCATCCATAAAAAATAGATCACACAATACTGGCATATATCAACGTTACACCTGAAAACTAATATTAACACTTCCATTGCAGTGTTCATGTTCTATGAAGCTTGTTTTAATTGAAAAGCATGCATCTGTCCATCAATGCCATTCATCAATATTAAGCCTTATGGTAGTTAGCACTGCATGCATTTCGCGTCACTCGATCCTATGTGGCGTTCTGTATAGGTTGTTAACCACGTCTTGCGTGATGTATAGGTTTTGATTGTCATGATCAAAGCCCTATGGCAATTCATGTTAGAAGAGATTCCTTAATGCCTGTTTCCGGTGCTTTGCAAAGGCACCTTGATTATTACGCTTGGCCCGCATACGGTTGTTATATGTTAAAACGTTAAAACGTTTAATAAGTATGTGAATGCGTCTTTAATAAAACAGTTTTCCTGTTTGTATTGGTGTAAAGTCACAGCATCGTACGATTTCGAATCGAGAGCACTAAATATCCATACATGCAGCAACGTATCAATCTCCACTAACGCACACAGATTCAATGTGTATCCATGGAACTACCGATTTATTTATTCCGCGATTATTTACCGTCACTTGTCATCAGGAATTGCTCTTAATATTAACCTTAACTGTATTCATGAATTATCGGTGTATGTAGCAGATTAATTAAGTATATTAATGTGAGGAATGATTGATTCATGAGACTGTTCATATCCCAAACGAGATTCCGCAAGATATCCACATGTATATCTGTCATTGTTGCTATAATGTATATGAGGTGGTGTTCTAGGGTGGTTGTCACTTTTGTGCAAATAAAGATGATACTTTTCCTCTGGGCTTGCTTATTCATACAAGCTCTTCATATGTACTACCAATTATATTACTTATAGCTAGTTGGTGTTGATTACGATTATGAACTAGCAACAACCGTTATCTATCACTTATTCAGCATCATCTCATTAAAGTCTGAAGACTTGCACCAAATGAATTAGCGATTCATATAATATAACAACTGAATGCAATCTTAGTATTTTCATCGTTATTGATGGTTTTGGCAATTCTGGATCTCGGCAAACACAGCAATTTGATGCATCATGCCTTACTTTGACGGACGAGACAATTATCGATGACACAAAATACATTCATTCAAAGCAAGACTGCATCGTTCCTAGAACATTCGCAGATCCACATTCTAGTTAATTTAAGCAGGTTGTGTCCAAAGTATCAGCCTCTCTAGGCAATGTAAATGTTGACAAGCTCAGCAATTTGAGCAGGACATTTAATCTGGATCTCCTGTTTGATATTGGAAACACACAGACGCTCACACGGACTACCGTGGGTTCGCAAATGGACGACATTTTAAAATATTGATCACGTTCGCAGACCTTTCAAAGTGCTCGGCCTAACACAGCAACATGGATACAAATCGGCACACTCGGGCGCCGCCTCTGTGTTGGAATGCTGGAATATTTCTAGCGCACAGTTAGATATCTGTTTTCACTTTTATCTCCGTCACTAATAACCACCATGCCTCATTTTTATGGCATCTGGAGGCCACTCATTCAAGAACTCCCTGTAACCAACACTTGGACAGCTGGATAATGTAAGCACACAAGGTCAGACTCTTCGACGATTTCAACCTAGTGTTGTTTCAATTATATTAATGCGTCAGCCCATAAATCCGCACGTTGACCGATAAGATATGTATATCGCGACGACGCTTTTGACTTTTATCTGCAAGGAACCCCGGGTTTGGAGAATCTAATGGTGATGGATGGCAACATTTACTCACGAAACAGCGTCGGAGATTTAGTATGACTGCCGGAAAAAGCGATTACTTCTGTACTCTTTGCTCTAAAACAATATGCGGGTACCATGACTGCAGCATTGATGGAAAATGTGAACTTAGAAAGAGGACTTGCATAGTATTAACTGATGGAATGTGGAATGGTCGGATCTTTAAATATTGCCATTGCTTAAACAATTACCATATACACTGCATAATTGAGTGATGAGACGGGTAATGTGGTGGCTGCATTCTTCCGCCACACATAAGGAAAATAAATATATGTATTTCAGGCACACAATCACAGTGGACTCCTGTTACGGGTCCTCAATTATTGTATTAAATGACCTCAAATCATAACAGGCACCAAGTGTTTATTCGTATTTACTAGAAAGACGAAATTGTTGTTTTAAAAGAAATGCTCATCCGCTTCGTTACATAGCTATTGGATGTGCAAAACACCTCTTTTGCTGTTAGTATGCAGCGCGCTTACCATATAACGTACATATTTTACTTAAACGTCATGTATTAATCATCATCATCTATTATTCATTCCATCATCTATAACTTTCAATAACGTCTATTGCAGAATCCTGACGAATTCATAATTATTCAGACGGCTGCTGGAATAATCTTACCAAAACCACGCTTCCGTGGTCATCGAAATGTGCATTCGTTATATGGTGCATAGAAATATGCATTTGTGTATTGTTTTAAAGATTCCATCAAAACGGCAACATTATTGGTTTGCTTCAATAGTAAAACGTTTGTATCTGCATGTTGTAGTCGGTTATTGTGCATCATTCCTGGTTGGCATGCACCGATTGCTGATGTTACTGTGATATTATGAATCGTTTTTCTGACTGCCAATGAGACGCAAACAATGTGATATGCATAATCTACAATGACTGCGTTTTAAGCATAATGCTGGTAGTAGTAGTCACCTGTGCAAAAAAAAAATGGAGAACATTATATTGAGCAATCGACAAAATAGATTGGCGCATGCATCATATTATCAAAGTTGTTTGTAACATCGCAGGACGCGAGCATTGTCGTCAACTCCTTGTCCGCGTAGCCACAAGCAGAATAATGGCTGTGGTGATATGGGGATGGGCTTTTAATGACAAAGATCTTTTACCTGCATGAGAGCTCAATTAGAACTGCCAGAAATAAAGCGTGTACACGAGCTTGATATGCTCGATTGGTGATTAAATTACAGCTTAAACCATTGATGCAACGGACACTTCATTCTTCTATATGGGATGTCATATCCATTACCAACAGTGCAAAAACACGCGCTAGCATTGGAGTGCGGAACAAGATTATTAAGGCAATGTTTAAACATTCTAGAGTATATATTCGACCCAGTCAACCATGCCAGACATTAAAAGCAATCTGAGGATAAAACTACGGAGCTTTATCTAACTGGGCAGTATCTGTAATATCAATTTGTCTACAATCCATGGTCTTCAGAATACTCAGGGCATCGACGTTTATTATGAATTTTCATTGTAAGTCGATGCTCACAATGAGCAATGTATCAATCCTGGAGTTAAGTTTTGTCAGCAATTAAAGTTAATGTATTTAAGACAACCGAACGCACAGGAAGCTAAACGATATGTTACGGAAGGTATGGGCCCGCCGAATCATTGCACCACTGTGCAACTTGTTAGTATGCGAAGCGGACATTATGTTAATTCGCTTCCGAGATATAAGCTGTTGAATGGCGTTATACCCCTATTGCGTTTCTTTGTCGTGCTGACGGAAGTACCACCGGAATTTTCCAATAAGATGTGCAGCCTTCACCATAAATTGTCACGCACCACAGCAGCGATATAACTCCTGGTTGCATGTCTGATGATGGCATTTATTGCTCTTTCATGAATTGATGCTTAATCGGCACCTCGTTCACATCAGATATGCCAGTAATTTAACATGAATAACAATTCCTGCTTGTTTAAAAGTGGTTATTATTTATAAGGTGCAGTGAATTATGACAATTATAACGCCATTTTAAACACCAAATCAGCTGCTATGGTTGCTTAATTTACAAACCATCTCAAACAATGCTGTGTGTAATAAACTCAATTGGATACCGATAAACGCCAACCTGGCAGATTATGTATGAATGAACAATTACCTATCTGCGGTTTTAAATGGCATTCGTCAGGCTTGGTGCTTCCATTATCTGTGCTTTACGACAATACTGGCGAACCACACATAAATCATATCGATATCGGACAATGACGCTTCGAATGATAATTATTTTGTGGATAGAGCATAAATCACGTAAGTTGAGCCATTAAGTGACAGTTTGCGGCAAGGCCCTATCCTGTTAGCAAATGATAACGTAGCGAAGTTTATATACGCTACAAAACTAGCATGCAAGAGCTATGTGTCGTTGAGCTATGTGTCATTATGAATGTTTTATTGTTAGTCAAGCAGGACAATATCACGTGACAGGAAGTCATCGTACTAATCTGTATAGTACAGTCAGTTTCCGCGACTACTGCTAACGGATATAATTTACGATATTCTAGATGGCAATCATCAGAGTTATTATAATCTAGCTGTTAGGGAGCGTCGAACAAGACAGATCGAATGAACAAGCAGCCTGCTTCTGCGAATTCCCAGTAGGATTAAATGCGATGTCCAATCTGTTTCGATATTGTCATAATAGCTGTTATTGGGGACGCGTATATGGCCTCTTGTGACCCAGAGATGTCGCAGACAACAACACCCGATAGCCAAGATCCAGAAAACCTATTTTAATTGTATTGAAAGAATGCTACACACAACACAAAAATCTGAGAGGAGTGATTGTCTTCGACCATTCTACGTCATCTACCAGGTCGACCATTACTCTACCACATGCAATAAATAACCCGACGATACATCCTGATTTTTGGATATGATACAACAAGAAGCAAACATGAGCAGTGATGGCGGATAGCGGATCAAGAGTTGTGTAAGTTTAGCTGGGTATCATGTCTTCACAGAAAACCCCGTAGCACTTCGATTCGAGAGGGAGGCAGGTCCAGAATTGCAGATTGTTCCCACCGCCATATGGAGCAGCAGCCGCATTGCAAGATAACCCTCCAAAGCCTGTGATTTGCAAAGCAGCAACTATCACTAGGATAAATAACGAAGTGAGCCAGGATCAAAGTCCACATCTAAGAGGCACAATAAAACAGAAGAGATGGAAGGGTATCAAGAGACCGGTGGTTCAATCCACTGCTGTAGCAAATTACTGGATTCAAAACCTGTCTGATGGTCAGAGCTGATCAGTTCATTCCCCTCGCACGGCAAGTCATGTAGTTCAGTGTAAATGCAATGCAATTAATTAAACGAATGTGTTTTGCCCGAGCAAAGCCACGTGTGTTGGCATGTGCATATATGCGATGCTGTTCATATGGTTTGTAAAAGGATGGACAATATCTACTAAACTGACGTGGTCTACATGCCTGAGTCATGTTTGAGAAGATTAATCGAACGAATTGTTGCCTGTCCTTGGCACAGGCTTTCGATATATAGAGCTTTATGATGTCATCGACAACCTGAATCTAATTAGTTATTTCTTTTGAGAGGTGCACTAGTTTGTTTATTAATTATAATCGCGTTTGAACGATATACGCTATGTAAATGATATATGATCAATTATTGCGGTTTATCGCTCCTATAATCGACGGGTTTGTATTTAACTGTAACGTATGCAGATGACTGATTGCTTTTACATATTAAATGAACATCCATTCCCGGTATACTATCTTACTATAAGCAATGCAAATGATCTCTATTTGGTTTCGCTACAGTGTCATATGCACGATGACCAGGCTGGCAATTAATCCATTTAGATTACTGGTTAATAACTCCGCGAAGGGTACACCAAATACTCATTGCATTAATTTGTAATGTTTAAAATGTGACAACTTTTTGGATAGTTGCTTTTTAAAAAGTAGCCACCCGAGGAGAGCCATGCGTGTTTGATACACATTATTTAATTATTTCAATTATATGTGACTCGAGCTACGAAATGAGAATTAGGGCCATTTCCCATGTTCCGTAAATGTAAGTGAGAACAAGCCGAGTTCGGTTAAACTTTTGAGACGATGTTTCACAGGGAGCCATTTACAATTTCATACTAATCCTTTTGTTACATCAGTGTTAACCATGTCATTAAAACATATCTATATCGCTATGCAACCAAATTTGTCCGTGTAAGGAACCGTTAGAAACCATTAATTGCCCCGGATAAATCTCACTTACTGTGCCACTGCAGCAAGGGTGATGCTTTTCGTGCTCACAGAAGAAAAGTTTGATTGTTAGAACGGCAATTGTGCATCATACTGAACCTTCGTAGCTCACAGTCATATTTATATTTGTCACTACTCTACTTACAATGGCGGTCAATGTTCGTCATGTGGTCAGCGTGCAAACCATACCGCATCTTATGCCTCACATATCCATATCTAAGATCACAACGCGCATAAGCATATAATGAATTCAATATTTACAGATCATAACACATATCCAACAGCAAGCGACTGATGCAAACACACAATCATATATAACTGAATTTGCGGAAACTCACTTGATGTTAATTCGATAAAGCCGAGACAATGAATTCCATGTACACACTAGTCATCAACAGAGTAAACATACATTCTTTCGGCGCCATATCGCCTCGGGTCATCACCACGACTACGTTCGATGTCCGCTTCCCTGTGGTCCTCATAAGTGTCAGAGATTATGACCCTGACCAGTGGTCGCTTTTGGAGTGAACACGCTTCTTCCTTGTCGAAGCCATTACGCCCGTCTGCATTCATCAGTTAAGAACTTGTCGAACGCTGATGCATGTTGCCGGCTCGTGATACCAGTCTGTTGAATAACGACAAATACATAGATTATGCACAATGAATTCATACCTCGGCAGTTGACACTGCTTATTGGTTTAAGTTAATCCCTTCATAACTATCAACTTAATCCTGTTATCACTATTACTAAGCTACCAATCCATTATGGCTATATAACTATGTCTGTAGCTAAACAAATATATCAACTTCGACAAAGAGACCTTAAAACAACAATGCATGCATTTCTCACAAAACAAGGTTATTTTTGTTATGTTCATTGCTTCACTTTTAATATAAAATCAAGGTCTTCTGAGCTGAAATTCATACATTGCTGCATGCAAGAGATCACTTAATTATATCATCAAGATACCTTATAATCGAGTCAACATGCCTCGCAGCCCTATAGTGTACTCTTTAAGTGATATTATTGAATGTTACGACAGTAAACCGTTAATTAATTTGCCTGATAAAAGAAAGATGTATTTTGCTTCAGCCACTTTCTACCTGTATCGTGTCGGTGATGCGGCTATTACAACACTTTGGGATACTTATTACTGAGCCACACCAAGGCACATTTGCAATTGCACTGCAACATGCGGGGCAATGGTTTCAATGGCCCTTGTCAATTCACGCAGCGCAGCATATTGTTAATATGGTTCTCGCAGCATATGGTTAATAATCATCTGGGATAGATTTGATAATATCCTATATCAGTAGTGTGTTAACCTCTCACGTAACGTTATCCAAAATTAGCAAATACAATTAAGATAAGCAACATAAATATATATCTACATTTGCACTGTACTCTTGCAAATAATTAACTTGCTTGCTTTACTTGAATGACTCATATAACACGAACGGCTCATGCAAATAGAGCATACAATTCAAAAGATACATTATCGCTGGGTATATATGCTAATTAATTGCAAATTGGATTACTACTGAATTACAAGATTGTTGAATTTTACAAACTAGTTTAATATATAACTTCAGCTCATTTACAATTATGATTAGATATCGCTGTTAGTTTGTTGGCTACACATCCATAATATATGTGGCCATGCTTCTGACTATATCACAATGGGTATATCACATCCCTGATGCATGGCGACGATATTTACGTAAGGGTTTTTGAATTATATGAGGCGTCACATTCACTACCGTTCCGTTTTTGGTGGAGCCAAACCAGTGGAGCTAAGCTATATTTCGAATCAACAGCTTTTGGGTCTGAAGCGAAATCACACGATGTTTTAAACATATATTCAATCGCTGCAAAATGTTAGATCAGACAGTTGCGTTTGGTCGAGGCATGCTGTAGCATGTATTTGAGCTTGTATTTGAGCTTATTTAGCTAGGTCGCATAGGTTAAATAATTTTTGCAGAGCCATGAGGAAAATAATAAACTGTGAATAGCAGACTTACTATGCGAAGGATGCGTTTTCAGACTGATTAATCGTTTAGCGTTGAAGGCATCAGTTTTTAGGACACATTGATGTGTATCCGCGCTAGAATGCTGGCATATACCTGGTGTAAGTGTCAGTAATCCTTTTCTGTAATTCCAATATCAGCTCTATTGGTAAACCGTGCTCGCTGTTTGTTGAGTTCCTTAAGTCTAGACAGAAATACATGCCTGACCGATAACACACTGACACACTGCTAAATACCCTGCGCCCAAATGGTTGTCAGAATCCACAGATTGGTCCTCCTTGTAAGCTTCCATATTTGGCAGATACTAGTCGCTCAACCGACCTGAAGCTGATCTGCTCAGTCAAAATAATGATATCAGTAGATTCTGCTGCAAACCCGGTAGCACTTTGCGCTCGTTATCATAGATTAGATATTTTGAAAATACATCTACTCGCAGCAGTGTTAAACGGAAACGATGGCTATCCTGTAAGTGCAGTGCTAGGAGCTGTAAAATATTGGCCGGTTCTAAGGGTCAAAAGATATAGACAGGTTGATAAGGTTCCGTAATTCATTTTGGTAGCACAACGTCGCCCAATGATATCAGAAAGCTCTCCGTGCTATGTAATCACTCAAATGTTATACAACAGTGTGCATAATAGTCCTACGATGTTCCTATTTCGTGGCTTATAAAATACACCCGCATTCCAAAATTCCATGAATAATCAAGTGCGTTTATGAGAAACCGCCAGCATTTAGCAAATCGCAACTGATGCACTGCCCGATGACCTTTGGTAACATATGTTACCAATTCGAGTATATGTACCCTTCATTAACACTTAATGGCAATTATCACTTTACAAAGACAGTTTGTGCTATGTATGAATTATATTTGTTTGAACCATCATGAATCAATCGAAAACTACTTTTGTACCAATGACATTCTAAAGCCGTATCGTATTTGATTAGACAGCTACAATTGAAGTCAGATACATGTAATATGCTAAGGAGCATATTATCATATTCTGTGCAGCAAGGTAAGCTAAACCATTGTTGATCACATTCGCTGTTAAGGCAATGTAGCCTATGCCGATGCACCACAATCCTTATATAATTGTATTGGATATTGTTTTGAATGCAGCTTATCCGCTGATATACTCAGTGTCACAATGGTGATGGAAAACGCTACAAGAACATACCAAAAGGACAATTGCACCTAAAAACTGTATAATCGCATATCTAATAAGTACCCCATTTACTTTTAAGAACAGTGTCTGCTATCAGAACATACGCCCAATCCATAATCTTGAGGACGGTAAATTTTGAGTAGCTGAATCAGCATTGGAACATGTAGTATAGCAGCACAGCACACTAGAACCGGTTATGTTAAACTGTTCCTGATTAAGATGTTCATTTATTAAGTAATGTTGACATAGCACATCTTAACTTCATTAACAGATATGCGCCTTGGCGCCACCTTACTGGCAGACTGGTAGCTAGCTTACCTCTAGCAATTATCAATTTAGTCTAGGCAGCAGGCAATAGGAATACCACCAATAACATACCTAATGGTTGTTAATCGCAACCTGATATTTTTGCGCGTAGAATTTGGATAAGATTTGATAATTGAGCTGAACAAGTACAGTTTTCAAAACGCGCAAAGAAATGGCAAGCTTACAATTACGCTGAGAAAGACTGATGGGCTAAGTAAGTTATTCCTTGGTGTATCCGTTGGTGTATCCGTTGGCGTATCCTCTGAATCAAACCAGATCAGAACCCGGCCAGAATTCAAGGGTAAACATTATATATCACCATAACATACTTGATCAGTGTAAAATACTAATAAACAGGGCGCTCGTTTAGCTAAACAGAAGTTTTGTGCTTGATGCTATCGTCACAGTTGGCAAAACGATGTGTATCGGAACTAGTAATGGCTTATCATGCAAGCATTACAGACACAGCATCGGACAATATAAGAAGTAATGAAGCTATCTATTTATGGGACTGCTCCTCAATCTTCATCTTCTCCTCATTATTGCATTGGGAAACCTCTCTTAGTTACTATTATATGTTGCTGAATCTGTGCCTGAGGCTTTAATTGTGATGAATGGTACTCTATAAGGATCCCACCGCTGATGCACAGCCTTAAAATAAGGAAAACGGTATATGACCTACAGAAACAGTTTAACACCCACCATAGTGTTATAAAAGTTTTAAAAATCAGCATCTGCAGGGAAGACTAAACAATTATGTACCATTAATAATTTATGTGAACGAGCGTGTATTTTGCAACGAGCAAGCACCGCAACCCAGTTCGTTCGTTCACATAATAGTACAGTCCGTGGAATATATCCAGGGCTTTACTTTTAAATGAACGATACGGAATGTATGCGATCTATAGCAATGTTTGATTCTTTTTATAATCGAAAATCAAATATCATGGGACATGCAAAGAATCTATGAAACAGTCGATGAAATTTTGGATAACAAGTTAATAAACGAGTGAATATTTCATACGGAATAAATTGCATTCTGCGAATAGCTATGTCTCGGGTGACGTATATGTAAGCAGCATACTATTTGCAAGATGTTCTGATCTCGCTTCTATATATGCATACATATAGACAAGGTATAAATTCTGCTCTGGTTGATGCATAGCACGCGAATTGTCGCCTCAATAAGCAGGCCGAGGCTCTAGCAAAGTACGATAAATGTAAATTGCTGGATAATAATAAGCAGCAAGATTAATCCGGCGATCATAACTTTTGCTAGTTGTGCATTTTAACGATAAGAGGACACTGGAATGTTTAGCAAACGGTAGACAATTCAGACTTGCTGTTAGTTAAGAACCTTCACGTTCCGAGATAACCTTCGTGCTTTCACATTATTTGGAATGACTACATATGCTTGGCTGGGGTACCATCGACTATATATTGTTAAGTTAATGCAGTATTGGAATAATTTAGCTACTCAGCGTCATTACTTTCATCTCACAATCGAGGTCATTACATGACAAAATGACAAATGACATATCAAGTCATGTGGGCAGCGACAGGCAACATGTCACCCAAATGGAGTCCGATGCATCTCCATCTTGCTGATGACGCGCGTGATTTTGTTTTCAAACCAAACAACCTATTACAGTATGCATTACTTTGACGGACGCGACAATTATTGATGACACAAAATACATACACCGTAATCAAGACTGCATCGTTCCTAGAACATTTGCTGCTATATCGCGGATCCACATACTTCATTTAATTCTCGCTATCCATGCAACGCCGCTCCTTAATTTATCTACCACGTTAATTTAACAGGTTGTGTCCAACGTATCCGCCTCTCTAGGCAATGTAAATGTTGGCAAGCTCGGCAATTTGAGCAGGACATTTAATCTGGATATCCCTATCCATATTGGAAAAACACAGACGCTCACATGGACTACCGTGGTATTGCAAATGGACGACATTTTAAAATATTGATCATGTTCGCAGAACTTTCAAAGTGCTCGGCCTAACAAAGCAACATGGATACAAATCGGCACATCGGGCGCCGCCTCTGTGTTGGAATGCTGGAATATTTCTAGCGCATAATTAGGTATCTCCGTTACTAATAACCACCATGCTTTATTTGTATGGCCTCTGGAGGCCACTCATTCAAGAACTCCCTGCAACCAACTCTTGGATAACTGTATAATGTAAGCACACAAGTTCGGACTCCTCGACGATTTCAACCTAGTGTTGTTTCAATTATATTAATGCATCAGCCCATAAATCCGCACGTTGACCGAGAAGATATGTATATCGCGACGACGCTTTTAGCTTTTATCTGCAAGGAACCCCGGGTTTGGAGAATCTAATGGTGATGGATGGCAACATTTACTCACGAAATAGCGACGGAGATTTAGTATGACTGCCTGTAAAAACGATTGCTTCTGTACTCTTTGCTCTAAAAACAATATGCGGTTAGCATGGCTGCAGCATTTATGGAAAATGTGAACTAAGAAAGAGGAATTGCATAGTATTAACTGATAGAATGTGGAATGGTCGGATCTTTAAACATTGTCATTGCTTAAACAATTACCATATACACTGCATAATTAAGTGATGAGACGGGTACTGTGGTTGCTGCATTCTTCCACCACACATAAGGAAATTAGATATATGTATTTCAGGCACACAATCACTGTTGCCTCCTATTACGGGTCCTCAATTAATGTATTTAAATGACCTCAAGTTATAACAGGCACCAAGTTTTTATTCGTATTTACTAGAAAGACGAAATTGTTGTTTTAAAAGAAATGCCCATCCGGCTTTGTTGCATAGCTATTGGATATGCAAAACACCTCTTTTGCCGTTAGTATGCAGCGCGCTTACAATATAACGTACATATTTCACTAAACGTCACGTATTAATTATCACCATCTATTATTCATTCGATCACCTATGACTTTCGATAACGTCTATTGCAGAATTCTGACAAATTCATGATTATTCAGACGGCTGACGCAAATAATCTTACCAAAACCACGCTATAAATATGCATTTGTGTATTGTTTTAGGATTCCATCAAAACGGCAACACTATTGGTTTGCTTCAATAGTAAAACGTTTCCATCTGCATGGTGCTGTCAGTTATTGTGCATCATTCCTGGTTGGTATGCACCGATTGCTGATGTTACTGCGATATTCTGAATCGCTTTTTCTGACTGCCAATTATAGGCAAACAATGTGATATGCATATTCTACAATGACTGCGTTTTAAGCATAACGCTGGTAATAGTAGTCACCTGTGCAACAAAAAATGGAGAACATTATTTTGAGCAATCAACAAAATCGATTGGCGCTTGCATTATATTATCAAAGTTGTTTGTAACATCGCAGGACGCGAGCATTATCGTCAACTCCCTGTCCGCTTAGCGACAAGCAGAATGGCTGTGGTGATATGAGGATGGGCTTTTAATGACAAAGATCTTTTACCTGCATGAGAGCACAATTAGATCCGCCCATAATAAAGCGTGTACACGAGCTTGATATGCTCGATTGGTGCTTAAATTACGGCTTAAATCATTGATGCAACGGATACTTCATTCTTCTATGTGGGATGTCATATCCATTACCAACAGTGCAAAAACAAGCGCCAGCATCAGAGTGCGGAACAAGATTACTTACGCAATGTTTAATCATTCTAGAGAATATAATCGACCCCGTGAACCATGCCAGGCTTATAAGCATTCTGAGGATAAAACTACGGCGCTTTATCTTACTGGGCAGTATCTGTAATCTCCATTTGTCTACAACCCAATGTCTTCAGAATACTCAGGATATAGCCGTTTATCATCCATTGTCATTGTATGTCGATGCTCACAATGAGCAAAGAGCAATGTATCAATCCTGGAGTTAAGTTTTGTCAGCAATTAAAGTTTATGTATTTAAGACAACCGAACGCACAGGAAGCTAAACGATATGTTACGGTAGGTATGGGCCCGCCGAATCATTGCACCACTGTGCAACTTGTTAGTATTCGAAGCGGACATTATGTGAATTCGCTTCCGAGATATAAGCTGTTGAATGGCGTTATACCCCGATTGCGTTGCCTTGTCGTGCTGACGGAAGTACCACCGGAATTTTCCAATAAGATGACCTATTGAAACAATGTGCAGTCTTCACCATAAATTGTCACGCACCACAGCAGCGATGTAACTCCTGGTTGCATGTCTGATGATGGCATTTATTGCTCTTTCATGAATTGATGCTTAATCGACACCTCGTTCACATCAGATATGCCAGTAATTTAACATGAATAACAATTCCTACTTGTTTCAAAGTGGTTATTATTTATAAGGTGCAGTGAATTATGACAATTATAACGCCATTTTAAACACCAAATCAGCTGCTATGGTTGCCTAATTTACAAACCATCTCAAACAATGCTGTGTGTGATAAACTCAATTGGATACCGATAAACGCCAACCTGGCAGATTATGTATGAATGAACAATTACCTATCTGCGGTTTTAAATGGCATTTGTCAGGCTTGGTGCTTCCATTATCTGTGCTTTACGACAATACTGGCGAACCACATATAAATCATATCGATATCGGACAATGACGCTTCGAATGATAATTATTTTGTGGATAGAGCATAAATCACGTAAGTTGAGCCATTAAGTGACAGTTTGCGGCAAGGCCCTATCCTGTTAGCAAATGATAACGTAGCGAAGTTTATATTTGCTACAAAACTAGCATGCAAGAGCTATGTGTCGTTGAGCTATGTGTCATTATAAATGTTTTATTGTTAGTCAAGCAGGACAATATCACGTGACAGGAAGTCATCGTATTCTGTATAGTACAGTCAGTTTCCGCGACTACTGCTAACGGATATAATTTACGATATTCTAGATGGCAATCATCAGAGTTATTATAATCCAGCTGTTATAGAGCGTCGAACAAGTCAGACCGAATAAATGAGCAGCCTGCTTCTGCGAATTCCCAGTAGGGTTGAATGCAATGTCCAACCTGTTTCGATATTGTCATAATAGCTGTTATTGGGGACGCGTATATGGCCTCTTGTGACCCAGAGATTTCGCAGACAACAACACCCGATAGCCAAGATCCAGAAAACCTATTTTAATTGTATTGAAAGAATGCTACACACTACACAACAATCTGAGAGGAGTGATTGTCTCCGACCATTGTACGTCATCTACCAGGTCGACCATTACTCTACCACATGCAATAAATAACCCGACGATACATCCTGATTTTTGGATATGATACAACAAGAAGTAAACATGAGCAGTGATGGCGGATAGCGGATCAAGAGATGTGTAAGTTTAGCTGGGTATCATGTCTTCACAGATAACCCCGTAGCACTTCGATTCGAGAGGGAGGCAGGTCCAGAATTGCAGATTGTTCCCACCGCCATATTGAGCAGCAGCCGCATTGCAAGATAACCCTCCAAAGCCTGTGATTTGCGAAGCAGCAACTATCACTAGGATAAATAACTAAGTGAGCCAGGATCAAAGTCCACATCTAAGACTGTCCGATAGTCACAATAAGACAGAAGAGATGGAAGGGTATCAAGAGACCGGTGGTTCAATCCACTGCTTTAGCAAATTACTGGATTCAAAACCTGTCTGATGGTCAGAGCTGCTCAGATCTTTCCCCTCTCACGGCACGTCATGCAGTTCAGTGTAAATGCAATGCAATTAATTAAACGAATATGTTTTGCCCGAGCGAGGACACGTGTGTTGGCTTATGCGTAGCCGAGATGCTGTTCATATGGTTTGTAAAAGGATGGACAATATCTACTAAACTGACGTGGTCTACATGCCTATAATCGACGGATTTGTATTTAACTGTAACGTATAAAGATGACTGATTGCTTTTACATATTAAATGAACATCCATTCCCGTTTTACTATCTTACTATAAGCAATGCAAATGATCTCTATTTGGTTTCGGTACAGTGTCATATGCACGATGACCAGGCTGGCAATTAATCCATTTAGATTACTGGTTAATAACTCCGCCAAATACTCATTGCATTAATTTTTAATGTTTAAAATATGAAAACTTTTTGGATAGTTGCCCTTTAAAAAGTAGCCACCCGAGGAGAGCCATGCATGATTGATACACATTATACAAATATTCCAAGTATTTGTTATATGTGACTCAAGCTACGAAATGAGAATTAGGGCCATTTCCCATGTTCCGTAAATGTAAGTGAGAACAAGCCGAGTTTGGTTAAACTTTTGAGACGATGCTTCCCAGGGAGCCATTTACAATTTCATACTGATCCTTTTGTAACATCAGTGTTAACCATGTCCTTAAAACATATCTATATCGCTATGCAACCAAATTTTTCCGTGTAAGGAACCGATAGAAACCATTAAACCGGATAAATCTGACTTATTGTGGCACTGCAGCAAGGGTGATGCTTTTCGTGCTCACAGAAGAAAAGTTTGATTGTAACAACGGTAATTGTGCATCAAACTGAACCTTCGTAACTTACAGTCGTATTTATATTGGTCACTACTGTACTTACATTGGCGGTCAATGTTCGTCATGTGGTCAGCGTGCAAACCATACTGCATCTTGAGCCTCACATATCCATATCTAAGATCACAACACGCATAAGCATATAATGCGCTCGCTTTGTACAATTCCATGAATAACACATATCCAACCGCAAGCGACTAATGCAAACACACAATCATATATAACTGAATTTGCAAAAACTCACTTCATGTTAATAAGATAAAGCCGCCACTATTAATTCCTTGAACACACATGTCATCAACAGAGCAAACATACATACTTTAGGCGCCATTTTGCCTCAGGTCACCACCACAACTACGTTGGATGTCAGCTTCCCTGGGGTCCTCATAAGTGTCAGAGATTATGACCCTGACCAGTGGTCGCTTCTTCCTTGTCAAAGCCATTACTCCCGTCTACATTCATCAGCGAGGAACTTTGTCGACCACTAATGCATGTTGCCGGGTCGTGATACCAGTCTGTTGATTAACGACAAAACATAAATTTTGCACAATGAATTCTAGCCACGGCAGTTGACACGGCTTAGTGGTTTAAGTTAATCCCTTCATTACTATCAATGTTGTGTTACTTATTACCGAGCCACACCAAGGCAAATTTGCAATTGCACTGCAACATGCGGGGCAATGGTTTCCATGGCCCTTGTCAATTCACGCAGCGCAGCATATGGTTAGTTTGGTTCTCGCAGCATATGGTTAATAATCATTTGGGATAGATTTGATGATATCCTATAGCAGTAGTGTGTTTACCTCTCACGTAACGTTATCCAAAATGAGCAAATACAATTAATATAAGCAAAATAAATATATATCTACGTTTGCACTGTACTCTTGCAACTAATAAACTTGCTTGCTTAACTTGAATGACTCATATAACACGTACGGCTGATGCAAATAGAGCATACATTTAAAAAGATACATTATCGCTGGGTATATATGCTAATTAAATGCAAATTGGATAACTACTGAATTACAAGATGGTTGAATTTTACAAATTAGTTTAATATATAACTTTAGCTCATTTACTAATATGATTAGATGCCGCTGTTAGTTTGTTGGCTACACATCACATACTACCATAATATATGTGGCCGTGCTTCTGACTATATCACAATGGGTATATCACACCCCTGATGCATGGCGACGATAGTTACGTTAGGGTATTTGAATTTTATGAGGCGTCACATTCACTACCGTTCCGTTTTTGGTGGAGCCAAACCAGTGCAGCTAAGCTATATTTCGATTCAACAGCTTTTGGGTCTGAAGCGAAATCAACCGATGTTTTATACATATATTCAATCGCTGCAAAATGTTAGATCAGACACTTGCGTTTGGTCGAGGCATCCTGTAGCATGTATTTGAGCATGTATTTGAGCTTATTTATCTATGTCGCATAGGTAAAATAATTTTTGCAGAGCCATGAGGAAAATAATAACCTGTGAATAGCAGACTTACTATGCGAAGGATGTGTTTTCAGACTGATTAATCGTTTAGCGTTGAAGGTATCAGTTTGTAGGACACATTGATGTGTATCCGCGCTAGAATGCTGGCATATACTTGGTGTAAGTGTCAGTAATCCTTTTCTGTTATTCCAATATCAGCTCTATTGGTAATCCGTGCTCGTTGTTTGTTGAGTTCCTTAAGTCTAGACAGAAATACATGCCTGTCCGATAACACACTACACACTGCTAAATACCCTGCGCCCCAATGGTTGTCAGAATCCAAAGATTGGTCCTCCTTGTAAGCTAGGCAAAAAGTATACATTGGGTGAGTTGCAAATCGCTTCCCTTAATTGATATACTCAATCTTCGATCTAGGTAGCAGTAACCGATGTTCCTTGGCGAAAAATCACATCAATTGAAGTTTAACATGCATTGCTAAGTTTTGCGATATGAAATAGAGTGATTTGGAATTGGTTTTTGTTGCATTAACCATTTAATTACCCTGAACTGTGTGCTATGACATTCCACCATAGGCTTTTGAATATCCCCCGTTATAATACTCTCTAGGATTTTGTTTCTCGAAATTGTAATGGAGATAAAGGTGCAATACATATGCCTTTGTGCGAATACGCCAGGTGTCATCGCTGTTGTTCTATTGCTTATATCGCATCGGTATATAAATCTGAGAATAATAGCACAGTTATGTAGATGTATTATCTCTAGCTCAAACCGACCGATCCTACTTCCATATTTGGCAGATACTAGTCGCTTAACCGACCAGAAGCTGATCTTCTCAGTCAAAATAATGATATCAGTAGATTCTGCTGCAAACCCGTTATCATAGATTAGATATTTTGAAGATACATCTACTCGCAGCAGTGTTAAACGGAAACGATGGCTATCCTGTAAATGCAGTGCTAGGAGCTGTAAAATATTGGCCGGTTCTAAGGGTCAGAAGATATAGACAGGTTGATAAGGTTTTGTAATTCATTTTGGTAGCACAATGTCGCCCAATGATATCCAAAAGCTCTCCATGCTATCTAATCACTCAAATGTAATACAGCAGTGTGCATAATAGTCCTACAATGTTCCTATTGCATGGCTTGTGAAATACACCCGCATTCCAAAATTCCATGAATAATCAAGTGCGTTTACGAGGAACCGCCAGCATTTAGCAAATCGCAACTGATGCACTGCCCGATGACCTTTGGTAACATGTGTTACCAATTCGAGTATTTGTGCCCTTCAATAAAACTTAATGGCAATTATCACTTTACAAAGACAGTTTGAGCTATGTATGAATTATATTTGTTTGAACCATCATGAATCAATCGAAAACTACGTTTGTACCAATGACATTCTAAAGCCGTATCGTATTTGGTGATACAGCTACAATTGAAGTCAGATACATATAATATGCTAAGGAGCATATTATCATATTCTGTGCAGCAAGGGAAGCTAAACCATTGTTGATCACATTCGCTGTTGAAGCAATGTAACCTATGCCGATGCACCACAATCCTCATATATTTGTATTGGACATTGTTTTGAATGCAGCTTATCCGCTGATATACTCAGTGTCACAACGGTGATGGAAAACGCTACAAGAACATACCAAATGGACAATTGCACCTAAAAACTGTATAATCGTATATCTAATAAGTGCCCCATTTACTTTTAAGAACAGTGTCTGCTAAACAGAACATACACCCAATCCATAATCTCGAGGACGGTAAATCTTGAGTACCTAAATCAGCATTGGAACATGTAGTACAGCAGCACAGCACACTAGGGCCGGTTATGTTAAACTGTTTCTGATTAAGCTGTTCATTTATTAAATAATGTTGACATAGCACGTCTTAACTTCATTAACAGATATGCGCCTTGGCGCCAGCTTACTGGCAGAATGGTAGCTAGCTTACCTCTAGCAATTATCAATTTAGTCTAGGCAGCAGGCAATGGGAAGACCACTAATAACATACCTAATGGTTGTTAATCGCAACCTGATATTTTTGTGCGTAGAATTTGAATAAGAATTGATAATTGAGCTGAACAAGTACAGTTTTCAAAACGCGCAAAGAAATGGCAAGCTTACAATTATGCTAAGAAAGACTGATGGGCTAAATAAGTTATTCCTTGGTATATCCGTTGGTGTATCCGTTGGCGTATCCTCTGAATCAAACCAGATCAGAACCCGGCCAGAATTCAAGGGTTAACATGATATATCACCATAACATACTGGATCAGTGTAAAATACTAATAAACAGGGCGCTCGTTTAGCTATACAGAAGTTTTGTGCTTGATGCTATCGTCACAGTTGGCAAAACGATGTGTATCGGAACTAGTAATGGCTTATCATGCAAGCATTACAGCCACAGCATCGGACAATATAAGAAGTAATGAAGCTATCTATTTATGGGACTGCTCCTCAATCTTCATCTTCTCCTCATTATTGCATTGGGAAACCTCTCTTAGTTACTATTATATGTTGCTGAATCTGTGCCTGAGGCTTTAATTGTGATGAATGGTACTCCAGAAGGAACCCACCGCTGATGCACAGCCTTTAAATACGGAAAACGGTATATTACCTACAGAAACTGTTTAATACCCACCATAGTGTTATAAAAAGTTTTAAGAATCAGCATCTGCAGGGAAGCCTAACAATTATGTACCATTCATAATTACTGTGAACGAGCGTGTATTTTGCAACGAGCATGCACCGCAACCCAGTTCGTTCGTTCACATAATAGTACAGTCCGTAGAATATATCCAGGGCTTTACTTTCAAATGAACGATACGGAATGTATGCGATCTATAGCAATGTTTGATTCTGTTTAAAATCAAAAATCAAATATCATGGGACATGCAAAGAATCTATGAAACAGTCGATGAAATTTTGGATAACAAGTTAATAAACGAGTGAATATTTCATACGGAATAAATTGCATTCTGCGAATAGCTATGTCTCGGGTGACGTATATGTAAGCAGCATACTATTTGCAAGATGTTCTGATCTCGCTTCTATATATGCATACATATAGACAAGGTATAAATTCTGCTCTGGTTGATGCATAGCACGCGAATTGTCGCCTCAATAAGCAGGCCGAGACTTTAGCAAAGTACGATCAATGTAAATTGCTGGATAATAATAAGCAGCAAGATTAATCCGGCGATCATAACTTTTGCTAGTTGTGCATTTTAATGATAAGAGGACACTGGAGTGTTTAACAAACGGTAAACAATTCAGATTTGCCGTTAGTTAAGACTTGGCGTTCCGAACCGTCACGTTCCGAGATAACCTTCGTGCTTTCACATTATTTTGGAATGACTACATATACTTGGCTGGGGTACCATCGACTATATATTGTTAAGTTAATGCAGTATTGGAATAATTTAGCTACTCAGCGACATTACTTTCATCTCACAATCGAGGTCATTACATGACAAAATGACAAATGACATATCAAGTCATGTAGGCAGCGACAGGCAACATGTCACCCAAATGGAGTCCGATGCATCTCTATCTTGCTGATGACGCGCGTGGTTTTGTTTTCATTGCCGCACAAAACTGCTATCTGCGGATGTATGCACCTTCTATCAATACAGATTGTTGCGGCGGCTATTTAGATGGGAAGAAAAAAATTAAATCAAGGGTGCAATCAACAAGGAGCAATAAATGATTGATAGTATTACCGATATATTTCTCCGTCAGCCGCAATGTTTACTGATACGGCACTCGGTGCGTTTGTCTATTGTTTTATATGTATCTTTGTGTGTACGTAAGTCAGGTATGTGAATATACCTCGGCTGACGCTTCCGTCTTTCACCATGTCTATGCTACTGGAGAAGCGAGGCTTGATACTTTGTTTATCGGTAGTCACATTGTTATCCGGGTTATATCGTTGTTTTGCATGTTCCAATACTTTACTTGTACGGTAGTGTTAGGTGACAGGATGCTCATCATGATCACCGGATCACTAGTAGTGCAATGTTTTTCGTCTTAGAAGCTCGTTGTTATGGAATAAAGCGAAACACTCCTTATTGTGTATGCAATTTATCTTCAGTTTTGTAGTTATATGAACCAACCTGGTGAGACACATAAATAGTGGTTATTTCGTTGATCGAAGATATATATTTTAGACGCAGTGAGGTCAAATACACAATAATGTTCTACGGCAGTACAGCATCAATCATCCTTCTATCATAATATAAAGCATCTCTGTACCCGGCTTCTTGGGTGTTACCTGATTCTGTGAGTTTATTCACAGATAACGGTAAAAATATTGAATTCCCTCTAATTTACACGAGACCGTATATGCACAGGCATGTGACAAAACAACTACAAATAAGTGTATATCAATGCGTCTTTATGTATCGACGTCCAATCAGTGGCACGTTAGAGAATCGCATGATAAATAATGATAAATAATGAAAACATAAAGATAGGAACTGTATCGCAATCCCATTTGCCACATCTATTTGCTCAAATAAGGTAACTCCGAAATATTGCTGCCAGTTGCTTTATAGTGTCGTTGCGAGACCCTCAATCGTCGGTTGTCGCACCACAATACGTTCATCGTCTGGATCAAGGGATCATGATCACCTGATCTATCTAGATTTCGTTGACGTCATCAGTTGAAATGTAACAGTGGATTTGCAGGATTTGCTGTGGATCATTGGGTATGGTTGAATATGACACACTATGATAGCTAGCTAACTGTACAGACCAATGCCAATAACAACAGTAAGATATCCACACACTCTCGACTGTGAAGCGGTATCATCCGCTTGATTGCCTCAACACATCATATTTCATACTATGACTGCATGAAACAAGGATCTAGCATACATATGATGATACATCCATAAAAAATAGATCACACAATATAGGGGCATATATCAAATTTACACCTGAAAACTAATATTAACACTTCCATTGCAGTGTTCATTTTCTATGAAGCTTGTTTTAATTGAAAAGCATGCATCTGTCCATCAATGCCATACATCAATATTAAGCCTTGTGGTAGATAGCACGGCATGCATTTCGCGCCACTCGATCATATGTGTCGTTCTGTATAGGTTGTTAACCACGTCTTGCGTGATGAATAGGTTTTGATTGTCATGATCAAAGCCCTATGGCAATTCATGTTAAAAGAGATCCCTTAATGACTGTTTCCGGTGGTTTGCAAAGCCACCTTGAGTATTACGCTTGGCCATCGGAAGACAGCGGACTGCAGATGAACACATAGTTTAAGCAATTCATCGCTAGTGTATGCCTTACGCATACGGTTGTTATATGTTAAAAGTTTAATAAGTATGTGAATGCGTCTTTAATAAAACAGTTTTCCTGTTTGCATGGGTGTAAAGTCACAGCATCGTACGATTTCGAATCGAGAGCATTAAGTATCTATACGTGCAGCGACGAATCAATCTCAACTAACGCACACAGATTCAATGTGTATCCATGGAACTACCGATTTATGTATTGCGCGATTATTTACCGTCACTTGTCATCAGGAATTGCTCTTGATATTAACCTTGACTGTATTCATGAATTATCGGTGTATGTAGCAGATTAATCAAGTATATTCATGTGAGGAATGATTCATTCATGAGACTGCTCATATCCCAAACGAGATTCCGCAAGATATCCACATGTATATCTGTCATTGTTGCTATAATGTATATGAGGTTGTGTTCTAGGGTGGTTCTCACTTTTGATGTGCAAATAAAGATGAAACTTTTCCTCTGGGCTTGCTTATTCATGCAAGCTCTTCTTATGTACTACCAATTAGAATACTTATAGCTAGTTGGTGTTGATAACGATGATGAACTAGCAACTGCCATTATCTATCACATATTCAGCATTGTCTCGCTCAAAGTCTGAAGACTTGCACCAAATGAATTAGCGATTCATATAATATAACAACTGAATGCAATCTAAATATCTTCATCGTTATACGTGATTTCGTCAATTCTGGATCTCGGCAAACACAGCCACCTGATACAGTATGCATTACTTTGACGGTGACATTCATTCAAATCAAGACTGCATCGTTCCTAGAACATTTGCCGCTCTATCGCGGATCCACATACTTCATTTAATTCTCGATATCCATGCAACGTCGGTCATAACTACATCTATCACGTTTATTTAAGCAGGTTGTGTCTAGGATATCAGTCTCTTTATGCAATGTAAATGTTGGCAAGCTCAGCAATTGGAGCAGGACATTTAATCTCCCGATCTCCCGATAAGTATTGGAAACACACTGACGCGCAAACGGACTCTACCATGGGTTCGCAAATGGACAATTATCGACGCCATTTTCAAATGTTGACAATGTTGGCAGACCTTTCAAAGTGCTCCGGACTAACAAAGCAGCATGAATACGACTCGGCACACTCGAGTTCGCCTCTGTGTTGGAATGCTGGCATATTTCTAGCGCATAGTTAGGTATCTGTTTTCTCTTATATCTCCTTCACCAATAACCACCATGCCTCACTTGTATTGCCTCTGGAGGCCACTCATTCAGGAACCCGGACTCTTCGACGATTTTTACCTAGTGTTGTTTCAATTATATTAATGCTGCAGCCCATAAATCCGCACGTTGACCGATAAGATATGTATATCGCGACGACGCTTTTGGCTTTTATCTGCCAGGAACCCCGGGTTTGGAGAATCTAATGGTGATGGATGGCAACATTTACTCACGAAACAGCGTCGGAGATTTAGTATGACTGCCGGAAAAAGCGATTGCTTCTGTACTCTTTATTCTTAAAACACTTTGCCGTTAGCATGGCTGCAGCACTGATGGAAAATGTGAACTTAGAAAGAGGAATTGCATAGTATTAACTGATGGAATGTGGAATGTTCGGATGTTTGAACATTGCCATTCCTTAACCAATTACCATATACACCTCACAATTGAGTGATCAGACGGGTAATATGGTTGCTGCATTCTTCCGCTAGACCTAAAAAATATAGATATATGTATTTCAGGCACACAATCGCTGTTGCCTCCTGTTACGGGTCCTCAATTAATGTATTGAAATGACACCAAGTGTTTATTCGTATTTACTAGAAAGACGAAATTGTTGTTGGAAAAGAAATGCCCATCCGGCTTTGTTGCAGAGCCATGTTGAATGTGCAAAACACCTCTTTGACCGTTAGTATGCAGTGCGCTTACAATATAACGTATATTTGTCACTATACGTCACGTATTAATTATCACCATCTATTATTCATTCCATCACATATGACTTTCAATAACGTCTATTGCAGAATTCGGACGAGTTCATAATTATTCAGACGGCTGACGCGAATAATCTCACCAAAACCACGCTTCCACGGTCATTGAAATGTGCATTCGTTATATGGTGCATAGAAATACGCATTTGTGTATTGTTTCAGGATTCCATCAAAAAGGCAACATTATTGGTTTGCTTCAATAGTAAAACGTTTGTATCTGCATGTTGTAGTCGGTTATTGTGCATCATTCCTGGTTGGTATGCACCGAAGGCCATCGATTACTGATGTTAATGTGATAATCTGAATGGCATTTTCTGACTGCTAATGAGGCGCAAACAATGTGATATGCAAAGTCTACTATGACGGCGTTTTTATCATAACGCTGGTAATAGTAGTCACCTGTGTAACAAAAAATGGAGAACATTATTCTGAGCAATCAACAAAGTAGATTGGCGCTTGCATCATATTATCGAAGTTGTTTGTAACATCGCAGGACGCTGGATTGGTTCTAAAATTACGGCTTAAATCATTGATGCAACGGATACTTCATTCTTCTATGTGGGATGTCATATCCATTACCAACAGTGCAAAAACTAGCGCTAGCATCGGAGTGCGGAACAAGATTTTTAAGGCAATGTTTAGACATTCTAAAGAATATAATCGACCCTGTCAACCATGCCAGACATTATAAGCAATCTGAGGATAAAACTACGGAGCTTTATATAACTGGGCAGTATCCGTAATCTTCATTTGTCTACAATCCATGGTCTTCAGAATACTAAGGGCATAGACGTTTATTATGAATTTTCATTGTAAGTCGATGCTCACAATGAGCAATATATCAATCCTGGAGTTTATAATATATATATATATATATATATATATATATATATAGAGAGATATATATAGATAGATATAGAGAGAGAGATATAGATAGAGAGATAGAGAGAGAGAGAGAGGATATATATCCCTAGAGAGAGATATAGAATAGAGATATATAGATAGAGATAGATAGATATATAGATATATTCTTATAGATATAACAAATATATAGAGATATGATATATATAATATATAGATATATATAAATGAATATATATATATATATATATATATATATATATATATATATATATATCTATATATATATATATATATCTATATATATATATATATATATATATATATATATATAGATATATTATATATTTATATATATGAAATAAATAATGAGCATTTCGATAAGTATTATATCATATCAGCCTAACATGGTTAATTTGTCATAATCGGAGATCTGGCGAGCCACATATATATCATATCGATATCTGACAATGACGCTTCAAATGATAGGTTATTTTGTGGCTAGAGTATAAACCACGTAGGTTGAGCCATTAAGTGACAGTTTACGGCCAGGCCTTATCTTGTTAGCTTATGATAACGTAGCGAAGCAATACCATAGCAGACATTTTGAGGAAAATGATACAGGCCTTTTTTGCTTTATCGATTTTAAAGAAAATATTGTGTCAGCTACGTTGATGAAGCGGGCTTATATATTCGCTACAAAACTAGCATGCAAGAGTTAACAAAAGGTAATATTCTTACTGCGTTGAGCAATGTGTCATTATTAATGTTTTATTGTTAGTCGAGCGGGACAATATCACTTGACAGGAAGTCATCGTACTAATCTGTATAGTACAGTCAGTTTCCACGACTACTGCTAACGGATGTAATATTCGATATTCTAGATGGCCATTATCAAAGTGGTTATAATATAGCAGTTATGGAGCGTCAAACAAGCATGAATGAGCAGCCTGCTTCCACACGTGTTTTCGGCAAGGTAAAACTCTATCGTACTTCATTTAGGACCCATGTACCTCTTGCAACGCACTTCATTTGCCCTACATGCAATTTCTGGAGGTATTGCATCTCGCAACAAAACGCGTTCATAGTTTGGGTCAAGGGATAGAGCAAGTCATAATAATATAACCTTAGTCGACGCTAGCAATTATAATAGAGCCCCAGATTGAAATCCTCTTTATTTCATCGTTACATTGATCATGGATGTACAGGACAACAGGCCGTTACAGTTGAGCGGGTCTGCCTACACACTAATAAAGCTGACGGTTTATAGGTTATTATCAAATGGATAGCAGCATCAATTACAGCAATGGGATAAAAAAGTTGATGTGTCGTTAGTATGGTTGAACAATGCAAACGGCACGGTTATACATAAATACAGGCGAATACTGATATCAATATATATGTAAAGATATATAATCAGATATATACACATATGAACATATATAGATATGTAAATATATATAAATAGAGATTTATATATATAGAGAGAGATATGTATATATATAAATATATATATATATATATATATATAAACATTAAGATATATGTAAACATATATATATATATCCCTATGTATATATATATACATTTATATATATATATATCTCTATCTCTATATATATATATATATTTATATCTATATGATATATATCTATATATATATCTATATCTCTATATCTCTATATATATATATATATATATATATATATATATCTATCTATATATCATGTGTGTGTGTGTGTGTGTGTGTGTGTGTGTGTGTATTTCTCGCAGAAGAAAAGTTTCAATGTTGAACAGCTATTGTGCATCACACTGAACTTGCGTAGATAACAGTCATATTTATATTGGTCTCTACTGTACTTACGTTGGCGGTCAATGTTCGTCATGAGGTCAGCGTGCAATCCATACTGCATCATGAGCCTCACATCTCCCCATCTAAGATCGCAGCATGCATAAGCATAGAATGCGCTCGCTATTTGCATTTCCATGAATAACACATAACCAAATGCAGGCGACTAATGCAAACACACAATCATATATAACTGAATTTGCAAAAACTCACTTGATGTTAGGCTTTGTTTAAGTTTATCAGCATGCATCCCAACCGAGAACACACTAGTCATCAATAGAGCTAACTTACATCATTTGGCGCCATATTGCCTCAGGTCACCACTACGACTACTTAGGATGGCAGCTACCCCGGAGTCATCATAAGTGTCAGCGATTCTGACCCTGACTAGTGGTCGCTTCTTTCTTGTCGAAGCCATGACGCCCCTCCACCTTCTTCAATGAGGAACTATGCCGACCACTAATGCATGTTGCCGGCTCGTGATACCAGTGTGTGGATTAACGACAAAAACTTAGATAATGCTCGATGAATTCATGCCTTGGCAGGTGAAACGGCTTAGTGGTTTAAGTTAATCACTTTACTTCTGTCAACTAAATCTTGTTTCCACCATTGCTAAGCTACCAATACATTATGCCTATATAACAATTTATGTAACTTAACAAATATCAACTGCGACATAGAGACCTGACGGCAATAGTGCATGCATTTTGTTCCGTATGTATGTATGTATGGAGGGAGGGAGGGAGTATGTATGTAGGGAGGTAGGTAGGGAGGGAGGGAGGGAGGCATGGGAGGGAGGTATGGAGGTAGGTATGTAGGGAGGGTAGGGAGGGTAGGGAGGGAGGGAGCGAGGGGAGCTATCTAGCTAGCTAGCTAGCGGAGCGAGCGAGCGAGCGAGCTAGCTAGCTAGCGAGCGAGCGAGCTAGCTAGCGAGCGAGCGAGCGAGCGAGCGAGCGAGCGAGCGAGCGAGCGAGCGAGCGAGCGAGCGAGCGAGCGAGCGAGCGAGCGAGCGAGCGAGCGAGCGAGCGAGCGAGCGAGCGAGCGAGCGAGCGAGCGAGCGAGCGAGCGAGCGAGCGAGCGAGCGAGCGAGCGCGAGCGAGCGAGCGAGCGAGCGAGCGAGCGAGCGAGAGCGAGCGAGCGAGCGAGCGAGCGAGCGAGCGAGCGAGCGAGCGAGCGAGCGAGCGAGCGAGCGAGCGAGCGAGCGAGCGAGCGAGCGAGCGAGCGAGCGAGCGAGCGAGCGAGCGGAGCGAGCGAGCGAGCGAGCGAGCGCGAGCGAGCGAGCGAGCGAGCGAGCGAGCGAGCGAGCGAGCGAGCGAGCGAGCGAGCGAGCGAGCGAGCGAGCGAGCGAGCGAGCGAGCGAGCGAGCGAGCGAGCGAGCGAGCGAGCGAGCGAGCGAGCGAGCGAGCGAGCGAGCGAGCGAGCGAGCGAGCGAGCGAGCGAGCGAGCGAGCGAGCGAGCGAGCGAGCGAGCGAGCGAGAGCGAGCGAGCGAATCTATCTATCTATCTATCTATCTATCTATCTATCTATCTATCTATCTATCTATCTATCTATCTATCTATCTATCTATCTATCTGTACCTGAATTAGAAATGGTCTTTTTGCAAGGCTACATAGATAGTTTGTGTAGTTATTAATAATGAACGTATACTTCCCTTATTCCTATATTTAGTGTAGAAGGTTTAGCTTTTCGATGTATCGCATTATATTTGGGCGTGGATAGGTGTCAGACGTTATTTATTACGCGTGAATAAAAACGGTCCTTTTGTCATGCAATGGTATTGTTGTGATCTTAAATGCTGCTTAAAGCAGGATCGCAGATACCTGTAGATACCATGTGACATATAGGCTATCTACCACTAATCGCCGAACGTACCAGGCTATCAGTCTATCAATCACGAAAAATATATGTCCAGAACTCTACTCTTTGTATGCAGCTTGGGTTTCACCTAGGTCAAATGTTGTCACTGATGTAAAACTTTTGACATCTGTACTCATGCTTTGTAAAAATGCTCTTGGAAGAATGTTAACACAATAATTAAACTATTTACGGTTTATAGCGGTCTAGTTTGGCGTAGTTTTAATAAAATTACGAGTTTGCGCATTTTTTTTAATCTTGCTGTAGAATGGTCCTTTTGCTATATTTGCTATGCCTTCGAACATGTTTTAAGAGCATTCATATGCTAGATAAAGCCATCAGAACTTATGAAGTATGTAAGATGCCAGCATGAGGATGCAGATTTAACTTCCTTTCTCCTGTCAATTGCTCTTATGAGATAACCCTAGATGACACTAGGGTTGACCTTTTCTCCAGCACAACCTGGCCAATCATGTTTTTTATTACTTGGTTTGGAAACAAATAACTAATATCAATGTTCCCAGGGTTAATTGAACATAAATTCTTCTAAATTGCCAAGTTAGTTGCATTTATCAATACTCCTATCTACCTTACAAACGTACAGCTTCTTCGATACATTTTAACGCACAGTGTAGGCTGTTATTCGCGATATCAGTCAGACTTCAGCTCGCGACGATAGAGGATATTCTCAAGGCTACTGCTGCGCTGCCACAACTATCAATTAATGTCGGAAATTTCAAGCAGGTTGCATTATAGTTCTCATACATTCTGAGAAGGTGACGACACGTTAGCCCTCGACTGTTCTTCGTTCTACGGGTTTGGCGAGCACTGAACAGGTCGCATGTACTTTCGAAATTTGAGTCGACATCTGTTGCCTGTACTGCTGTAGCGTAGTCCCACGACGCCAGCCCGAGTGAGTACAGTAAGTGTCAATATTTATACCAGTCCGTGCACTGTCTGTGTGTGCTTCTATATCTGCTGTATGCATGTTCTCCTGTGTCAGCTGTCTGTGCCCACCTCTAGATCAGCTTTCAGTCTGCTCCTCCATGTTATCTGTCAGTCTGTTCCAGAACTTCATTTGTACATATGTACTCCAGTGTCAGCTGTCTATGTCCGATGTAAACTGGAACCCTAGTGTCGGCTGTCATAATCTACCTCTGTATCATCTGTACGCATTTACCCCTGTCTCAGCTGTCTGTGGGTCCCTCTATATCACCTGTACCTCTATGTCAGCTATCATTATGTATATCTATATCATTTGTGTGCATGTACCACTATATTATCTGTCAGTCTGTATATATATATGTTACCTGTCAGTCAGTTCCTAGACCCTAGTGTCGGCTGTCATACTCTACCTCTGTATCATCTGTATGCATATACCCCTCTGTTATCTGTCAGTTACAGACATAGTGTAGACAAACTTAGCATGCTGTAGTCATGTAATAGACAGTGGATACCTGTACAGCCTTTTGATGTTGTAAACATGGTGTATATATACTGCATAATTTTCCCATAATGTTCTAGACATGGTGTATGCTATATATGCTACTTTTTTCATGCCTGTAGATGTTGTAGACATGGTGACTTTGTATCTTAAATATACCATGACTAGATGTTGCAGGCATGGCATACACAATATACTGCATTTACTATGCTTGTATATGTTGCATACACAGACATTGTGAAGGAATTTCAACCTTTACTGGACCTCGATTTTTTTTGGACCAAAGTTTTGACAACCATATATGGCCACGCTGTACTTTTTAAAATCCGTGTAAAATCAACTTTTGCGTTTCCTGCAACCACGGAATCACCTGTAGTCACGTCGCCTGGCAAATGACTAACGAACCGGCGAAAATTGTAAATATTGGGAGAAAGACGAAGAGATGTGAAACGGCGAATTCTTGGGTTTATTTTCATTTTTGATGGGGTACTGGCATGTATATTATATAAAAATTTATTACCGGACCAAGGAGCGGTGAACAATCACATTTTTATCGGACCCAAAAAAAGTTTACTGGATGTCCGACGGGTCCGGTAAACCTGCACAATGTCTGCATACATGGTGTAGACCATGCATATTGCATGCACCATGCCTGTAGATATCTTAGACATGCTATAGACTAAGTTAGCAACATACCTGTAGAAACTGTGCTATCATATTGTGCTGCATAACTTGCAAGAAGTCAACATAACACTGGATTATTGTGTAGCAGCTGAGCAGTTCCTACCAACAACTTTTGAAAAGACATCCAATGCTACTGAACAATTACCAGGTAAGGCTTCTCACTGTACTTGTAATACAAGTTGTATAGATGCCAATATTCTGAACAGAAATTATCAGCAGTTGCAATGTATGTAAACATGTTCTGAAAAGACTCAATAATCGCATGATTTTTTTAGCAACCAAAATCAACAGCGGGACCAAATTGTAATTTTTTTATATGTTGAACATATATTTGTTATGTTGTTTGTTGTATTGAAAGTAACATGTATTGATCTAATCTTTGTGTTTCTAACTTTTGTTTTGTGTTGTGTAATTACAATGCTACAGTAACAGTGACTTATCGAAGGTTAAAGATTTATCTAGCATAACTAATACTTTTAAGTGTATACCCTATATCATCCTTGACACCACCTCTGGTGTACTAACGTGGCAGTGTAACTATTAAAAGCAACAAACTTGATCATCAAGACACTGGAAGTGTTCTACTCATTATTTCTATTACCATTAAAATGCTAAATTGTTTTTAGTTACGGAGGCAGAGTCGGGTGAGGCAGATACTGATGATACCTTTGATGATGACTATGACCCCTGTGGATCCATTACAGATCCTTACAGCAGGTAATTGTATCAACAGCTTATATAGTAAATCACATTCACAGATTTGCAGAAGTACAGAGATGGTACTATCCCCGGAACTGCATTCTAAACGTCCTGAACTGTAGGAATTGTAAACATTGTAGCACATGTTTTTATGTCGTGATGACCGGAGCTCCTTTGCTTTTCTCACCTACCAATACGTTTTGATAACATCGACATCATTAACATTCCCATGTTTTATTGTTCCATGTGGAAGGCCAATGTCATTGACCATGGTAGATATTATTCCAAAGCGTCTCAGGGGGAGTTTGTGATAATTATATGGTTGACATATATGCCTCTCTCAAATGACTTGTCTTAAATTCAGTTTAAAATACTGTTGATGTCATCATTGCATGTTATATTCTGATTAATCATTTTGTTTACAGCATTATCATGGAGGGTGGTGGGAACAGGGGAGGCAGTGGATTCACCCCATCCACGGGAATGACAAACAAAGAATTGTGCGAGAATGATGACATGGCTACTGCTACAATGCTTGATCCATACTTGAGTATATCTACTCATAAAATTAACCCAAGGTGTGATTTAACTGTCATCAATATATCTACATTTTATGATATAATTGATTATGTCATGGGCATACTTAGGATGACTTTCAGATATCCTTGCATTTGATCTATTTGCTTTATAATAATTGAGAGTTAAATAACAATGAACCATATTATTCACAGGTTTAGGCCCATGAAAGCCAGGCATGCAGAATGGAAAGATACAGAAGAACGCTTTAAATTGCATCAGGATTTCCACAAGACCTATCATGAACTGACATCTGGTGACGCTCTGCGTATTGTTCCTCTCCAAGACTAAAGCACAGAATGCATTCTACAAAGACCATGTAATTAGATGATAGCCAACATGTGCTGATATTTTCCTTCACAAGATGTAAATATACATATTTACTATTGTAAATACTTTATTGCATTGTCTTCAGGTGATGAAATACCTTCGTATGTTTGATAAGAATTCTGGGTATGAGATTCAGCCCTGCTATCGTTACACCATGGAAGGGCACGTTGGGGCAAAGATAAGCTCTACACAAAAATGGTAAACCTGCACACTTTATAATGGTATCATAAGATATGCAAGAATAAATGATGTGGTAATTAAAGGGGATCTGAAACAGTCTGTGGTCACATTTTGATAGAACATGGTTTTATATGTTTGCTTTCTCTAAATATGCTACCATGGCCTTCGCAGAACTCATTTAGTTGTCACCTGCATACCAGTAATCGTATTTTAACAAAAAATTTCATTGGTTAAAAGCATTTATATGTCCCTTTTCGATTGAGACAACAAGGTGTATTATTTACAACACATCCATGTGTGAACCTTGAAATTCTCACTTATTGAGTTCCATTCATTTATTTGCGTCATTGCTGTTTACTGAAATTATCAAGATTTAAGACTGTTATTGGAATGCATTATTGCAGTCATCCCTGGATTCAACCTTCAGAAGCTGCGAACACAAATTCAAGTTGCCCGAGAAGAGACCACCAAAGGTTATATCTGTTACTTTCGGACTGCCTTCATAATCACTTGGCATGACCCAGGCTTTCCTTATCTTAATAAAATGACTCTTTATGAATAACATGATGTATGTATGTGATTAAATTTGTTTTCATGAGACTTTATCTTTGTGGTTCAGATGGAGGTGCAATCTTCGAATCACCGGGATGATGTAATAGACTCATCACAAAGCCTCCAAGACAACTCGATACTCGGTTCAGACCTGTCATCCTATGAAGAAAGCTCCATTCAGGCTACTTCCTCAAAAGCCACATTTAATGTGGTAAGGCAATATCTCCGGACTAAATTGTGAATGGTTTTACAAAGAACTGTATAAATATATCCGCACAATGGAAGAGCGTTTTATGAAATGTTCAGCTTTTGAATCTGTTATTGACACTTAGTAACAATGATTGTTTCGTAGCAGCAACATTATATATAGTTTGCAAGCCGTTTACATTATTTGAAGTTCTAATTACTATATATGCTCCAACTAATTTCTGCATATCAACAAGTTATGATTATTACAATAATGCTTTTATTCCTGAGTGTTATGTGTCAAACAATTGTATGTCAATGCACTAAATGATTGTCTGTCATTGATTTTGTAACATTTACAAAGAAAATTGTTATTTCTGTTACAGGAAACAGTTGAAGCAAGTGTGCTTGGAAAAGCCCTTCCATTGGAGGAGATACACTTCATCATTCATCAATGTCCTCAAACGAGGAAAATGTACCATTGCTGGTGTCAACAAACTCTCTGTGAGCAAAATGGGTTGATGAAAACAGTGTTAGACCAAAAGTGGGGCAAGCAATTTCACAAAGATATGATAAGGAGACTGATTGGTATGTATCGTTTGTATGGAAAGAACAATGATAAAATAAGGCAAGCTGTAGCATTATCTAAACCCTAATATGACTTTGAATAAAGCTTCTCTCAAGCATTGATGGATTTGTGTGTTTGTGGGGAAGGTGGGTTTTAATTGTTTGGCTTCCATCTATTAGTTTTGTTACTTGGCTCTCATACATGTTTTCAATGTTTACATTGTGTATGGGTATAGGGGCAATAAAATCTTTGATGCTAAATATATTAGTATAGGAAGTATACACTGCTACCAACATGTATGCAACAAGTACAGGCAAAGCCTATGCACTATCAATAGTCAACACCATATGTACATCAACTATATGCATAGTATATGCAGTATTCACTGTCTACAAAATGTCTACAAAATTGTATATGCAGTGTATGTAGTGTACACACCATATCTACAAGAACTACAGGCATAGTATATGCAGTATACACTGTCTACAACATATCTACAACATCTACAGGCATAGTATATCTAGTATATAGAGTTTATACCATGTGTACAACAACTGCAGGCATAGTATATGCAGTATTCACTGTCTACAACATGTCTACAACATTGTATATGCATTGTATGTAGTGTACACCGTATCTACAAGAACTACAGGCATAGTGTATGCAGTATACAATGTCTAAAACATGTCTACAACATCTACATGCATAGTATATCTAATATATACTGTTTACACCATGTGTACAACAACTGCAAGCATAGTATATGCAGTGTTACGCTGTCTACAACACCTACAACAACTACAGGCATAGTATATGCCGTATGTTCTGTCTTCATTATGTCTACAGCAACTACAGGCATAGTATATACAGTATTCACTGTCTACAAGATGTTTTCACAACATTGTATTTGCAGTGTATGTAGTGTACACCGTAACTACAAGAACTACAGGCATAGTGCTTGCAGTATACACTGTCTACAACTTGTCTGCAACATCTACAGGCATAGTTTATCTAGTGTATATAGTTTATACCATGTGTACAACAACTGCAGGCATAGTATATGCAGTGTTACGCTGCCTACAACACCTACAACAACTACATGCATAGTATATGCAGTATTCACTGTCTACCACATTCTACAATATTGTATATACAGTGCATGTAATGTACACCATATCTACAGGAACTTCAGGCATAGTGTATGCAGTATACACTGTCTACAACATGTCTAAATCATCTACAGTCATGGTATATCTAGTATATATAGTTTATACCATGTATACAACAACTGCATGCATAGTATATGCAGTGTTACGCTGTCTACAACACCTACAACAACTACAGGCATAGTATATGCAGTGTTACGCTGCCTACAACACCTACAACAACTACATGCATAGTATATGCAGTATTCACTGTCTACCACATTCTACAATATTGTATATACAGTGCATGTAATGTACACCATATCTACAGGAACTTCAGGCATAGTGTATGCAGTATACACTGTCTACAACATGTCTAAATCATCTACAGTCATGGTATATCTAGTATATATAGTTTATACCATGTATACAACAACTGCATGCATAGTATATGCAGTGTTACGCTGTCTACAACACCTACAACAACTACAGGCATAGTATATGCCGCATTTTCTGTCCTTATTATGTCTACAGCAACTACAGGTATAGTATATGCAGTATTCACTGTCTAAAACATGTCTATAGTATTGTATATGCAGTGTATGTAGTGTACACCGTATCTACAAGAACTTCAGGCATAGTGTATGCAGTATACACTGTCTACAACATGTCTACAACATCTAAAGGCATGGTATATCTAGTATATAGTAGTTTATACCATGTATACAACAACTGCATGCATGGTATATGAAGTGTTACGCTGTCTACAACACCTACAACAACTACAGGCATAGTATATGCCGCATTTTCTGTCCTTATTATGTCTACAAAGACTACAGCCATAGTATATGCAGTATTCAGTGTCTAAAACATGTCTATAGTATTGTATATGCAGTGTATGTAGTGTACACCGTATCTACAAGAACTTCAGGCATAGTGTATGCAGTATACACTGTCTACAACATGTCTACAACATCTACAGGAATGGTATATCTAGTATATATAGTTTATACCATGTATACAACAACTGCATGCATAGTATATGCAGTGTTACGCTGTCTACAACACCTACAACAACTACAGGCATAGTATATGCCGCATTTTCTGTCCTTATTATGTCTACAACAACTACAGGCATAGTATATGCGGTATTCACTGTCTAAAACATGTCTATAGTATTGTATATGCAGTGTATGTAGTGTACACCGTATCTACAAGAACTTCAGGCATAGTGTATACAGTATACACTGTCTACAACATGTCTACAACATCTACAGGAATGGTATATCTAGTATATATAGTTTATACCATGTATACAACAACTGCATGCATGGTATATGAAGTGTTACGCTGTCTACAACACCTACAACAACTACAGGCATAGTATATGCCGCATTTTCTGTCCTTATTATGTCTACAAAGACTACAGCCATAGTATATGCAGTATTCAGTGTCTAAAACATGTCTATAGTATTGTATATGCAGTGTATGTAGTGTACACCGTATCTACAAGAACTTCAGGCATAGTGTATGCAGTATACACTGTCTACAACATGTCTACAACATCTACAGGAATGGTATATCTAGTATATATAGTTTATACCATGTATACAACAACTGCATGCATAGTATATGCAGTGTTACGCTGTCTACAAACACCTACAACAACTACAGGCATAGTATATGCCGCATTTTCTGTCCTTATTATGTCTACAACAACTACAGGCATAGTATATGCGGTATTCACTGTCTAAAACATGTCTATAGTATTGTATATGCAGTGTATGTAGTGTACACCGTATCTACAAGAACTACAGGTATAGTGTATGCAGTATACACTGTCTACAACATGTCCACAACATCTACAGGCATAGTATATCTAGTATATAGAGTTTATACCATGTATACAACAACTGCAGGCATAGTATATGCAGTATTCACTGTCTACAACATGTCGACA
Organism: Urechis unicinctus; assembly: GCA_034190875.2. NCBI lineage: Eukaryota > Metazoa > Annelida > Polychaeta > Xenopneusta > Urechidae > Urechis > Urechis unicinctus. Next base: position 73,699,612 of record CM067356.1, read on the forward strand.
ACATTGTATATGCATTATACGTAGTGTACACCCTATCTACAAGAACTACAGGCATAGCGTATGCAGTATACACTGTGTACAACATGTCTACAACATCTACAGGCTTAGTATATCTGGTATATACAGTTTATACCATGTGTACAACAACTGCAGGCATAGTATATGCAGTGTTAAGCTGTCTACAACACCTACAACAGCTATAGGCATTGTATATGTAGTATTCTCTGTCAATAACGTGTCTACAACATTGTTTATGCAGTGTATGTAGTGTACACCGATTCTACAATCACTACAGGAAAAGTATATCCAGTAAACATAAACTACACCATGTGCATAATAACTGCAGGCATAGTATATGCAGTGTTCACTGTCTACTACACACCTAAAACAACTACAGACATAGTATACCTAATGTTGTGACTTCATTGTGTCAACAACATCTACAGGCATAGCATAAGTAGAAATATTGTTTATCCGATGTCTACTACAACTAGAGGAATGGTATATACAGTATACGCCGTCAACAACATGTCTACAACATTGTATATGCAGTGTTTGCAGTATACGACGCATCTAAAAGAACAACAGGCATAGTGTATGCAGTATGCACTGTCTACAACATGTCTACAACAACTACATGCATAGTATATGACGTATTATCTGTCTTCATTATGTCTACAACATCTAAAGGCATAGCATAAGTAGTAAATGATGTTTATACAATGTCTAAAACAACTACAGGCATAGTATATACAGTATTCACAGTCTACAAGATATCAACAACATTGTATATGCAGTGTATGTAGTGTACACCCGTATCTACAAGAACTACAGGCATAGTGTATGCAGTATACACTGTCTACAACATGTCAATAACATCTACAGGCATAGTATATCTAGTATATATAGTTCACACCATGTGTACAACAATTGCAGGCATCGTGTATGCAGTGTTACGCTATCTACAACACCTACAACGACTACATGCATAGTATATGCAGTATTCACTGTCTACAACATGTCTACAACATTGTATATGCATTGTATGTAGTGTACACCGTATCTACAAGAACTACAGGCATAGCGTTTGCAGTATACACTGTGTACAGCATGTCTACAACATCTACATGCATAGTATATCTAGTATATACAGTTTATACCATGTGTACAACTACTGCAGGCATAGTATATGCAGTGTTACTCTGTCTACAACACCTACAACAGCTATAGGCATTGTATATGTAGTATTCTCTCTCAATAACGTGTCTACAACATTGTTTATGCAGTGTATGTAGTGTACACCGATTCTACAATCACCACAGGCAAAGTATATCCAGTAAACATAAACTACACTATGCGCATAATAACTGCAGGCATAGTATATGCAGTGTTCACTGTCTACTACACACCTAAAACAACTACAGACATAGTATACCTAATGTTGTGACTTCATTGTGTCAACAACATCTACAGGCATAGCATAAGTAGAAATATTGTTTATCCGATGTCTACTACAACTAGAGGAATGGTATATACAGTATACGCCGTCAACAACATGTCTACAACATTGTATATGCAGTGTTTGCAGTATACGACGCATCTAAAAGAACAACAGGCATAGTGTATGCAGTATACACTGTCTACAACATGTCTACATTATCTACAGGCATGGTATATCTAGTATATATAGTTTATACCATGTATACATCAACTGCATGCATGGTATATGCAGTGTTACGCTGTCTACAACACCTACAACAACTACAGGCATAGAAGATGCCGCATTTACTGTCCTTATTATGTCTAAAACAACTACAGGCATAGTATATGCAGTATTCACTGTCTAAACCATGTCTATAGTATTGTATATGCAGTGTATGTAGTGTACACCGTATCTACAAGAACTTCAGGCATAGTGTATGCAGTATACACTGTCTACAACATGTCTACAACATCTACAGCCATGGTATATCTAGTATATATAGTTTTTACCATGTATACAACAACTTCATGCATGGTATATGAAGTGTTACGCCGTCTACAACACCTACAACAACTACAGGCATTGTATATGCCGCATTTTCTGTCCTTATTATGTCTACAACAACTACAGGCATAGTATATGCAGTATTCAGTGTCTAAAACATGTCTATAGTATTGTATATGCATTGTATGTAGTGTACACCGTATCTACATGAACTACAGGTATAGTGTATGCAGTATACACTGTCTACAACATGTCTAAATCATCTACAGTCATGATATATCTAGTATATATAGTTTATACCATGTATACAACAACTGCATGCATAGTATATGCAGTGTTACGCTGTCTACAACACCTACAACAACTACAGGGATAGTATATGCCGCATTTTCTGTCCTTATTATGTCTACAGCAACTACAGGCATAGTATATGCAGTATTCACTGTCTAAAACATGTCTATAGTATTGTATATGCAGTGTATGTAGTGTACACCGTATCTACAAGAACTACAGGTATAGTGTATGCAGTATACACTGTCTACAACATGTCCACAACATCTACAGGCATAGTTTATCTAGTATATATAGTTTATACCAAGTATACAACAACTGCAGGCATAGTATATGCAGTATTCACTGTCTACAACATGTCTACAACATTGTATATGCATTATATGTAGTGTACACCGTATCTACAAGAACTACAGGCATAGCGTATGCAGTATACACTGTGTACAACATGTCTACAACATCTACAGGCATAGTATATCTTGTATATACAGTTTATACCATGTGTACAACAACTGCAGGCATAGTATATGCAGTGTTACGCTGTCTGCAACACCTACAACAGCTATAGGCATTGTATATGTAGTATTCTCTGTCAATAACGTGTCTACAACATTGTTTATGCAGTGTATGTAGTGTACACCGATTCTACAATCACTACAGGCAAAGTATATCCAGTAAACATAAACTACACCATGCGCATAATAACTGCAGGCATAGTATATGCAGTGTTCACTGTCTACTACACACCTAAAACAACTACAGACATAGTATACCTAATGTTGTGACTTCATTGTGTCAACAACATCTACAGGCATAGCATAAGTAGAAATGTTGTTTATCCGATGTCTACTACAACTAGAGGAATGGTATACACAGTATTCGCCGTCAACAACATGTCTACAACATTGTATATGCAGTGTTTGCAGTATACGACGCATCTAAAAGAACAACAGGCATAGTGTATGCAGTATGCACTGTCTACAACAACTACATGCATAGTATATGACGTATTATCTGTCTTCATTATGTCTACAACATCTAAAGGCATAGCATAAGTAGTAAATGATGTTTATACAATGTCTAAAACAACTACAGGCATAGTATTTACAGTATTCACAGTCTACAAGATATCAACAACATTGTATATGCAGTGTATGTAGTGTACAACGTATCTACAAGAACTACAGGCATAGTGTATGCAGTATACACTGTCTACAACATGTCAATAACATCTACAGGCATAGTATATCTAGTATATATAGTTCACACCATGTGTACAACAATTGCAGGCATCGTGTATGCAGTGTTACGCTGTCTACAACACCTACAACGACTACATGCATAGAATATGCAGTATTCACTGACTACAACATCGTATATGCATTGTATGTAGTGTACACAGTATCTACAAGAACTTCAGGCATAGTGTATGCAGTATACACTGTCTACAACATGTCTACAACATCTACAGCCATGGTATATCTAGTATATATAGTTTATACCATGTATACAACAACTGCAGGCATAGTATATGTAGTGTTACGCTGTCTACAACAACTACAGGCATAGTATATGCAGTATTCACTGTCTACAAAATGTCTACAACATTGTATATGCATTGTATGTAGTGTACACCGTATCTACAAGAACTACAGGCATAGCGTCTGCAGTATACACTGTGTACATCTTGTATACAACATCTACATGCATAGTATATCAAGTATATACAGTTTATACCAAGTGTGCAACAATTGCAAGCATGGTATATGCAGTATTCACTGTCTACAACATGTCTACAACATTGTATATGCATTGTATGTAGTGTACACCGTATCTACAAGAACTAGAGGCATAGTGTATGCAGTATACATAGTCTAAAACATGTCTACAACATCTACAGCCATGGTATATGTAGTATATATAGTTTATACCATGTATACAACAACTGCATGCATGGTATATGAAGTGTTACGCTGTCTACAACACCTACAACAACTACAGGCATAATATATGCCGCATTTTCTGTCCTTATTATGTTTACAACAACTACAGGCATAGTATATGCAGTATTCACTGTCTTAAACATGTCTATAGTATTGTATTTGCAGTGTACACCGTATCTACAAGAACTACAGGTATAGTGTATGCAGTATATGCTGTCTACAACATGTCTACAACATCTACAGGCATAGTTTATCTAGTATATATAGTTTATACCATGTGTACAACAACTGCAGGCATAGTATATGCTGTGTTACGCTGCCTACAATACCTACAACAACTACATGCATAGTATATGCAGTATTCACTGTCTACCACATGTCTACAATATTGTATATACAGTGCATGTAATGTACACCATATCTACAGGAACTTCAGGCATAGTGTATGCAGTATACACTGTCTACAACATATCTACAACATCTACAGCCATGGTATATCTAGTATATAGTTTATACCATGTATACAACAATTGCATGCATAGTATATGCCGTGTTACGCTGTCTACAACACCCACAACAACGACAGCCATAATATATGCAGTATTCAATTTCTACATCATATCTACAGCATTTTATATGCAGTGTATGTAGTGTACACCGTATCTACAAGAACTACAGGCATAGTGTATGCTGTATTCACTGTCTACAACATGTCTACAACATCTCGGGCATAGTATATCTAGTATATATAGTTTACACCATGTGTACATTAACTACATGCATAGTTTATGCCTTATGTTCTGTCTTCATTGTGTCTACAACATCTACAGGCACAGCATAAGTATTAAATTTTGTTTAAACATTGTCTACAACAACTACAGGCATAGTATATGCAGTATTCACTGTCTACAAGATGTCTACAACATTGTATATGCATTGTATGTAGTGTACACCGTATGTACAGGAACTACAGGCATAGTATATGCAGTTTTCACTGTCTACAAGATGTCTACAACATTGTATATGCATTGTATGTAGTGTACACCGTATGTACAGGAACTACAGGCATAGTGTATGCAGTATACACTGTCTACAACATGTCTACAATATCTACAGGCATAGTATATCCTGTATATATGTTTACACCATGTGTACAACAACTACAGGCATAGTATATGCAGTCTACAACACACCTATAACTACTATAGGCATATTATATGCCGTATATGCTGTCTTCATTATGTCTACAACCTCTACAGGCATAGTATGTGAAGTATACACTGCATATACAACATGTCTTCAACATTGTATATGCAGTGTATGTAGTGTACATCGTATCTACAGCCGCTACATGCATAGTTTATGCAGTATACACAGTCTACAATATGTCTGCAACATCTACAGGTACAGCATATGCTGTGTTTATTGCCTACAACATGTGTTACAATACTAAACGAAGTTTGCATAAGGCTCCTCTAGCGCGTGTGATGGATTTGTGGAACAGTTTTCATTGTTCAGCTTCCTTAAGTCATGATATGTATTAATTGCGCTATTTACTTGGCTCCCATACATTATTTCAAAGTATATATTTTGTAAGGATAAAGGGAAAATAAAGAGTTTAGTGCTATAGGTTTAAGTGTGTGCTTTGAAAACCTGCTCGCAACATATTGAAGAAGTATTCTGAAAAAAAACCTGCGACACATGCCCCTTCATAGTACACCGATAATATGACAAAAGGACCATCATCAAATTCTGATGAAAATAAATATAAATATAAGACAAAAAACACCATAAATTCTGACAAAAGGACCATCAATATGACAAAAGGACCACTTCAATGACAAAAGGACCACTCGTACCTTGCAAAAGGACCACTGTGGTCCTTTTGCAATGTGCGGGTGGTCCTTTTGCTAGTCAAATCTAGCAAAAGGACCACTTTCAGTTATCTATCTATCTATCTATCTATCTATCTATCTATCTAGCTATCTAGCTATCTATCTATCTAGCTATCTATCTAGCTATCTATCTATCTAGCGAGCGAGCTAGCGAGCGAGCTATCTATCGAGCGATCTCTCTAGCGATTATCGAGCGAGCGAGCTAGCTAGCTATCTATCGTTTCTAGCGAGCTAGCTATCTATCTATCTATCTAGCTATCTAGCTATCTATCTAGCTATCTATCTAGCGAGCGATCTATCTATCTATCTATCGATCTATCAGCTATCTATCTAGCGAGCGAGCGAGCGAGCGAGCGAGCGAGCGAGCGAGCGAGCGAGCGAGCGAGCGATCGAGCGAGCGAGCTAGCGAGCTATCGAGCGATCTAGCGAGCGAGCGAGCGATCTATCTAGCGAGCGATCTATCTAGCTATCTATCTATCTAGCTATCTATCTATCTATCTAGCTATCTATCTATCTATCTATCTATCTATCTATCTATCTATCTATCTATCTATCTATCTATCTATCTATCTATCTATCTATCTATCTATCTATCTATCTATCTATCTATCTATCTATCTATCTATCTATCTATCTATCTATCATGTTTTTAGGTTTGGTCCTTTCCTATGGTTTTTGGTTCGTTAATGCCATGGTCATATTAGCATCGTAATATATGATTAGATGAATCGTGCAAGAGAGCCTCCGCAAACACAAATGACTTATGCATGTCAATTAACTTAGACGCATGTTCAATTAATTTGAAACACAATATTCAAACTTCACACACTTCAAAGGGAGCACTAGTTGCATTGCATCTTTTGTAAGACAAAGTTAATTATCTCTTAATAGTTGTATATATTAAAGTGTGGCGATTATTATGTCCATTCGCGGCTAATGAGTAAATATATAACGAGTTAGTCGTAGCATATAGCTATCATTTCATTAAGCATTGATATCAACAATTTCCAATTAACACTAATAGGCAACGTGCTAACTGGAACCTTTACTAACGTGAATTGTATGTATTGCTGCAGTCATGGGCACTAGTTGTATACAGCAGATTAATTGAATAGATTCCTCAGACGAAGCATATTCCCGAAGGGAATGTGACAAGACTTCAGCGTAGCAAATGCAATCAAGACCATGCTGTATACTTGTCTACCTGAGGTGGTTATCCATGAATAAGAAAGTCACATTTGCAGGAAGTCGCTTATTTGATGCGTTCAAAGTCCTCCTCCTTCAATGCGAAATCGGCATCGCCCGTATATTGAGGAGTTTTGGCTTAAATACGGGAGCGTGTACAAATGTTGGATTTGCGCGGGTGGTTTATTCAATGAGCTAAATGTCGGAAAATATAGTTTATATATACCCCTGTAAAACTTATTTATAAAGAACTGGCTGCTTCCAAGTATGGGCATTATGCATATGATTATGCCTGTGAGAAGGACACGCATCACTTGTATTGCGCCTCAGTTCAATGACAAGTAAACGTTGTTCGTACTTAAATTTAGCCTTGTGAGGCGCAACGGTCAATATGATCAGCGATAACATGGCTGCTGCCTTTTCGGTTTCGTTTTAATCAATCTACCAATATTGGTCTTCATTTTACTTTCCTGGTCCCTTCCTTTAGTCACGGATTATGATGGTGCAACATGTAGGCCGTTATGCATTGGCGTCGGGTGTAACCATTATCCGGGCGTAACCTTATGTGGTGATGCTTCCATTCTAACATAAAGCTATGAATAGATTGAATCCACACTGCTATGTTTAATAAGACTATCGATAACAGTATCAACAATTCTAGTATCATTTGCGCGCATTTGAATCAAGGTGAACATCTCAATCACAATAATTGATATCTATTGTGCAATTAGATTATCATGCTGCGCTACATATGCGAACAAGGCAAAATTCGTGAATCCACTTATTACTTAAAGCGTGGATCCTTGCAATGACAAAAAATATCTAGAACCTCTAACAAACAAGCTGAATATTACATTATTGATGCTGGAATGGTGGCAATGAAACGAATATTATGTTATGGTTGTAAAGGTTCTTCGAGCACCAGTTATACGAGATAGGTTGCACATACATGTGTGATAGACAGAGCATATCAGACAATACGTACGTTGCTTTCGATATGACGTTATATCAATACACTAAGTGAGTGGAGATTAGTAAATAGTATACATAGGGTGGGATACAAAACACTTTTCATTCAGTCAAGCCAATAGTAACCGGTGTTCCTGTAGGTAAAATTTAATCAATTAAACTTAATGTGTATCGCAATGCGTTGTGATATGCACTGGAATACATTAATACCCATCATTCTTTTATATCACATATCAGAAAATTAATTATTTAACAATCTCAACTGTATGCTATGACATTCAACCACCTATGTAATAGGTGCAAATTATGTCGTAGGCTTTGAATACACGCCTCTTTAATACATCTGCAAGTTTCGGATTTCATTTCGCAAAATCTTAATGATGATACAGGTGCAATAATTATGCCTGTGTAATGTATTATGTGTAAATACGTCAAGTGTAACCGTTATTCACCTGTTGCTTATGTGATAAAAAGTGCTTTGCTATGTATAGCCATTGATTGAGATTTGCAGCATTGCATTGCTTTATCAATCTGCTGATAACAGCAATGTTATGCAGATATCTTACATATAGTTAAAACCGACCGATCGTACTTCCATTTGTGGCAGATACTGTTCCATCAACTCGCCAAAAAGGTGATCTACTAAGTCAAAATAATAATTTAAGTAGATTCTGATGCAAATCTCTCTGCACTATGCGTTATTTATCATCGAGATTGCAAATTTTGGAGATACATGTATTCGCAGCAGTGCTGAACGGAGTGGATGGATATCATTTAAATGCAGTGCTAGGAGCTGTAAAGTATTGGCCGGTCCTAAAAGACAGATGATATGGACAGATTAATAAGGTTCCGTATTTTATTTTGGTAGCACAACGTCGTCCAATGATACCCCAAAGCCCGCCTTGCTATTTAACCACTCAAATATAACACAACAGTGTGCAAAGATAGTCCTACGGTATTCCTATTTCGTAGCTTGTGAAACACAACCGCATTCGGTATATTATCTCCGGGAATTGATAACATTAATTTGTATACATTGGCTGACGATGGGTGCTTGGTATCCGTTCAAACACTCTCATTGCTCTTCGTCGATGTATATTTGCATTGCGTTTAACGCTCAGTATTGATTTAAACCTCAATCCCTGCCGATCCTGTGCTTATGGTATCACCATTGTAAGATGATAATAACGCACTACAATTAAAGCGCGTCTGTGCTTGAATATAGAGGGTGGGGGCGGGGTGAGCTTATGTAGCAAAATGGGCTCATGAGTGTTGACTTGGAATGGGATCATGAGCACTTAGGCTCGAACATAGCAAATTCAGAAATTATGCATGAGACTGACTCATAGTGTAACGCGTTGGCTTTAAATGAATTTGGCAAATACCGAAACATGACCCAAAATTGCTGAAAACCGCTGACAATGCATATACCTGCAAATTACTTATCCTTCTAGTCCCGTTTTTGCTTATTTATATACCGGCTGCTGGCTAATACAAGAGCGGGCTTGAAACAAAAATAAATATCATAATAATTCATGGCTTGAAAGCTCGTTTTGGAAGAATTTATGAGTTAACTCTGTCCTTTTTATTGTATATAATGAGAAATCCAATTTATCAGTAGCGATTTCCCCTCAAAGAATCCTCCATTGCGATTTGTATATGCACGGTGTGCATGTATCCAAGATGACGCTGCATCACCAGCGTTTGTTTTGTGTGACTTCGGAAACATCACATAAGATAACACTAAATCATTAGAAGGGTAGAACATATCTGCCCTTCTTTTAGAGCATTGTAAGTAATAACATAAAATGAAACAGGCCATAGACAGGTTCTAGGCAATGGAATATTCCTTTAGAAGCATAGCACATGAGGTGAAGCGACACCTTATTATTTTGCGGATATTGATTGCACCGTCTAGATGACAAATACGCCTCCAGTGCCCTTTCATATTTCTCTCCTCAACCCTGAAGCAGAAGCTCGAATTTATCTCGTTAGTCCTTGGCTCTATTTGAACGGCAACTTTGATTTAGGTTTGTCGTAGCACTTACGGATTTCAAGCGAAGCTGTACAATCTATCACTGTCGTCATATAGCTCCGCAGCCAAAGCCTTTGCAAATGTTTGATATCGCAGCATATTATACTTATCATAACTTTATATTTGTGGTTAACTCAGTTGTTGGTATTAAAGGACGGATTGATTAAATAAGGATGTTCGCATTGAACCTCGAAATATGTTTAATGTTTTCACTCTCGCATATATGATATCACTGATCAGTATATCAATAACGACAATGAATGCTGACAAGCGAGTATATGTACTATAGCCACATCGAAGGACGACCAACTAACGTGGACTTGCATGCATGCGTCAGCATCGGAATCGTACTATAAATTGAGTTCATTGGTACGGATACCGACTCTTAATGAAACCGAGATAATTAGTCCGCAGGCCCCGATCCCCGGATCTACGCAACAAGGCTGTCGTTATCTTGCTCCCTGAGCAAACAAAAAAGAAGTAATCATGGCAAATATCGATTTCTACTGAGTCTTAAGCTTTAAATCAAATGATAAATGTAATACGCAATTTATTGTGATAGTGCCTTTGTCATTAATACAAACTGATTCCTATCCGCAGTTAGAACAAAAGTTTATTTTATTTCCCAAAATGCTTCCATATAAAACAGGTTGCTTTGCAGCGTCTTGCGTTACACACTGTCACATGTACTACGTGGAAAATAACTCAGCCAAGCCAATCCGATACATTGTGAAATATATACGAAAGTTGTTGATTGTTGACATATACACTTGTACTCCAACACTAAATGAGATATGTGATGAGACACAGTCACCTTCGATGATACTCATTAGAACATCGCCGAATAATTAATGGATAATTAATGATAGCAAAAATGTACTATCAAAATTTTTCAACAAATGGATTGAGTCTACGAATGTTTGTAATCGTCACATATAGCAGGGCATAAGGACTTGCAGAGCGACATCTGTGCGGAAGGAGAGCAGGTATATATATATAGATATATATATATATATATATATATATATATATATATATATATATATATCTATAGATATATATATAGGATATATATATATATATATATATATATATATATCTATATATATATATAGATATACCTCTATATATATCTATATAGATCATCTATATATATATATATATATATATAGATAATATGACCTTTCGTGGAGACCTTTCGAGGACCAGAAAGTATATTCCAGAAATAAAAAGTGACAAAAAGATTTTTTATTTGAATTAACTATGTTATTGTATCAATTAAAAAGATAGAATAAATAATTGATGATAGATTAATGATAGAGAGATATATCTCTATATATATATATCTATATAGATATATCTATATATATATATATATATATATATATAGATATATATATATATATATATATATATATATATATATATCTCTATATATATATATCTATCTCTCTATCTATATCTCTCTCTATCTCTCTATATCTATATATATATATATATATCTCTATATATATATATATATATATATATGTGGGCGCTTAGGTTATCTGTACATTTGTCTCTGTCCGGAAGTAAACAGTGGTTAAATAACACCTGCTTGTCCCTCATAATGGACGCATACCGCATTAACGGCTCCATAGAAAATACTTAATATACAATATGGATGTGCTTTATTACATTATCTTGTCCGTGTCGAATAACAGTTAGCTTGTAGTTAGAATTGTGAATCATCACGCTTTTCATGACTCGAGTGCTCTATATGAATATTGTAATGGCAGTATCCGTTTGGCTATTTATATAATAAAACTGGGCTTGCAAAATGCTGATTAGAATAAACTGTTGACCAAATATATTTCCATGCAGCCGCTGTGGTGTTGATCATGGTATAAAGTAGAGAGAAATAAAGTTTTGAGAACCATTGCCTGCTAACAAATCTTTACTTTTCATGGAGAATGCGGAAAGGAATTGGATGGTACAAATAATGATTGAGCCTCATCCCTGGTTTAAGGTTGGTCAGATGATAACCATCGCGTTGGTTATATGAAGAGCGTTTTTACACGGCTAATTGCCCAGCTCACGACATCTTAAGTGATTGAAACATACTGCTCACCATTATATGGAGATTAGCTAGAAAACGCTTTTAAGTGAAGTCCTTTCACGTTACAGGACAACCGGTGAATTCCTAGTATAAATCACAGCCTGCTTCAAATAATAACACATGCATACTGAGCCGTAAAGGTACACACATGAACATAACCACGCACTATGCACACTATTTATCATCCACATAATAAATGCGTATTAAACCCTCATATGCAAACACAAGCGAACACCTACGTAGTCGCAAAGAGCGTCGGATGGCACACATTACTTTTTATTTACCGGGCAGTCGTTGCTCTAATAAACACGTCCACGCATGGGAAGGCAAACAAATACGGTGATATGCCTGATTTCCCGTTAAAACATATAGTTCTGCGCACGAAATCCAACCCGCGCATATACTAAAGCGTCACATATATTTTTTTGGCTGGCATACATACAAGATTAAAGCAAAATTAAGGCGACATTTCCATTGAGCCACATTGAGTAATTTTCGCACTCCTCGCGAGTCAGTGTTAATGGAACTTTTTTAACAGCGCTCTCGTAGTTGAAGATCACAATTGCGAAATGCAGGAATCCAGAAAGAGTATGCCTACAGCAAACTGGTAGCATGCTTTAAGGATCCGATCGTAAAATATAACCATAAATGGACACATGCCATATTAATTTTTTTGCGTGCATATATTGATGTCGGTATGGCAATGCAATAAACAAACACAAATATTCCTGGTGCATTTGTAGGCGATTCAATTGGTTCACAGGAAATACGGCTGATAGAACATATTGGATTTGTTATTATTGTTATTTACCATTATCACTGTAATTTGGGAAGCACGCCATTACAGTGCAACGTGGACGTAATGCTATGGTAAATTGCAAATGAGCGTTTGTCGATGATTAGTACACGCAACAAGCTCCAAAGGCATGATTGATTCATATTTCTTATAATATATTCATAGTTACTATTCCAAGCTGTGTGGATAATAAATATAACCGTTAAAGTAGCTAAGCTTCATTCAAAGTTCTTTTATATTAGAACTGCAGCTATTTTTTTAGCAACTGACCTAGTGCACAAATTGTATAATCAAGGTTTATATTAGAAATTCGCGTCCACCAAGATGTTCCTGCAGCGGCTCGTTACCTAACTGCGTAAAAGGTTCATCCTGTTATAACCATAGCGACATTTAAAAGCTGACCACGATTTGTAGAAATAGATTAAGTTTGGCAACACGTTTATTTTGGCTGCGACAGAAGCGATCATCTTAAGCAAATTATGATTGTATAATGAAATCGGCTCGGAGCAGAGGACAGTAACATCAGCGCACGTTTCCATGGAGACAGATAATAATCCACGCGTTATGTGCTGGTCGAATTAGTTTGCATTGCCATGAACAAATACCACGCAACAACCATCCATTGCTTTGAATCCTAGATAAATTTGCAATATTCTCAATGAATAGTTATCATCTTTTAAAAACATATGTCATGAAAAGCTTTCAAATCACGCATTTGTTTATTAATAATTAGCTGACCAAATGTATGGTGATAGTGACTAATGCTTTGAGTAGATGAATTGCGGTTAATCTTTCATTCGAGGCCTGTGATAACGGAGGTTCTGGATATGGCACTGCTGTAAATATTTCTCGCAAAGCCGCGGTGTAAGCACGAACATGCAGCAGTCCATAATAACTACCCAACTTAATCGCACATCATGGGACAATGAGTGTCTTTGATACAAGGTTATATATGCGGAAGTACCACCAACTTTTTTTGAACCCATACAAAAGATATTAAATGGCCTAATCCCTGGTATCAAATCTCACTCGTCACGGCGACTACGAATTCTACTAGGCCGATTGTGCGGTTCTGAATATCGATCAAAAATATGATGCAATTAATTATACACGGATGCGGGAAACACTAAGTCTGATGAATTGACACCATCAAGAGACAAATTTCCTTGCAATTGCCAAACAGGCATTTAACCAATTGGGTGCTAGTGTACCTAATCAGCGTCACCCGACTATCTCAAACTGCCCATATACAATATCACTCTGGCATTGGCAGTAAATAATAGCGACGCAATGATGTTGCCCGGATATAACTCACTTCAAACAAAACACCCAACCCTTTTGCCTTATAGAAAATACGGAAAGTTATATTAATAAGAAAGCTGATTGGTTGTTTGAAATTGCGTAATCGACATCATCTATTTCAATAGACGGCCGTTAAATGCAAGTTGGATTATTACTGAATTACCATATTATTGAACTTCAGCTCTTTTACAAATTAGTTTAATATATATAACGTCAGCTCTTTTAGAAATATGAATAGTTGTCCCTGTTAGTAAGTTGGTTACACAACACATACTGAAATCGTATATGTGGCCATGCTTCTGACTAAATCACAATAGGTTATATCACGTCTCTGATGCATGGCGACAATAGGTTCGTTATGTTACTTAAATTTCATGAGGCGTCACATCCGCAGTGCAGCTAGGCTATAATACGATTCGGTAGCTTTTGGGTCTGAAGCAAAAGAGCAAGATGTTTCATACCCATATTTTATCGCTGCAAAATGTTCGATCAGACTGTTGCGTCTGGTGGAAGCATCATGTAGCATGTATTTGAGCATGTATTTGAGCTTATTTAGCCAAATTCACATTTACTGCAATCAACACCAAATCAAAAGATACCATGCACTGCAGAGAGTAAATTTGCGTCGCAAAATTGAAAGAAATAGTGCCGAGTGAATAACATACTATGGGAAGGATATGATTTCAGACTAATGACTCCTTTTAGGTTTTTAGAACAAGTGAATGTGCACCGACGTCAGAATGCTAGCATATATCTGCTGTCAGTGTAAGTAATCGTTCTCTGTAAATCCATTATCATCTTTACATATTAATAAACCGTATCAGCTCTTTGAGGAGTTCCTATAGTCTAGACAGGAAAACAGGCCGTGCATAATACCCAGCGCCACGGTGGCTGTCAGATTTTGAAGGTTTTTTGGTCCTGCTTGAAAGCTAAGTAATAAGTATACATAGTGTGGGTTACATAACCTTTCCTTAATTGCCATACTGATTTTGTTTTTCTCCAGAATGTAATTATGATACAGGTGTTATACATATGCCCTTGAATGAGTTATTGTCCCATCGCTTAGGTTATAAAAATTGCATCGTAATGTTACGCATCGCTATATATATATATATAACATATATATATATATATATATATATATATATATATATAGATATATATATATATATATATATATATATATATATATATATATATATATATATATATATATATATATATATATATATATATATCCTAAAGGGCGGATATGGACACGTTAATACGGTGTCATAACGAAAGCACCATAGCTCAGCTTGCTATGTTATCACTCAAATAAAATACCACAATGTGCACAAGAGTCCTACGATATTCCTATTTCGTGGCTAGTGACATGCAACCGCATGCGATAATTCTATGAGCAATTCACTGCGTATGCCATACATATATGAGGAACCGCCGGCCTTTACCAAATCGCAATTGATGCAGTGTCCGATGACTGTTGGTAATATACGTATAAATTTTTTTTTTGATCCGTTCGAGGTTCAAGTCCAACCCTTTTTCAAGCACAATTAGGTTTTCTTGTTACATAACTGGCCTGTATTATGTGAACTAGGTACAGATAACAAACAACAAAAAGAATCATCAATTCGTACAGTACTACACATCCCATTAAAATCATGCAGCCAGTTGTTAGAACACGACTATGACGCATGGCAATGTTTGAGAAGGCTTAATTTTGCTTCGTTATGCCGGCTATTTGGGAATAACAAGTGATACTTCAGCCATCATTCAAGCAAAGCAATGCAATCGCGGTATAACACCGTTCAAAAGCCCATATCTCGAAATGCTGCAGAACAAATCATGGGGTCGAGAATCTGATAGATCGGTCAGGAGCATTGACATCCAATGAATATTGAAGTAACACGCCATTTGCCGGAGAAGCTTGAAGATAAATGAGAGTATATACACCAAGATAGCAGATATTGCCCAGTTATGTAAAGCTCAGCCGCTGTATCCAGAGATTGCTTGTAATGTCACGTTATCCGTAGAATATTGCTGACATAATAGAGCAATGTATCTATGAATATGAGTTATGTATGATTATGGATGCTTTTAATGTTGCAAATGCTCAAGCATCCTATTGTGTAAGAATACATTACCTGCCCTCTGTAACGTATAGCGCTTAAGCTAATTATAAATAACGTCATTCATTGTTAACATTGCTGTATTTTCCGTTAATATACCATTCGTTCCTTCTGAATTGCTAAGTGTCACAACCTACATGGCTCTGTTTAATAATAAATGGGCGAGTTAGGAATTCAACCTGAAACGAAAATGTTGCCAGATGGCAAATGAGCCCATGACATTTCTGCTGTTCAATTACTAAAATGTTTTTTTTCGGATGCACTACCTAAAGGTGTGCATTCATTCATCAGACCAAAACAAACTTAGCTGATAGTCGTCTTTTAGTATGCAAGGGGGTGTCCATGTTGCTGCTTATGGTCGTATACAATCACAGGAGCCAGCGAGGAATGGTAGGTAGTACACTAGAATATCAATATCATTTGGAAGAATTAATGTGCGTTTTCTACTCCATGGCCCGTCCATCGAAGGAAACTAATCATCTTTGGGCCAGTACATTTATCACAAAAGCGGAATTCTGGCTTGATGTTGTGAGAATATATTGGAGATCAGATTCTGTAAGTAGTTGTTGCCAATCGGAAGTGAATCTAATTAGATCAAAGAAAGGGATTAACAGCACAAGCAGGTTGCATAATACTAAAGTGTCGGAACGTTATGGCAAAAGCAAAGGGTCCTTTGCTTTGTAAAAGAGTGATCCTCATCCCCGATAGCTTCGGACTATCGAATAACTGCAGTTTGTCGATGTGTGTTACGACCGATATCACGGCTGAAAAGTCTTGACTGTGCGCTTGGCCCCATTGGATGGGTGCTTATTTGTTTGCATAATTAATGCAGTTATGCTGTCATGCTCAATATACGTGAAGAGGAGCGGATTAGTCAGCTGTCTATACCAACCAATGAACGCACGTACTCGGAAAACATGCCCCTCCTTATTAGGTATGTGCCTTCTTTAGTTAAGTCTTCTTCTCCCGCCCAGCGGAAAATATACTTCACTACATACTCTACAGTTTGGCTCCAAAGTGGTCTACCCAACCTCAATTTGCAGGTTTTCCTGAATTTAGCAACAGCAAGTGGCATGAGAGGCGGGTTTTACGGAATATGCAAGAAGGCCACAGAGGGCGTTCTCAATATTCGCTACGTCTTTCACCTTGCATCTGCATTGCGCTCAATATCTTAGCAAGTCAAAATTATGAATGAACTTGTTTGCTAATTTTTTCTTGCACGTTCATGAATTGAAAGTAATTTTGAAATGCTTGAAGGTGTGTTATGTATGGTCATTAATAATATTCGCCAAGCAACTGCATTTTCAAATAGCATATCCAATGTGACATTTATGACGCACCTGAAATATCGGGCGGCTTTCGATAACATCGTACAAAAAACGTAGCCTGTGTACAATCAAGGAATGGTTTTGACGATTTTGCTGTAGCAAGATATTTTCTTTGCTTTCGAGAAACCTTAGATTATGCTACCTAAGTGCATATCAATAATGAATGGGAACAAATATAGACAGATAATTAGTACATACATATACAAAGGTAAACGTTTCATGATTTGACTTTTGTTTGTCGTCATGCCGCCTAACGGATAGTTGCAGTTTGTTATTTGCTAATTGTTATCTGAGATATCTGAATTTACATCCCTTAGCAATAATTGTGCCTACTAACTTTGAGCCACTGATCCCAATTAGCACTATGCTTCTTATATAGGATCAAGAGTGATAACTAGTTCTTTATGTATTCGAACTAGATCAAGCGTGGATAATTGGCTCCAGCTTTATACCAAGGGACAGGTGAGCCGGACCAGGCTTGTTTGTTGAACGGCCATTTCAATATTTCTTTAATGCGACAACAAATGATATCCAACTTAATAGGTTCTTGGTTTTTTTCAGACCCATAGCTGAAATAATCGTCTTTTATTAACTGTCTCTACATGTAACAGCTGATTATGGTGCATGATATATGCATAGATGCAAAAGCGACTGCTGCTAACATTTATGACCTGGTGTTTATGCGAATAATCTCTCTTCGTACAAAAAGCCCTATGGATGTTCGCCACATTACATTGCTTAATACGTCTCTAAATAGCAGTGCTGTAATGTATATGTCATGTATATAGAGAATGCGAATTAATCTTACTTTTATTGGTGGAAGATTCTTTTTCATTCAGCAAAACAAAACTTGTTCCGTGAAGCAACCACTGCAGCAATTAGTGTTATTCATCTGCACGACTTGAGTAGTGCAATCGTCTTTACCGTAGTTAACGTTAAATCAAGTTATAGCTTCAGCCAATAAGAGCGCATATCAGGGAGTACATCATGAAGTTGATTTCACTTTTGTTTTGAGAAGCATGACAGTGCATGAAAAGCTACTTTCGTCGGGCTTTTTCTTAACGGTACCGTTGTATTGCACTAAAAATATCACATACAGATATATGGACACATGTACCATAATTGACATTGGTAGCATAATCAGTATAATGTTCCAGGGTTATCCTATATCCCCGCCGTCTCACCCCGCTGTTATGTATCTTACAAGTAATGCATTCCTCTCGTTAGTTCACAAAATAACAATGTGAGTAACCTCCTGTCCTGAGAGTGCTGCGAAGCGTTGTCATTTAAACCCTCTATACCTTTATATTTATCCGCTCTCAAAACAGAAAGGCATCGCGAATCGTCTGCATCCAGTATGGCTTGTAAAAGCAAAACCCGATTCAAAATGTTTTTCTTCTCACTTGGAACGTTAGTGAGGATCATGTGAACCAGCACTCTGGCAACAATAGTGAATACATGCAGTCATTTTTAACATCTAAAAATATATTTTGATACATCAACAATAATAGCAAGCTATTTGCTCCTCAGCAAGCATCGGGTTGTACCCCTGACATGATGCATGAATTCAATGTCATTGCTCAAATGTCCATCCGTTCAACTACTCGTTAAGCGGCTCTGCTGTTGACTACTTTAGGCTCATTCTGATCAATATGTTTGAAATTTGAAAGAAGTGCCGAAACAAAAATAGTTGCAAGAAGTTCTAAGACTTAAAACCTACATTAACTGCTATTACTTACATATTGTGTTATTTCATAACCGATAATGATATTAAGGACTCAACATGAAAGCAAATCACACTCGCAGGTAAAGTATAGTGATCAGTTAAGGGACCGAAATGCCAGAGAGCCGCCGTTGTTGTTGCATATAGCCCACAACCATGCGCCACTGGTCACTGTACATCATCATGTTCACTCTCAAGAAGAAGGTGCGATTACAGTCGAAATTAGGTTAGCATAAATTAATGCAGAACTTTATAGCATATAAGGACTTTATTACGGAACAGTTAAGGCAACACATCGGATACGTACACCCAAATAGACCACCCATGAGTGTCACAGACAACTGTTTACACTGCTTATCGGCAGCTGAAATCCGAACTTTATTTGTGACTGACATAAACTTACGTGAAAAAACTCACCGCCGATATTATACCTCAATACTTAAGAAAGGCTTTTTTGATATAACCATAACACCTGAAACATAATTTCCACTATAAAATATGGGTACAGATTATTCATTTGCTTGAAACATCTATTTATGGTATCAACACTTTACAATGAACCACAATAGGTAATTGGAACAACTTCAAATGAATCCGTTATCAAGGATGAAAGACTGCAAAACCACGCAAGTGATTGTCTTTGGCAAACTTGTTATTGGGTTGCTGAACACAATAATTCGACTAGAGGAATATGGCATAATCAAAATATATTTTTTGAAAAGCATGGTCCCCTGTGATTTATAATTTGACTAAATATATTTATATTCTGCATACACTAGATCATTTGATTATATAATCAAGATACATTGTTATCGAGTCAGCCTGCCTCTCGGTGATAAAATATACTACGGTGTGCTCCTTGCGTGCTATGATGGAATGTGATACAGTACACTATTAATGCATTTACCAAATTAAAGAAACATATCCTTTGCTTCTTTCACTGTCTACGGTTTGTCATGTCGGTGGTGTGGTTATAAAATACGTTGTTTTACTTATAACCGAGCCATATCAACGCAAATTTGCAATTGCACTGCAACAAGCGGGGCGATTGTTTTGATGACCTTTGGTAGTTAACGCAGCGCAGCATCTGGTTAATAATTATTTTGGAAGTTGGTTTTTTTCAAAAATAATATGCTATTGCTAGGTAGAACGTATGTAAGAAAGCAAATCCCACAACGTCCATTTATTGACTTTGAATACTATTCACGTGCATCTCCAATGCTTTGAGTCCTCACCATATTTGCATTATTCTCATTAAATGTTAACCATCGTAGACAAATATAATTCCTAAAATGCTTTCATAGCAATGATTTATTGTTATTAAGCAGACAAAATATATGGTGATAGTGCTACAAGGACGTTTGCATTGATTGGTGGAATCGCGGTTAATCCTTCATTCAAAGCCTGTGATAAAGGGGGCTTTAGAGAAGACACTGCTGTCAATATTGCTCGAAAAGCCGCTGTGTAATAGTGCAACCACAAACATGCAGCTGTCAAATCAACCTTTGCAATGGAAAAGCCGATTTTTCAAGCTATGCTGCAAGACAATCAGACACTCTCAAATTGAGTGCTGGAGCAATATATATATTAGACATCTCATTGATCTTCACTTCTACATTATTATTGTATTAAGCTACCTCACTAAAAGACTATTATCTGCTGCTGAATCTGTACTTGAGGTCGTTATGGTATGAAGGGTAGCACTTACTCCGGGAGAAACTCACCACAGATAAGCAACCTGAATACGAAAACCGGAATATGTCTCTAGAGACTGTTTAACACCCCCGTATATTTTGAATAAGCTCCAGCGTTGATGGACAGTGTATGCCAGGTTGAAAACACAATAGCGAATCTTTCATATTATGAGTGAACTTGATAATCTTTTGCTCATAGCAAACGGTGCGTATTGGCACATATATGAACAATACACGCATTATCAATGTTAGAGGTAAGCAAATATAACTTCGCGGAATACATTCGAGTTACAATATTCTCGAAAAGGACATTATGTTATTTCAGCAAAAGTGCTTGCGCACCAGTGTTAAAAGACATTTATCTGTATGATAGACAGAGCAAATCAGACAACACGTTCATTGCTTTCAATATGACGAACTATCACCGCACTAAATGAGTGGAGATCCTTTACAAACGTTAACTTTGTGCTTGGTATTTTTTATAATCTCTTATCATGAAAGCTTTTGATAGCACATACAATTGCGACCACGAGGTGTTGTTGAGCAAGCAAAGACTTATTGTGAGCGCTTGGGTGTCAGACAATTGGACAATCGTAAATCTTTGCTGAAACTATGAATCATATTGTCGTGCTCATCAATCCTCGTCTTAAACTCATATGTCTTAGGCAACTTCTCTCAATTATTATTGTCTACTTCCACTTTATATTGATCGTAATTCTTACACCACAATTTACTTACCACGGATATGCACAGCTATATTATTTAGCCGATATTGATTGCACTGTCTAGGTGACAAATATGCTTGCAGTGCCCTCTCACACTTATTCGCATCTCTACATTGATGACGTATTTCAATCGTTCATACTGCGATTGTACAAATCCAAAAGTTAGCACAAGCATATAATCGTTTTATGGTATCGCTAAAGCTTGACATCCATGTGGTACGACTTTTATATCAGATATTGTACCAAATATGTTCTTACTACCTGATTTGCCAGGTCCCAAAAACTATAAAAACGCGCGTAACAAGCGGAAAGTAGCAGTGTTGATAATGTAAATCAGCACATTTAGATTTGCCCTGCTTACATGTGCTCCAATGCATACCTTAAATCCCTGCAATCTTTTCTTGTGACCATATGGCCTTGGGATCATGTATCGGCAGTGACGCATGAATATTATGGTATAACTAGGCAAATATTTCTCTGTTTGAATACTTCTTGTCATGACAAAGCATTGCATTCATCTACATTTCGAATTCGGTCATCTTATGATTAAATATGTATTCCACAATCGGGTATGACGAAAACTGGAAATATTTAGACAATCATTGCCTTCAAGTAGTATAATTGCTGATACCGAGCATTTGTTAATAACGTATGGCTGCTGGTCACGATTATCTTAGAACATACAATGGCATCCACATGGTGTTTCTGAAAGAGTTATATCTTATCATGTACGCTGCATAGCCAGAGCATCGAACTTTCTTAAAGTGCATGAACGTTATTTGTATTATTAGACAGCTCATTGATCTTCTTTTTCAAATCATTATTGTGTTAATCAACGTCACTTAAAGACTTTATCTTCTACTGATTCTGTACTTGAAGCCGATGAATTGTGAACGGCCTGCCCAAGCATCAGACATACAAAAAGTGCTTATAAGAGATGTGTTATCGTTACGCGGGTCGAATAGATAATGATAGTGTTATAATGACCATTGGCGTGATTCATAGACATGTGCATACTCCTTCATTCAGAAGTGGCAACTGTGGTAGAGGAGACTTGAGTTTGGCACTACTGCTAATTTTGCTTGCAAACACCTGGATATTCACCGTCAGGCACATGCTAGCGCATACTCGAGAAACTTATGTTATTGTATATTTTCAGCGAGCCGTTGATCAGTAATCAGTACCGTCCCCCTTATGTTTAGCCCAAAGCAACTACCCGGTCTGTATTAACCCTCGTGAGCCAGTTTCCAGTTGTATGCTAATGCGTCTTACCTATCAAAGTAATCTC